>OY856186.1:17084053-17541553 GCA_963693315.1 Diogma glabrata
CCATCCTTTCCGCATATTTTTACAATATTTTTTTTTGACAAAAATTTTTCAAAATAAGAAAGGGGTTAACCTATGCTTTTTGAGATCCAGAAAAACGAAGTGTCAGAAATGTTGAAGAAACTAAGTTTTAATAAGATCATAGTCCGGGATCAGAAGTTATTCAAGATTTAAACTTAGAGGTGCTCGGGAGACCACCCCCCGCCATTTTGTCCAAATTTAAAATGAATCCCGATCTTCCATTTTCAAGTGAACCTGTATCATTTGCCAAAGTTTCATCAAGATCTGCAGAAAACTCACCCACCCACCCACCCACGCACACACAGACGTACCCCAAAATTTTTTTTGGCTATTTAGATAGAGGATGGTCCAAAACAAAAGAGAAAATAAAATTTGGGGTATGTAAGATTTTTTTTTTCACGAAAGATTGCATTACTTCACACAATTTAAAATTGTGGTGAAGTAAAAAATACTTCTACTTCTACAAAGAGTTATGTTTGATATACATCGCTGCCCAAAAATAAAAACCATGTCCGCATAAAAGTTTTTTGCCCAGCTGTGAGATTTCAGCCCCTCCATATATTCTACTTTGTCTCTGCTTTTTTTCTGTTTGTTTAGGCTTCAATATTTCGACGTTATATCGAGGTTGTTTCGGCTTATAATTATGCAACTGCCGGCCTGTTTTCGGTGTCATTTAGGTATTTCGGCCTTAATTATTTAAATTTATCGAAAAGAACTCAATTTTCGATTCAGGGCTAGCTTTTGAAGCCACGAATTTCATCTTTATTCAAAATAACGTATCCCTAGAACCACTTGGCTGGCGGTTTAAAAAACTAATTATAACATTTCAAAGATACATAAAATGAATTAAAAATTGTTGATAGTTTGTTATAAAAAATTCAAAACTAAAAGAATAATTTAATAACTTATTATCTGTAAATATAAGTGGAAAGTTTTTAAAAAATTGCTATAATTTTCAATTTGATAATCATAAAATTAGAACGGACCCATTTACAATAATTCGGGTTGATTCTGAGGGTAACACCCTCACCCCGGAAAAAAGCTTCGTTATAAAATAAGAACCGGAAAAAAACAACAACAGAGCCAGAAACAAAAACTAAATTTTATCTAAACGTGAAAGAAGACCAAACTACCGAATCAGAACGAAGAACATGGGCTATCTGAGAGCCCCTGATGCTCTCAAGGGTCCAGAAACTGAAACAATGAGGTATAGAATAGATGTCATTTCTCTGCAAAAAATTGGATAACCAATAATAGGACAAAAATATTTGGATAGTCACTCTCTATACTGTAGTGGTCACCCTTCTCGAAGAGAATTTGGTACTGGTTTCCTTTGCGCACGCGCACAAGAAGCCATGATGAAAGCCATCACGGTTTATGAAAGAATCTGCTACCAACAGGTACACGGAACGTACAACATAAAACAATATTTCTTTCATTGCCGTGCATGAGCCCACTGCAGTTAAGATCGTTGACGAGAAGGATATACATTCTCCATAACACTGGTAGAGGTTATGAAATCAAAACTGGACTTCATTGGTGACTGTAATCTGCTAGTTTATAGAGATATCTCGTACGGAAATGTGGAGCGGTTACTTAAACATTCACAACAAATCGTGGTTATAGAATTTTCTAAAACGAACGATGACAATAACAAGATCAACAACCGTTCGAACCCTAACTTATCATTCGAACCGCTTACTTAAAATGGTGGTGAACGTAGGTTATTGCATTAGACATCTCAAAAGCGAATATGACGTGACATCTCGAATATAGCATGCCAACCTGGTCAATAAGCTCGGTAGTACGATTTTCACACCGCAGTCGTGAGGCTGATCCAGGAGGATTATTTGGTTAATCTATACTTAATCCGTAAAACAAGACCCTTTAAAGTGTTTCAAATGGTTGGAATACAGTCACATGGCACGAACATGGTAGAAAAAAGATCAAATGGATGGTTCAAATGGATACAAGATCAAATGATTTGAACTGATGAACTGATGAACTTGATGAACTGGGATTCGACAATCGAGCCGATAAAGGTAAAATACACTTAGTGTGAGTGAAGATATATAGGATCCACATCTATACAGCTGCTATACGCTCGATCAACCCTATCAATCGGGGAATTAAGTGTTTTAGTCCAGTGTAAGGTCAATAATTGGTCTCTCATTTGTAAGTAGTTTTTTAACCGAAGGGGAAACAAAAATGGAATTTAGCGAACGATAGACCAGCAGTGATCTTCACGCCACATGGTGTGAAGGGATTGATTATTAAAGCCAAGAAAGATATTATTGGATGGAGTACAAAGTTGTTTGATATCTGAAAATAAGAAAACTTCGGGTGCTAACAGCATTCTGACCACTTAGTTTAAAATGACAGTTCATTAAAAATGATTTTGTTTGATACACCTGTTTGAAAGAAGGGGTGTTTCTGGAAGAATAGAACCATCAACGTCTGGTGATTTTATCAAAAGGAAAAGTGAAAATAAAAAAACAGTCTTCATACTACCCAATCTGTATAATAGATAAATCTGGTAAATTTTGAGAATGAATAATAAGTAGAACATTAGAACTTTGAAGATACGTAGCACCAATACAGTTTTATGAAAGCTCGCTCAACGGTTGACACAATAAAGTTTGTGATTGGTGGAGCTAGTTGAAAAACAACGGTAAAGAAAAGAAGGAACCAAAAAGCAGTGTTATAACTTAGCATATTAAAAAGCGATCAACACAGGCAAATCGTCTCACATAATGGAAGCACTCTGATGTGTAGAAGTTCCTGGGTACATCGAAAAAAATTAATCGATTATTTTGGCAACAGAATGTTGAAATATTATACCGACGATGGTTTTAAAGCATATAAAATGACTGGTAGGGTTCATTAACAGTAAATCCTGTTCAGTGCTATGGAACTTACTGTGTGATGGTGTTTTCAAGCTGCAATATAAACCAAATAGTTATTTCATTTCTTCTCATTCACATTTTGCCCGCGGAAGTTTCTTGAAATAAAACATTTAAACATTACAAAATTTTACCAAAATTAATTCATAGACGAATGCTTTAGTTTCCCAAAAGAATAAATTGTACGTCGCTTCTCATTGTTTTGTTTAGCTTCTGAAGATGTACGGTGGTACGCCCTAGAATTACTCGGAACCAAGTTCTAACCAAGGATCATAACAAAAATTTCGACTCCGTCGCTTTTGAGTAAAGAAGCAGCTTTCACTGGCTTCACTGCTTAAAATCTTTTTGGTCGTTGCTGGTATTGAAATAAATCCTGGACCAACTAAAACATGGCACTGTGCAATTTGTAAAATTATTTTGAAGGCAAGCTGACAATACCTGTGATTATAGAATTATAACACTAAATAGAGAGAAGGAAAAAGGTGGTGGCCTTTCTTTTATAATTCACAAAACCATTTGCTACTGTTCAACCACATTACCAACAGTATCGGGAACTGATAAACACCTAGAAAAATAAGGCATTATAATAAAATTCGTAAATGCGGAGGTAACGCTAGTCAATATTTATATTCCATCAGTAAGCAGTTGTGATCCAGGCTACGAACCGTCCCAAGGACATTTATTTTACAGCAAATACTATCCGTTCTCAAAAATGTAATTGCCACGGTCTATGGCATTCAACCTAGAACGTCGATTCAGGAGGCGAAAACATTGCTGATCAAAATTAAGGATCCAGCTTTGGAGTCCTCAATGAACCACAACCAACTAAAGTAACAAATAACTTCTACTCTTCTCCAGTTTTCACACTTGCCAACGTGCCGCTAATGTCAATTGCTAAATAGAGAACTGAAAGTGAACTGGGATCAGACTATGTACGGATCGAAATCAACTTTATTCGTTCCATAAATGAAATAAAATCGGAGAAGAGGACCTACATCGGCTATTATCGGTTATTATCAATTTTTACTAATATTTCATGTTTTTCGGCTACAATTTTCAAATGAAAATATTATCGGTCCGTTTTCGTCGTCCAAGCATTTAAACAATAATATGTCGACGTCTTTTCGGGCTGTTATCGGCCTCTAGTAATATTTTGGTGTCTTTTCGGCAATAAATCAGGTTTTTGTCTTCTTTTCAGCGTCTTTTTGGCCTATATTTTTTCACATGAGAAGATAAGATTAGAATATAAACCTAATTAAACCAAATTAAATTGAAATCATGTTTTGTATAAAAATAAAAAGTCTTAAAACTAACAAGTAAAACGACAAGAAATTCTGGTAGAGAAAATAATAAAAATATTTTCTTAACTTTAGGAAGACTTTAAAATCAGTTTATCACTTCATTCGTTTTTGTAATTTTTAGATATATGTAAAAGTTTTTAAAATGCACACAATTTATTTTATTGATTTTCAACAAGTTATTTTATATGGAGGAATGAGGGACCAAATAATAAAGCACAGAGAGACGTAAACCTAACGCTCCTTGGTGTCAACTCTTTGGTCTGTGGGAAGAGATATAAATTAATTTTCCGGAACAAAACTTTTATGATGCTATTGTTTGAGCGTCTCTCTATAAAGCAAAAATAAAATGCTTGGCAAAGAAGTTAAAATAGATAAAGCGATAATTTTCTGCTTAGAGATGTATTTGAAACATTTTAACCCAAATGGCGTTAATGACTTCTCTAAACCTCTAAATTTAGGGACAATGTTTTTTTAAATTGTCATATCTTAAGTGAAAAAACGACATTAAATCTGCAAAAGCCTAAATGTTCTTTAATTGTTTTTTGTAATGGAAACTGTGCATTTCTGATCACTATCAAGAATTCTAGAAGAATTGCGTGCCTTGATATTTTGAATTGCCGACTAGTGCATTCTGTGAATTCGATTTTGCCTTGCCTCTGCCCAGTAAAAATTCTAAATTACATGCAAACTTTTTGCAATGAGGGATTCAAATGATGAAAAGCTAGGGACTCTGACAACCCCAAAAATTGGAGGAAGCAAATCCATCACCCATATTACGTCAGAAATAATTCCTTAATTAAAAACTTAAAACTGATTTACTCGCCCCATTATTTGCAATTAATCCAACACTTTATGCTCTAGTAATATAGGCAATCATTCTGAATAAGATACAAATTAACTGATATACAATGACATGAAAAATGCAATATAATATCAATATCATTGCGCCTGCGCCATGCGTTTGTTGAATCCTGTTAACAAATGCTGTAGTTAAAATCGAATCGTAGTCACACAGGACTTCAAACAGGAAAATGCTTATCCGACTTCATTTTCGGTTACACAAGACTATTTTGTTTTCTTCTTCTTCAAATTTATAAGCTGTTTTCCAAGGTTTGTGATAATCCATTTCTCTGCATATCAAGAGCATGGGCTAACCACTTGCCTATTTGGTGAGCTTTGACCGATATTTTTGTCTAAAAGTTTTTTGAACAAATATGCTGAAAGGAAACTCTGGACATGGATATACTCCAATTAGTTGGAATCAGGCGATTGCTACATTAAACTGGTCATAAATCGAAAAAACTCAATAAATGGTTATTTTTCTACATAAAACGAAAATATCCACTAAACAGGCTAGCTTAGAGCTTAGAGCTTAGAGCTTAGAGCTTAGAGCTTAAAGCTAAGAGCTTTTATTGGATTAAGCTCATATTTCAACACGGTGCACATTTTTGTTTCTGCTTCTTCAAATTTATGACCCGTTTGCCCAGGTTTGTGATAACCCATTTATCTGCATTTCAAAAAGAATGGGCTAACCACTTGCCTATTTGGTGAGCTTTGACCGATATTTTTGTCTAAAAATTTTTTTAACAAATATGCTGGATGAAAGCTCTGGACATGCGTGTAATCAAAATTAGTCGAAATAAGACAATTGCTACATAAAGTGGCCATAAATCGCAAAAGCTCAATCAATGGTTATTTTTCTCCGTATAACGAAAATATCCACTAGACATGCTGACATTCGTAAAGCTTTTATTGGATTAAGCTCATATTTAAACACTGGGCATATTTTGGTTACTTCTTTTTCAAATTTATAATCCGTTTGCTCAGGTTTGTGACAACCTATTTCTCTGCATTTCAAAAAGCACGGACTAACCACTTGCCTCTTTTGTAAGCTTTGACCGATATTTTTGTACAAGAAATTTTTGAACAAATATGATGGAAATAAATTCTGAACACGCATGTATTCAAAATTAGCCGAAATGAGATGAGTTCTACATAAAACTGGCCATAAATCGCAAAAGCTCAATCAATGGCTTTTTTCTACATATAACGAAAATATCTACTATACATGCTGGCATTCTTAGATATTCCATTGGATTAAGCTCATATTTCAACACGGTGCATATTTTGCTCTCCTCTTTTAAAGTTTATGCCGTTCGCTAAAGTTTGTGCCAATACATTTCTCTGTATTTCAAAAAGCATTGGTTCTGCTTTTTCTTATACTACAATATTTTATCGATATTTAAATGTGATTTAATATACTACCTTGCTTAGAAGGATCTTTCATCTTGCGTTTATATAGCTGAGCAAGTGTTTGATCCATAAAACTTTAATTGAAATAAATTACAAAAGATTAATCCGATACAATTGATTGCCAGTTGGGTTGTTTTCAATTTATTTAAATAAAACAATTCTGTTAAAGTATTAAATTTTCAAATTGAATATTTTGAACTCACCTTTAATTTCCATTATTTGATTTTATGTTCAATTGCGTTTTCAGAATATATTCCGGATATTTACATTTTATCTATTCAGAAAAAATAAAATGAGGACGAACAAAATATTTCGATTTGAAATAGAATATTGAGTTTATCCTTGTACGTTTAATTTTATACGTATGTCTGTTAAATTACAAATTCTGATAAAATTGACTACAAAAAATATAAAATGGAAGACTGATCTACGTTTTTCAATTAATAGCACAACCACAATAACGAAAAAATTGAACAATAAAATTCAAATCGAAAACAATATTTGCAGTTGAATTAGGATCAAAATATTATAAAGTGAATCAACTCAAACTCAATGACTTGAGCTGTAGATGAATAAATTAATTTAAAAATATTCATGAAATTGCTTTATGATAGACAGATAGAACAAAAACTTGAATCGGACCGAACAATGTAAATCAAACTTGTGTATGCTGGAAACAAATCAACATAAAGCATTTCAATTTTATCACGTTTCGATAGAAATTTTTTATTCCTCGTTCATTTTCAATCAGTAACGGAAGCGTTAAAAATTATGTTGATAAAAATAGAAAATAAAATTCAAAATGAAAATCGTTTTTGCAAATTTTTTTAGTAATTTTGGAAAATTATAATAATTTTTGTTTGGAAATTTTTTTAATATTACTAACTGTAAGCTTAAAATATTATTACGTGATAAGATTTACATATTTGTTTGAATTAAACGATGTTTTGATTAAATTTGAAAGTTGGAGCTTTTAAGTTTATTTAAAAGTTGAGTTTATCGTAAAGAAAAACCTCAATTGATTTTAAAACGAAAGCACGTTTTGACAAAGTTAAGTTGAATGAGCTTAAGAACAATTATCCGGATAATTCAAAATCAATTACCATTGGATAGTAAAATTACAATTCTAGAAACTTGTCTTGTAATAAATGTCATGGGTAAAAAAAAGAGAGCAAAAATTTCTAACATTCTCTTAAATGCTTTGCTATGGCTGCTACAACACACAGTGGGATTTGTTCATACAATGTGTGGCAAAAAATATAAGGAGTGCTCGTTGAATGTTGAAATTTTACTCTGAGCCTTTGACTAGCTCAATTAAGAAAAATATAAAGCTTCATCAAAATTGGCCACGCCCACTACCCACCGCCCATAGAACCCAAAATTTATTTTTGGCCCAAAGTTTTTGAAATTTGGCACAGAGTCTTTTATTACCTCAGTTAAGAATAAAATAAAGTTTCATAAAAATTGGCCACGCCCACTACTCACCGCCCATAGAACCCAAAATTTATTTTTGGCCCAAAGTTTTTGAAATTTGGCACAAAGCCTTTTATTACCTCAATTAAGAATAAAATAAAGTTTCATCAAGATTGGTCACGCCCACTATCCGCCGCACATATAACCCAAAATTTATTGTTGGCCCAAAGTTTTTGAAATTTGGCACAGAGCCCTTTATTGCCTCAATTAAGAATAAAATAAAGTTTCATCAAAATTGACCACTGTTTTGTTGTGTTCTGCAGCATTCACGAAACAGAATAAAATTAACATCTCTTTATTTTTTTCTATTAAGACTAATAACGAACACAATTGTGGTAAAAAAAAACAAAAAATAACCGTTATTCATATGCCAAAAACAATATATTTGATTGTATTGAACTCTGAAATAAATTTTTTGGATTGTAGTTTATAAATAAAAAATCAACAAAAACATTTTCGCTCTGATTATTTAAAAAAAAAAATTCAAACTAATGCGCATGTCTCTCTTTCGAATATTGGGAGGAGGCAAAGACTACTATGAATAAATTAAATTGAATTTTTATTATGAAAAAAATTGTTTTTTTCATGATTGTTTTTTAGTTTTTCAAGACGCAATTCTCATTTCTCATGAATATTAGTAGTTAGAACTTTGATGTCTTTTATTGTAGGTCATTTCATTTTTCATAACAAACAATTAAATAGGCATCGAAATTGCATAAAATTTATTTAATTGTATTTTAAATGTTTAATTTGTTTAATTGTAATTTTAAAGATTTTTAGTCCGATTAAAATTCTAATTACTCATTATTTTATCGAACTTCAGTGGTTAAAATTTTTTGATGAAAAAAATTGTTCGAAAAAATAATGAACAATTAGAATTTTAGACTGCCAACAAATCTTTAAAATTAAATATCTCAAGAACAAGAATTTTAGCCTCTTTTTAAATTTGATGTATTTTACAGTAAGAATAGAACTATTTTCAGAAAAAAAATTAATTAAATTCCAATTGATCTTTGATCCTAGCGTCATCTTTAAAAAAGTTTTTTCAATATTTTTATTTAAAAATTAATTATAAAAACAATAAATTAATTTTTTTCAAACGACTAATTTATCATCTATCAAACAAAAAAAAGTTTGATGAAATCGGTATAGCCGTTCTGAAGCAATTCAATTTCAAAGTTACATCGGATTGACAGAACTTTCATTTTTCTTGCATGTTGGGGTGCATGATGCACCCTATGCTCAAACTATGCACTTCAAAAAAATTTTAAAATAAGTTGTAATTTTTATTTTGTCCATACTACTTATACGCCAAGTTTAAGGAAAATCAAAAATGGTCAAGTTCAAATTTCGACTCTTTCACCTGCGTAGATCACGTTTTTTCATCTTTTGTAATTTTTTTAAATTAAAAATTTCATAAATTTGGACTCAAATTTTATGATTTTATAAAAGATTATTAATTATTTAAACTTTTTTTTTTTAATTGATAGTTTGGAGTCTTACCTTTCATTTTATTATAGCGGGAGCACCTAGCACGACCGAGCAACCTTTTTTTTCTTCCAAGGAAGTTTGCAATCACGCCACATTATAGAACAAACTTTATTCTATCATATCTTTTAAACCATATGAGCGAACTTTATAATTTTTTTTTAAATATTCAGAAAAGGCTATATATATTTGAAAATAATCACTATTTAAATTAGAGCAATAAAGTTATCTTACGTACAAACACTATAGAAGTGCGTAAACAGTTTTCAATATTTTGGACCAAAATTTATATGTGACTTTACTTCATTATTTCAAAGACAAATAAACGCTTTTTTGGGATACAATTTATGGATTCTTCATACTGAATCAATTTTCTACAAAACTGCATCATTACATTTTTAAATTTTATGTGTCGAAAAAATTACTTATTGCACAAAAAATCCCACTGTGCAACACCCACAACATGACTGAAATCATAAGAAGATAAACTCATCATTTTCGTCTTACAGAAAACTAAGTCATTTCTGTACAAATTAACTACTGATCATGCAAAGTCTTAATAAAAAATAATTAGTAGAAAACTCTACACAACAGCTTTAATACACTTTGTTTTAAAAATTCTAACATAAACAACCTCAAGGGATATTCAATTAAGACCCAAAATTTAATACCAAAATCTACACACGTAAAGAATTTTAACTCAGACAAATAAATATACATTAAATTTACCAAAACCAATTTTTTATGAAATAAAATACGAAAACCAACAACAAAATGTGTATATTAAATGAAAGCAGGGAATAATAGCACTCAGACGTAGTCGAACATATAACAACATAACAACACCAAAAATAAATAGTATTATGTCTCCTCTTGTGCAACAAACCGAACAACCAAAGTAAAATCTAAAAATAAAATTTTGATATATAAAATGAGAAAACCATTGGAATACTAACAAAAACACGAGAAACAACAATTACAGCATATATGAAAGAGTTATATAGCAAAGTTGCAAAGAGATGAATGGATACATGATCAATGAGTGAAATACAAAGGGTGAGTGTTTTTTTTTGTATTTTTAATGAGGATGAGTCAATAACAATATCGAAAGTAGAAATTATTCTATGTTTGCCTCGCATGCTACTCCAATTATTTATTGAGGTTGTACGAAAAATTGTGTTGTCAATGTTAACATTGGACAAATTGGTTGTAGTTGTAATGAATGAGGTATGATTTAATGTTTGGACATTTTTTCTCAAAGGTTGTTCTCATTGGGGTTATTGGATCGTCATAGTCATATAACATTAGAACCCTTTCATTACGGTTTGAAGTTTTGCCGACTCACATGCCATTGTAAGACCGAGAAGTCCTCACAATAGACATACTTTTGTCGTGGTGAGAGAGGTTATGAAATTCAATCACCTTCAGATAATATCGACTGCATAAATTCTGCCGATAAAGTTTGAAGAAAAAATTCAAACTAAGATTTCCGCTCAGGCTTTGAATGTAACCTACCAAGTGGGTCGCAGGTGATAGATAGCGTAACACTTGTTCCGGTCTTGTTGTTTGTTATCAATCACGAATATCAAACATGTATCTCGAATGACACTTTCATTCAATACAGTAGTGTGTCAGCCGTGCCTGGGTATCAATTAGCTGTTGGTGATCTTGTGATCTTCATTAGTCGCTAGCAGACATCAAAACAAGAAAAAATCAAAAACCACTAACACAGATTGAGATGAAGACTCCATGAACGGTAAAATATCTGACTGTAACTCTACTTTTACTCCGGTTAGTGAAAATGTTCGGGTCGTATCATACTTAGCTCTTGGAAATTTAAACAGTACTCTGGCAAGTCTCCATCTGGTACACCCGGCATCAGAGGTCAGCAAATATTGGGAGACGCTGGATTCTGAAACCACTATATCAGTTGGAAGAAGAAAAATTCATTTGGTTTAGTGAGGAGGAAAAAATGGAAAACTACAGCTGACTCTCTTAAATTCGTCGTCAACATATTTATACAATTTTTTTAACTACTTTCATAACTGTAATAATTGGTCAACAATCACCTATTTTTTTGGTGCAACTATTTGTTTATCCTTATTCAACAATCAATCGTTTAATTCTAGGTGCAACAATTTTTTTGATATTGTTCATCAATCGCTTATTGGTTTTGGTGCCATATTATTTGATGACTGTGTTCAATGATCGAATATTTATTTTGATAACAATCACAACAAATTTAAATCGAAATCATCAAATACAACGGGTGCAACATTCGACGCAACATTTAGTTATTATAATTTAGGATGTCAATGTAATCAAAATTAGTCAAAATTAGAAGATTAGAAAGAAATTAGAAGATTACTGCATGAAACTGGCCATAAATCATAAAAACATCGACAATCGCCATTTTTCCATATAAAACAAAAATATCCAGTAAATATGCTGCCATTTCTAGACGCGTTGTTCAATTTAGCTCAAACTTTAGTAGCGGTGCATGTTTTGGTCTCCCCTTTCAGAATATATATCATTATAAGGTTTTAAGGTTTTAATACTGTTTCCAATATTTCTGCATACCAACTTCCGGTTTGTCACTTCCGGTTAAAAAAATTTTTTTCAAGTGTTTATCCCTACTGTAGCCTACAATTACCGATCGATTTTCATGAAACGTTGGTAAAAGCTTTTAAATAACATGAGAAAGATTTTATCAGCTTTTGGAGCACATTAGATAAAGGGTTTGGGGGTCCACCATACAACAGGTGGTTTTTTCCACAAAGCTTTTATGTTTGTTGGGAGCATAAAACATTCATTCGTGAATGAATTTTGATGACAGTTTGGAAAATGATGCAAACATATATGACAAGGAACTGATTAGATTTTGAGCGATAGTGAACAAAGTGTTGGGGGGTCCCTGGAGCACCTGTTTTTTTGAAAGCTCTTTAACATCTGTACCTGACAAGCGAATTGGATGAAACCTGGTACATGAGTATGTAGTACGGTTCATAATAGTTCTGCATCCCAACTTCCGGTTTTTCACTTCCGGTAAAAAATTTTTTTTTGTACTTTTTTGAAGTTTTTTCAGTGTCTTTATGCACACTACAGCCTACAATAATAAATTGATTATGATGACACTTATGAAAAGAGTTCCAATTAGTGTGAGAAGATAATTATCATAATTATCATCTTTTGGGACACATTGACCAAAGTGGTGGGGGGTCTACCATACAAATGCTGACTTTTCACACTTTGTTTTTTAAGTTTGTTGGGAGCATACAGGCTTCATTCATTAATTTATTTTAATGAACCTTTTGAAAAAGATGAAGACTTAAGTAACAAAGAATTGATTAGTTTTTGGATAATATTGGAATAAGTGGTGGGGGTCCTCCCGAACACCTGTTTATTGTGTCAATGTTTGTTGGATGCATACAACATTCGTTCGTTAAATAATTTTGATTACACTTTGCAAAAAGATGCAAATATGTAAGGCAAGGATTTGATTAGTTTTTTTTAGCGATAATGAACAAAGTGGTAGGGGGTCCTCCAAGCACCTGTTATTTTGGAAGCTCAATAACTTCTGTACCTGATAATCGAATTGGATGAAATTTGGTACATACACATGTTGGTTTCTGAGGCCTGGTAATTAATTTTAGCGTTGCTATTTCCGGCGTTGATGATTTCGCAAAACTTATTTATATAAATTCAAAAAACAATATAAACTGAATTTTTATTTTAACTTTACAATTTATTTTTATATAATCTTTTTAGTACATGTTTTATGATTAATTGCGAAAATCGTACTGACTGACAAAAAATTATTTTTCTTAATTTTTAAAATGACAAAATAAAATAATAAAACAACACTGAACTGAAAATGAAATGTAAAACATTGTGTTCTGTAAACCTTTGACTCAATGTAGCGTTCAATAATGTAAAGTTTGGCGGCAGCGACTGCAACACACATTTAGTACGGTTTACAACAGTTCTGCATCCTAACTTCCAGTTTGTCACTTCCGATAAATTTTTTTTTTACTTTTTCTCGTACAACAGAATTTATGTTTGTTGGGATACTACTGCTTGCTTTAATATTTTTAGTATTAGAACTACGAAGTTCATAATAGCTTTTAATTAAAGTATTTGATGGATATTAGCTCATTATATATCCAGAACACTATGTTTTCAGAGCTGTGGTGAAGTCAGCCTCAGCGTCGTCATGCATCAGCGTCGCAATATTTTTTTGTTAAGATATTTAATGCAAAACCAACACGAAACATCAATACGATGCCGGAAAATTATAACAGATCATAAATTAACATAATTTAGTGAAAAATATTGTAAAAAATTAAATGAAATCAAACTTTTTCCAAAATTCTAAAAATATTCCAAAAATTATTACAAAATCAACGATTAAACTTTTTTCAAAAATTCTGAAAATATTGCAAAAATTATGCAAAATCAAATATTGAAACTTTTTTCAAAATTCCAAAAATATTCAAAAACTATAACAAATTCAAAAATGTCCATGTCCAATTTCATTTTAATTTTCAGCAAACTATTCAAAAACCTTCAATTTAGCGATTACAAAATCACAAATTCATATTTCCTTCAAAATTCAAAAAATATTGTAAAAATTATAATAAAATCAAACTTTTTTCAATATTCTAAAAATATTCCAAAAATTATTACAAAATCAAAAATTCAAACTTTTTTCAAAATTCCAAAAATTATAAAAAAATCAAATATTTAAAATTTCTCAAAATTCCAAAAATATTCCAAAAATTTTTACAAAATCAAAAATTAAAACTTTTTCCAATATTCTAAAAATATTGCAAAAATTATTACCAAATATAAATTAAAAGTTTTTTCAAAATTCCAAAAATATTTCAAAAACTATAACAAATTCAAAAATTTCCATGTCCAATTTCATTTTCAATTACATTTACGTCATAAAAACAGCTACATTTTTTTTCCCAAAAGATTGACTAAAAAAATATATGAAAACATTTTTTGACACGCTTGACATTACTTTTTTGACAAACTTATTAATTCTCTATAATAAGAATATATTTTCATGTCATACAAATTATTAATTTTATTTTTTTCCAAAAAATTGGGTAAAAAAATAAATAAAAATCTCTCTTTTGACACACTTGACAACATTTTTTTGACAAACTTATAATGCAATAATCTAGATTTTGGTCTCACATACTAATCCCGACCATCAAGATTTCTCAAAATTCAATGTTCCTACTCGTTATCACTTAAAATGAACGTTTTTAAGCAAAAAATATGCAAATTTCCTTGTTTTGACACAGTTGACGACTTTTTTGACACTCGTCCTGTACAGTTATCGAACACAGCGTCCTTTCGGGCCTGTCCCTTGAGTATACCTATTTTTAGAAAGAAAAAAAATTTTGAAATTCCTCCAGTGTTTTTCCCTGCAGCGTAGGTAATGACGGCCGGCCGGACTGACGGCTGACAGACATACATTTTTTTTTGCTTTTTTAGCATCAATAAAAACGTCGAGAAATGCCAAAAAAAGTGGTGGTAAGAATTTCACTTTGAGCTCATGAATGTAATACTTAGGTCTTTCAGACCGAAGTGAAACCCTTAATTACGCCGAAATAAAGCTGGGTTGGTTTCATTTCGATCTTATTTAAGCGTGATTTCACCCATTTATCGGTCTTGTTTCAGATTTGTTTAGGTTTTTTCCAATATTTCGGCGTTATATTGGTATCATTTTAGTGTATTTTCGGCTTTGTGTTCACTACCTAGGATAGTTCTCGGTTCATTTTCGGTTCTTTTTACCATGCATATCCCGAATGAAAAAATATAGGCCGAAAAGACGCTGAAAAGAAGACAAAAAGTCGATTTATTGTCGAAAAGACACCTAAATATTACTAGAGGCCGATAACAGTCCGAAAAGACGTCGACATATTTTTTTATTTAAATGTTTGGACAACGAAAGCGGACCGATAATATATTCATTTTAAAACTGCAATCGAAAAGACACCCAAATATTAGTAAAAAGCCGATAATAACTCGAAAAACGGCCGATGAAGTAATAATATTAAATTTATCTGCAGGTCGATATTACACCGATAATATTGACATTATTAATTTTGACAAAATAAATGTATCATTGTTCATTTAGGATTATTTTTTAAAAACTGGTTCAAATTCAAATAATAAAATATCAGTCGTTATTTTAATTTGTGACCATATAGACGTGTGTTCGTTTCATACTACAATAAGTTTAAATAAAGTGGGGTAATTCCCGATTTTTTAGACAGCTGATATTATTAGGTATGTTGTTTATAAATATAAATAGAATTATAATAGAATTATTAGTTGGATTGGATTATAAATCCAAATTCTTTTGGGAAAAATTGTTGATGTGGCTATCGGAAATTATTTCGAGAAATTCTATTATTTTGATAAGCGGAATACCAGAAAAATCGTGGTTTGGTGACTATAGGTACAATAATTAATTGCTTGAATATTGCAATAATTGGTTTATTTGTAAAAAAACGTTGTTACTTCTATTTTTATAATATGTTTAGTATCAGAAAGCTTTTGCTTTAGGCTCATTTCTCAAACCATTATCACATTAAGGCATGAAACATTTAAATTTATTTATGCTTTTCTTGTGTGCAAGAATTTAATCCTTTTAATCCAAAACATTGTTGTTTTGCTGTTCACGTCGTCAAAATTATATAAATGTAAAGACTGTCAATTTATTTTACTTAATTTACTTATTGTAAATCTCGATTGTGATTCATGTAAAAAATATGCAAAATGTCTCTGGGGGGCATAGTCATGGATAAGGCGTCACTGCAGGGATATTATTCTTTGTGACAGGCCCATATAGATATTGTTTGGTAAGCATTTCGTTATGTTCAGAGACCGTCAATTTGTTACATTTCTCATATAAGTGATCTCGTTCGGTCTTCACATGACATCTGGTTGGGGTGTGCTAGGCTGTGTTTTGTGTTATTTGCAACTTACATGCTTGAGGTATTCATTTGGATGCAGCGTAATTTGAAAAAGGTCTTATCATTGTTTTATATGCTGTTATTATTGTGTTTTTATAAACTATACTCTGTACCAACTAGTGCCGTTAGTGCATTATTCCTGTGTTTTTCTATCAAGTTCACCTGTTGAGCATGAGCGTTGAATTTAAGCAGTGAGTCGAACGTTACCCCAACAGTCTCGGATTCACAACCAGTGCTTTATTAAACCTGGTTGATTAGTTTTAAATATGTAATTTAGTAGTAAATTCTGTGTTGAATGGTTTTGATAGGTTGAGTGCAACGAAAATTGTTCTAGCACAGGGTTGTTTTTCGTTCACACCATCGCTGATTTGGTTTTGGATTCTCTGAAGAGTATAGTAATTATACTATGTGCTATCCTAAAGCCATGTTGGTGTAACGCTAATTTGTAAAATTTATATAATGTTTTGCAACTGATTAAAGGATAGAGATCGGTCCATAAGATTCTCTTTTTTCTTCGTGTTTTCCAGGTTTTAAGGTGGGGCTTATTCTGGCCGTTTTCCAGATATTTGGTATCTGGAGAGTATTTAGAGATGTGTTGAGGGTGGTAGAGAGATAGTTCAGAGTAGTGGTAGTGAGATAGCTCCATTGGGTCAAATGTTGTTGAGCATAATGGCTGAGATGCCATCGGGTAAAATAGCTTTAGATGGCTTAGTTTTCTTTATAGCATTCTCAATTCTTCTTCGGAAATTATGATGTTCTCTAAATTTGCTGTGTTCAATTGGCGCAGGCATCTTAATATTGAACTAGTTTCCTTTTCATGTTTACGTTGGTTTTCTTTAAAATGTGTGTTGAATTTTGTTGCGCATTTCCTGTGGGGTTTTCGGTTGGGATATTATTAGAGGAGATCATGTAGTTGTTATTCGCGTGTCGTGGATTAGTTAAGCCCTTAATTAAATTCCGAGTACTTTTGTTTGTGCCAAAACTTAATTTACTCACTAGATCTCGACTTTTGCTACGTTTGTGTTCCATAACTAACTAATTTATTAATTTGCTTATTTTTTCCCGAAATTCTAGAGTAAGCTGGATCTGATATCTGGATGTCATCTCTCTGAGTGGAAATTACACAAGCTTCTTGTGAGAAGTTTGCTTTAACTTTTTTTATTCCACTCGCTAGCATGAGGCGAAATCGAGGTTTATTAAAAATTTCTCTAAATTGTGTATTCTAATATAGAGAGGGCGTAAAGTGGTAAAAATTACTAACTGAATTCCATTACAGCAAAATTTGTAAAATTAACCCATTCAGCTTTGTTTAAAATTAATATAGGTCCTCTTTTCGAATTTAATTTCATTTATGGAACGGCTTAAGTTGATTTTGATCGGTACATGGTCTGATCCCAGTGCCCTTTCAGTTCTCTATTTAGCAATTGGCATTAGTGGTATGTTGACAAGTGTGACATCTGAAGAAGAGTAGGAGTTATTTGTTACCCTTGTTGGATGTGGTTCATTGAGGACTCCAAAGTTGGAGCCATC
The DNA here is from genome assembly GCA_963693315.1 of Diogma glabrata. Taxonomy (NCBI): domain Eukaryota; kingdom Metazoa; phylum Arthropoda; class Insecta; order Diptera; family Cylindrotomidae; genus Diogma; species Diogma glabrata. The sequence goes on from OY856186.1 coordinate 17,102,015, forward strand.
GTTTTGATCAGCAATGTTTTCGCCTCGTTAATCGACATTCTAGTGTGAGTGTCATAGATCGTGGTGTGTGTTTACATCTTTGAGAATTCGATAGTCTTTGGTGTAAAATAAATGTCATATGGTCGGCTCAAAACCTGTATCACAACTGCTTACTGGTGGAATATAAATATTGACTATGTAGCGTTACCTCCACATTTACGGATTTTATTATAATACCTTGTTGTTCTAGGTGTTTATCATTTCCCGGTTTTGTTGGTAATGTGGTTGAAGAAAATGGTTTTGTGGATGATAAAGGCAGGCCACCACCCTTTTCCTTCTCTCTTATTATTCTAAAATCACAGTTATTATCAGTTTGCCCTTAAAATTATTTTACATATTGCACAGTGCCATGTTATAGTTGGTTCATGATTTCTTTCAATACCAGCAATGACCAGGAGGTTTGAAGCAGTGAGGCCAGTGACAGCTGCTTTTTTACACCAAAGCGACGGAGTTACACCTCTCGTCGAAAGTTTTGTGATGGTCCTTGGTCTGAACTAGGTTCCAAGCACTTTGGAGGCGTAGTACCGTCCTTCTTAAAAAGCTTAATAAAACAATGAGAAGCGAGTAAAATTTAGTCTTTTGGGAAACTAAAGCGTTCGTCAATGAATTAATTTAGTTAAAATTTTGTAATATATCGATGTTTATTTCAAGAAACCTCCGTGGGAAAAATGTAAATAGGAAGGAATGAAATAGCTATTTGGTTTATATTGCAGCTTGAAAACACCATCACACAGTAAGTTCCACGGCAGTGAACCTAGACTTTACTGTTGATGTGCCTCACTAGTAATTTTATACGCTTTAAAACCATCGTCGCTATAATATTACAACATTCTGTTGCACTCAGGAACTTCTACACATCAGAGCTCTTGATGTAATGTGAGACCATCTGCTATTATTCTGAGACTATTATTCTGGTTTTACCTTTCCTTTTGACAAAATTGCTAGACGTTGATGGTTCCACTCTTGCAGAAACACCCCTTCTTTCAAACAGGCGTATCAAACAAAATCGTTTTGCATGAACTGTCATTTTATACTAAATGTTCAGAATGCTTTCAGCACCAGGAATTTTCTTGTTTTCAGTTCTACAAACTGATTCCAACACTTCCTGTTTCGTAACGGTTAGTACATACTCATCCATATATATACCGCTGATACAAAAATATCAACTGTGTCTCGCTCATGTGGGAAAAAGGCGGTTACCATTTTCAGTAAATTTTGATTTTGTTGGAGCTTGTAAACTGGTCTTTGCTTGAATTTTTTCATGACGACACTGTCCCCACAGATCTTTATTCGCCTCCAATAAAAATGTTTTTATCAAACAATTTTGTACTCCATCAAATAATATCTTTCATGGCTTTAATAATCGATCCCTTTCTTTGGACGATTTCACACCATGTAGCGTGATGATCACTGTTGGTCTATCGTTCGCTAACTTCCAATTTTGTTTCTCCTCCGGTTAAAAAACTACTTACAAATTTTAGACAAATTATTGACCTTACAATGCACTAAAACACTAAATCTCTTTATTTATCGAGTGTAACAGCTGTTCAGATATAGATCTTATATATCTTCCCTCTCACGAAATGTTTTTTACCTTTATGAGCTCGTTTGTCAGGGGCCACTTCCCAAATCTTCAAATAGCTGCGCCAATCATTTGGTATAGTTTTGTACGGCTTAGTTAAAATAGCAAAATCCGCCCAACTTCACTGCACCGTTTCGGATAATAGATCATGAGCAATCCATCTGTGATCTAGATTGGGTTGAATCAATCTCATCGAAGTTTTTGTGCCCCCGTTATAATGCCCCCTTAGCCGCTGAGCAATTTTGGTTGCCGGTAGTGTGTTTTACGTTCGACAAATTTCTTTCCGTACAAATCATCGAAACATTTGGATTCGTTATAACAGTTTTTGACGTTGTGTTCATTTGCACCGCTCCTGAGCCAAAGCTTGAAACGATCTTTGTTCTAGCATATTCGTGCCACATGGCCGTATTCCAAGCTTTTGAAACACTTTAAAGGGTCATCGCCTCAACGGCGTAATCGATAGCGTGTCTGCCCACGGATTCTGGGGTAGGTTCGAATGACGAGGGTAGGTTCGAATCCTATCCGAAACACGAAAAATGTGAATTGGAGTTTTTTTCTGAAAAACTTCAAACCATACCTTAGAATTGAAAAAATTCCAATTACTTCTTTACTTACTTGAGTTTAATTGATCTCAAAAATCTAAAATAACTTTAAAGGGTCTTGTTGGCGGATTTAGTAAATTAACGGGGTGAAAACCATACGCAACGAGCTTATTGACCAGGTTGGGATGTCACATTCGAAGAAATGCTTTGGAAAGATCTAATGCAATAACAAACATTTCACAACATTTTTAAGTATGCGGTTCGAACGATAGGTTGGGGTGCAAACGGTTGTTGATCTTTTACTTCGAAAACCATTTTGGCTAACCATATTGGTTACTTTTTTGTTTTTATCATTAGCGTCAGGTTCTGTTATGCGGGCAAATATTTTAGCCAGTCTTACATTGTTGTTGTCGTCGGTCGTTTTAGAAAATTATAACGACGATTTGTTGTGGATGTTTAAGTAACAGGTAACGATAACCTCACAATTAGGGAATTTTCTTCCAATTTCGTCCACAATATTGGTCAAGAGATTAAAGAAATTGTGATTGAATTTGCAGCATTATTTAGTGATAATATGTTTCCATTGATTGAATTTAAGAATCGCTGGGTATGGGAGTGCAACCTTCGTTTTGAACATACAATTAAATGATCAATTTCAATAATTGCACCTCTACAGGGTTACATATCCAGAACGCTGGAAAATAAACAAGCAATAGGATCAATTTGATTTCGAGTGTTATCATTCGGTGAGACCCACGTCTGTTTATGACTCGATCGATACCGTAAGAAAATACTGCAAATTCTCTATTTATATTTATATTTTATTTCCGTGTTCCTGTTGGTAGCAGATTCTTTCATAGACTGGGATAAATTTCATCATGCCTTCTTTTATGCGTGCAATCAAAAGGAAACCAGTACCAAAATCTCTTCGAGAATGATAGAGAGTGACTATCCAAATCTTGTTGTCCTATTATTGGTTATCCAATTTTTTGCAGAGCAACGACATCCATTCTATAGCTATTTGCCTCACTTTCTAGACCCTTGAGATTTATAGGGACTCTTAGAGAGCGCACGTTCTACTTTCTGATTTGGTAGTCTGGTCTGTTTTCACGTTTAGGAAAAATTTAGTTTTTGCTTTTGGCTCTGTTGTTGTTTTTTTCGGTTCCTATTTTATAACGTAGCCTTTTTCCGGGATGATGTCGTTCTTATCTGAGGATTCTCAGATTGAAAATTATAGCAACATTTTAAAAACTTTCGACTTATATTTACGTATAATGAGTCATTAAAATAATTTCTACAATATCCAAAAACATCACCAAAATCCATTTTTTGGATTTTTAAAGAAAATTAATGAAGTTACGAAATAATGGGAGAAAATATACGAAACAAAGGAGACATCAACCTTCCAACTCTTATTATTTTTTCAATTTTGAATTATTAATAACAGTTACTATGAAAAATTTTAAATTCAATTATGTTTTACTAAAAATTATTTACTTTTATCTTTGAAATGTTATAGTTCGTTTTTTAATCCGCCAAGTTGTTCTCGAGATACATTATTTTGAATTTATATATTCGAATATATCCGTGGCTTAAAAACTAGTCATATCTCAAGAACCACTTGAGCGTATTTAACAAAATATGTCGTTTTAAAGGGGTTTAAAAATGAGTTCTTTTCGATAATAGTTATTTACATATCGAGGGCTGAAAGTAGAAGATTACGCCAGTGGTTCATATTGAAGCCCGACGCGAAGCGAGGGCTTTTATTGAACCAAGGGCGTATTTTTCCTTTCAGCCTGAGTGTATGGACAACGTTTTACGCACAACTGCACAACTTTATTGTAGTATAAATCAATTTTTGAATTTTTTAAACTCGCTAGACATTTTGAAAATTATGCTAAACATGCCATGATTTTCTTTATAAACTTCATACAATAATTTATTTGCTTGTTCTAATTTTATGAATATTTTACGGGTTATTATTTTACGGGCGGTAAAGTAGAAAAATATATTAATATTTCATATAGCAACGGGATTTTATTTTACGGATGTAAAGTTCAACTTTCAGCTACGATAACTAGGATGTAAAATGAGTTTTACGATTCGTTTGTACGTAAAAATATTTATGCTTCACAATGATATAAAGTTGTTTTAATGTCTAGGATACGCATGTGTTTATATATAAACACATGCATAAAAACCGGGGCGTTATGAGAGGGCATTATGAATTCATAACGCCCGCTATTAAGACGCTAAAACACTTAATAAAATAATGCGTGCTTAAAATTTTCATATTTTCCTATTGAATGGAAAATCGCTAATGTTCTTCCTGTTTTGAAACCGGGCAAAGTTAAAACAAATATTGATAGCTATAGACCTACTAGTTTACTAAATTTCTTTGGTAAAATCTTTGAACGTACAATATTAAAGCATTTTGAGCAGTTTCTTGGACAAAATGCAATTATTCCTTCTGAACAGTTTGGCTTTGGAAAATACCATTCCACCTCTCCCCAAGTTTACAGAATTTGCAGTAATATTAAAGCAAAGTTAAACAATAAAGAATCCACTGCCTTAATAACCTTTGATATTGAAAAAGCGTTTGATAAAGTTTGGCATAAAGGTATCATTTTTAAATTACTTCATTTAAATTTTCCTAATTATTTGATAAGAATCATAAACTCCTTTTTATGTGATAGACAGTTTTTAGATACAATGAACTATTATAGATCCACGCCCAAAGTTGCAAGTTGTGGTGTTCCACAAGGGGATGTCCCCTTATTGAACTACCCTGAGTCCGGTCATCATTTTTACCATCACCATTGAACTCAGCATCCTCGATTATGTAAAAATCTATAATAATGACAATAATTTCGATACTTTGTATAACCGACCCCCCAACCCCCACTTATTATTGGACTACCTTGAGTCCGACCCCAATTTTTATTATTAGGATACTTTCGATATTTTTTATAACCGACCCCCAACCTCCACCCCCTTTTTGGACTACCCCGAGTCCGGCCCCCCATTTTTATCATCATCATTGAGCTCAGCATCCCCGATTATATTGAAATCGACACCAAACATGATATGCAAAAAAAATATTTTTGACTACGATAAGGGCGGAGCAAAAAATGGTTATGTCACCGATCAGTGGGTAATATGAGGGATTGTATTTGTTATAAAATTTTGATTCTAACGATACCCCACATGACATATTTTACTCATTTAATGTATCAACCCCACACACGGGGTTGGTTTGGGGTGGGAGTGCAAACCAACTTTTGGACTCAAAATTTGCGCCGGTCTGAATAAAAGATAATAGTGCCATTAAATTTTTTTATCTCTTCCCATTTATTTTATATAGATTTTTATATGCTAAAACTTAAAGAGGGTGTAGAGGGGTGGGGGTGGGTCCTACCACCCCAATCTCATAAAGTTTTCAGAAGACGGCCAATCCCGATCGATTGATACCAAAATCACAAAATCGAGTCAAAAACATTTCCAAAAACCACGTTTTCTGCCCGATTCTTAAAAAAACCGATAGTTAAGTTTCCCGGTTTAACACAGGGTCTTTTTTACATAACTTTTTTTTCCGGCTTAGTATTACAATGGATAAAAACATCATAATAATTAAAAAAATCCATTTAAATCGAGAAATCAAATTTTTTTATAACATAGTTGAGAAGTATATAATTTTACTGAACACTTTAATTATCATATATATATAATACACAAGCTACGAAAAAGCGTAGCCATATCATAGGAGAGAAGAGAATACGGAGCTCGGAAGGGAAAGGATAGAATACAAAAAATATAAAAAAATTAAACGACGATTAAAATAAACGAAACAAACTTTGATTATCTTTAAATTTTATTTTATTAAATTTTATTTCTGTTTCAGTTTATGCTTTGCTTGAACTAGACGTTGCAAACAGGCTTTATGTTATTAATTTATGAAAAAATATTTTGTGCAAAGGCACAGGCGTCCCCTAGTTAGTATAATATGTTTATATACCAAAATTGTAAATATATAAGAATAATAAATTGAATTGAATTAAACACTTAATAAAATTATTTTTACATTGCTTTTGTCTACAAAATGTAAATAATTCTTATTCAATTTAAGCTAGTAAAAGATTTTTACATTTGTTTAAAAATGTGAAGCAACATTTTAGTTATTAAATGCTCATATAGTTTTCAAAAACTATCAAATTTTAAATGTCATACAATGTTTTTGTCATACGCTACAAAATTCAGGAGAATTTGTTTACATAGCAACGGACAAATATTTATTTTAAACTTCAAAACAGTTATTTTTTTGGCATACTAGGATACATTTATATTTTTTTGCATATCAATATAGACTAACAAATTAAATTTTTTCTTAGTTTTTAGCTTATTAAGTGAAGCATAAAATCTTGTATGCACCACTGGCGTTACTGGGTATTACGCCCATTAAGCGACATCCATCCCTTAGGGCCAGAGGCCATCGGGCTAGATTACGTCGCTTTCCGGGTGCAATAACCTACATAACGCCCTTGGTACATAAATAGCTATTATAATTTTGGCCAAAATACCTAAATGACACCAAAAACAGGCCGGCAGTTGAATAATTATAAACCGAAACAATGTCGATATAACGTCTAAATATTGAAAAAAAAGGCCTAAAAAAACCGAAACAAAGCAGAAACAAAGCTGAAAAAACCCTTAGTTATACCGAAATGAAGCCTGGATGGTTTCTTCGATTTTATTTAAGCGTGTTTGCAGCCGTTTATCGGTCTTATTTCAGTTTTGTTTAGGCCTTTTTTCAATATTTCGGCGTTATATCGGCATTATTTTGATTTATATTTAATCAACTGTCAGCTTGTTTTCGGTGTCATTTTTGTGTTTTTTCGGCTTTGTGTTCACTACCTGGGCTAGTTCTCGGTTCATTTTCGGCTCTTTTTACTATGCATATTTTTAGACTACAATACGCCGAATTTTTTTTATTTGTCGGTGTGTTATTTTCACTCGGGATGTTTAGACTAAAATACGCCGAAATTTTTTTCTCTGTCGGCGTGCTATTTTCACTCGGGTTGTTTGTACAAAAATTAATAACAATTAATTTTTATAATATACAAATATTTTTTTTTCAGCTTGCATCTTTTATATTTATTTATGTAAATTTTTTTGAACGAAAATTAATTTCAATTCTTATATTGAAAAATTCAATTTAACACAAGAGTTGATAGTGACCAATGTTGTAAATTAACAATATAAATACACAAATTTAATAAAAGACCAAAAATTAAATTGAATTTTTATGAGTTAGGTTGATAACGATACGTGAGAATAAATCAACTTGAGAATGCTGAAAAATTTATTTTCAAAACCACTTTGAGTCATTTAACTATAAACAATATCCACCCATAATTACAAAAAGAAAATTAACAATAGCTTTTATTCAATTCTTTTAAATTCTTTTCGTATACATATTTGCAACAACGTAATGATTTATGTCATTGACTCTAAAGACTTTAATGAAGGTGTTTCAAAAATAAATCTCACTCTCCCACAACGTAGAACGATAATATGAAATATTTTGTTATATTTAAATAAAACTTACTACAGATATAAATTATATACAAAAAAAACTGTTACCTAATTCTAATTAATGATTTGGCACCTATTTAAAAATAGAGTTAAATACTATTACCAAAATCGACGAATTATTATAATTTGTGTTGAATAATAAAACCACATTAAAAAATTGGAATTAACATTGTTAAAGGAAATTCAATGAATTCTATTGTTCTGTTTTAATTTTTAAAAATTTTTATTTTGATATCCGTTAAATTGCCTACGCACGATTTTAATTACACTTTGACGACTGTAATATGTGTTAAATGGTTTGGGAAGGTGTTATTAGGTTTGTTGAATTATTGTAGATGTGTTGTTGGTTTTTGTCTAAAATTTACACAAATTACGGCATCTACGGTGTGCTGATAGCTTTATACTTTTATATACCAATATGGGTGAAGTTAAAAAAACCGTAAAGTTTTTAAATCATTTTAAAAATCCGGGCTTCTGATTGCCTCTGATACAAAAAATATAAACATAAAAATCAATTGCAAATATTTTCCTTTATTAAATTAATACAAAAACTCGCATTTAAAAATTAAATTTTTGGTCCTGTCATCGCTATTATGAAAAAAAAAGCTCAATGAGCACAGATTTTCTAGGAAAAAATAAAACAAAAAATTAATGAAAACTCATCGTTACTCATGGATTATGTTTCGTTGCTTTTCCATTTTCAATATTAAAAATGAAAAAAAAAAATTTGAATATCTCGATAGATTTAGGTCATTAGAGCTATTTAGTTTTCATCGTTTCAATGGATTCGATGAGATGTAAATAGGCAAAAAAGGGAGAAATGTTATGTAATAGAAATGAATAGTGATTTTTGAAAACCATAATATTTACAAGGATTTTTAGACGTTAAAAATTGAATTATTATCTTAATCCAATAAACAGTATCGCCATCGTGTCTCCAACCAACATTAATTACTTAATGTAACATCAAATGAACATTTTATCTAATTTAGGTTTGTTTAATTTCCATTTGAATATACTGACAATGATAAACGACTTTTTTCTTTCTGTCTATTGATATACATCTTAAATTGAATTGGTCCTTCCTTCTAATATAATTTCTTTTCACTTTTCGTTCTCATTTATAATCAAGGATAAATCAGAAAAATACACCTTTTTCGTTGTCCTTTTCCTAACTCCTAATAACATATCACATGAGATTTTTTGTAGCACAAAAAAAAATTTATGGTTTTGTGTCCCGGAAAAGCTGTAATAAAATTGATGACAACCTTAAGATATTGCAAATATTCGATTTAAGGAAATTGAACTTTTATTAAAATTTCCGGGAAAATGTTGCTAGCTTTGATGTATTATGTTTTTTTCTGGGAAAACATTTTTGAGCCCAGATTATTTGTTAATATATATGAAAAGGTATATCTTATGGACTTTAAGGTAATTTTATTAAAATTATAGATTTTAGCTTAAGATTAGTTATATCTCCATAAAAGACATAGGCTTTGATTTTATAAATACTATGTTTTATGTATGATTTATAAGAGACTTTCTTTTACTTTTACTTTCTTATTGCCTAGTTTTCGAAGACCATATATGTTCTTGGAGAGTCTGAAGCTGAATATGAAACCGACCAGGTCAAACGTGCACTTTATAGTTGATGAAACTAAAACACATGGTAATATCAGCTACGTAGTCATGTATTTGGGGCAAACTTAATAGTTGTGAGATGGACATATTCAAACTTGTGAAAATCAAGATGAAAATATGGAGGGGCTGAAATCTCACAGCTCTGAGATATCAAGACTTCGGTCTAGGTTAAGGATTTTGATAGAGTTTTCGGCAAAAAACTTTTATGAGGACATGGTTTTTAGTTTTGGGCAGCGATGTTCATCAAACATAACTCTTTGTTAAAGTACAAGTATTTTTTATCTCTGTTTAAAAATTTATTACAAAACTAACACGAAGCATCAATACGTTGCCGGAAAATTATAATCAAAATTCCAAAAATATTGTTAAGTTAAATAAAATCAAACTTTTTCAAAATTCCAAAAATATTCCAAATATTAGAATAAAATCAAATATTTAAATTTTTTCTAAATTCCAATAATATTTCAAAAATTCTTAAAAATTCAAACTTTTTCCAAAATTCTAAAAATATTGCAAAAATTATTACAAAATCAAAAATTGAAACTTTTTTCAAAATTCCAAAAATTATAATAGTATCAAAAATTAAAAATATTTCAAAATTCTAAAAATATTTCAAAAATTTTTACAAAATCAAAATTAAAACTTTTGCCGAAATTCTAAAAATATAGCAAAAATTATAACAAAATCAAAAATACAAACTTTTTCAAAATTCCAAAAATATTTCAAAAACTATAACAAATTCAAAAATTACCATGTCCAATTTCATTTTAAATTACATTTACGTCATAAAAACAGCTTCATTTTTTTTCCCAAAAAATTAGCTAAAAAATTAAATGAAATCATTTTTTGACACACTTGACGTTATTTTTTGACAAACTTATAATGCCATAAATCTCAATAATAATAATAAAATTAAATTTCAATTCAAACACAAACATTTTATTTTTTTCCAAAAATTGTGTAATCCTTTCAGTGGTTTTCCCTGTAGCGTAGGTAATGACGGCCGGCCGGACGGCCGGCCGACAGACAAACATACATTTTTTTTTTTGTCTTTCTAGAATCAGTAGGTCCTAAAACGTCGAGAAATGCCAAAAAAAGTGGGGGTAAGAATTTCACTTTTGGCTCATGAATGTAATACTTAGGTCTTTCAGACCGAAGTAAAATGAAACCAACAGAGTTTCTTAGTAATGATATAATATAATAAAGCTCCTAAGGACAATGGTAAAAAATCTTTAGATCAAATGCTAGGTTGTCACATTAGCTTAGGCATTAATCGTAGGGTTTATTCCTAGGCTAGGGTGACGTTGGGTAAAAACGTATTCTCCCCTTTTGAGAATTGACTTAAATTATATCAACCGTTGCATATGATCCACAAAGAGTTATTGGAGTATCCTTGTTGTTTGAATACTAATGTTACGAAGCTGTTCCCTCCGTGAGAAAGTAAGATGTCTCTGTCTTACTAAATTTTCATATTCATTTATCTTTTTTTTGTTTGAAATAATTGATTGAGAATTCGTGTATTTTGAAACAAACATCTTTGGGTGAATCGGTGCGTGCAGCACAATTTGTCGGTCTTAATTTATGAGTCAAAATGCACAATCTACCTGATCGACATTTGTCAATATATATTGTAATAAACTTCGTCCAGAATGGGTTAATTTTATTTACTCATTCATTAATTAAAAGTTAACTCCTTTTTCAATCTTTTACTTGTATTGCATAAATTAATGTAAATTAAATTTGTTATACAAATGTTTACATTAATGAATTAAAAGGAGTTACCTAATACATTTTGCATAAATTAAATTTGAGTTCGCTAATACAAATGCAAGTATGAATGAAAACAGGTGTGGCCTATTTCAGATGTATGGACTACGTAGTATTGATTTCTAGTGGATTATAGAAGTTTCGATTTATTTATTTTTCGATATAAATAAGCAAACAAAAATATCAGATAGTCAGTTTTAATTTTGCAATTAAAAGTGTTTTACAAACATTCGAAAGTATAAGGAATAATCGGTGGTACTTGAGCCTGGGTACTAATAGTAAAGGAATTTGAACTTAGTGGAATAGTAAATACAGATTTTACGATTCCGAATATTATTTGATTCAAATTGTGTAAAAGCGGTGAAGTTTATCGGACATAAATTGGAGACCCTGGAATTTATTGTAAGGAAAAACGGAAGCTGCTGTAATTTGTTGACAAATAAAGTTTTGAGATTCTGTTAACCAAAGATCCGTCTTTTTACTGTCGTGTTTGCTCAATAATCTAAAAGAACCAACGAAGAGTCGTTGCAGTGGTGTCAGAAGTGGGATTATTGAAACAATGGTCAAAACAGTAAATATTAGTGATCTCAGCCAGACCCAGCTAAAGGACGAGTTGAGGAAAAGGAATGCTCCAATTCATGGAACGAAGGCAGAACTTGCATTCCGGCTGCGTAAAATTTTAGAAGAAGCAGGTGAAAGCACAGAGGTCATAGAAATAGAGCCGGAGGAAGCTCCGGTTCAGAATGCCCCAGCAATTGATCCGATGATGGTGTTGATAAAAGAAATGATAGCCCGACAAGAAAAACTGGCAGCAGAACAAAAATTAGAGCAACAACAACAACTTGCTGATCTGATGGCCCGACAAGAGAAACAGGCAGCAGAACAAAAAGTTCTAGCAGCAGAACAAAAAGTAGAGCAGCGACAACAATTTGCTGATATGATGGCAAAGCAAGAAAGTCTACGTGAAGTAATCGAGTCACGTATATCCAGTGCAGAGGGTAAAATCAACAACATGGAAAGGGAGCTGCGGAAAGTTACCGAAGAACATGAAGAGAAATTACGCAATCTTTCGAGTGAATTCCGTCAAGAAATAGCACAATTGAAGTCAGGTAACATGAGCAATCCATCAATTACTTCAGCCCCAGCTAGAGTGAAAACACTCGCATTTGATGGATCTACATCGTATCAGATATTTAAGATGCAATTTGAGATAGCAACAACTGGGGTTGATCACCAGCAAAAAGCAAACGCGCTGATATTGGCATTGAAGGGACCTGCTGCTGAAATTTTGCAGACACTATCAGCGACAGAACATGATTACAGCAAGATTATGGAGGCCTTAGAAGTAAGATACGGGGAAAGTCATATGCAAGCTCTCCATCGCATGCAGCTCAAGACACGAAAACAAGGAGTCAGCGAAACCGTGCAAGAATTAGAGGCTGACATTGTAAGACTGGTTAATCTATCATATCCGAATTATAACGCTGAACACCGAGACGAACTGGCAGCTGATACATTCATCAATGCTCTTCGAGAAGTGCAAATGAGAAACCAGCTTTATCTAAGCGGAAAGAAGCTACCTGCAGAAGTCTTAGCATTGGCCCTGCAAATGGAAGCTGGAAAAAGAGCGTACGGTTCAGATAGAGTACGTCAGATGGAAGTTACTGAAGAACCTATAAAAGCAGCGCTTGATGAAGTGATCATGCGTGTCAAAAGTCTGGGAGATAAGCCTGAGCGAAATCAACGAAGTAGGTCTAGCAGAGTAAGATGCTGGAACTGTGGAAAGTTGGGGCACATCCGAAGAGAATGTAAATGGGAGCCGCACCCGGAAGACAGATGCAGCGTTCCGGATTCGGGAAACTAGATCGTGCCAGTTTTGGAGGGCGAAAGCTGGCTCAATTACAATGCCCTACATTGGTGGTATCACAAGTAAAAAGAGAAAATAGTAGTCTAGTCTTAGAGGCAACCGTTGGAAGCAAATCGTGCATGCTGACTTTGGACACAGGTGCTTCGAGATCGATAGTGCGTCCAGATGTGGTTTGTGATAGTCAGATCGATACAGCAAGACGATTCACCCTAAAAACAGCTACGGGTGACACAGTTCTAGTTCATGGAGAAAGCGACCAAGAGGTTCACCTTGGAGGAAATTCATTTAGGCACCGATTTATTGTAGCAGATATAGAAGATGACTGCATAATTGGGCTTGACTTCATGAAAGAATACAATTTTATATTAGATCTGGGAAGCCACGTACTGAGATATGGAAACACAGAAATAGTGCTAAACGCCACCAACGACAATGCTGAGGTCCGTGTTATTAGTGATGGACCAACTGAGATCCCGGCAAAATCTGAGAAGATCATATGGACTAAGCTACTAAATAAAAGTAACCAAAATTCACCTGTGATGATTGAGCCAGCTAACAACGACTTTGGGGGAAACATTATGATTGGCCGAACGCTAGTTGCAGCAAAAGAGGGAGTAGTTCCAGTGCAACTGGTTAACTTCTCAAATAAACGAGTGGTCATCAATCATGGAGAAGAAATCGCCAAATGCAGCACCATAAAAGAGATAATCAGCTGTGAAGAAGAGCAAAAGGTCTTCATGCAGAGAAACAATCCCGCATTAGTAGCAATACTTCAAGATCTTAGTAAAAGAATGAATCCAGCCGAATTCAAAGAAATCAAGAGGGTATTAACGACGATGAGCAGCGTTTTCTCTACTGGAGATGAAGATGTTGGAAGAACAAACATCGTGCGACATGGAAACGCTCATCCTATCAGACAGCCTCCTAGAAGATTACCACTGGCTAAACACGAGGAAGTGCAAGGAATGCTGGACAAAATGAAAAGTGATGGAGTCATCAGGCCATCTAAGAGTCCATGGAGCTCACCAGTGGTACTAGTTAGAAAAAAAGATGGGTCAGCTCGTTTTTGTGTAGACTATCGAAGGCTCAATGAGGTAACCATTAAGGACAGCTATCCACTGCCACGAATTGATGACACACTGGATACACTATCAGGGGCCAAATGGTACAGCACATTAGATCTGAAGAGTGGCTACTGGCAAGTTGAAATGCATCCAGAAGATCGACGAAAGACAGCATTTTCTACCGGCAATGGGTTGTGGGAGTTCAATGTGATGCCGTTTGGTCTATGCAATGCCCCAGCAACATTTGAACGTTTAATGGAATGCGTGTTGCATGGATTAACCTGGAAGGCCTGCCTAGTTTATCTTGATGACATCATTATAATGGGTCGCAACTTCGAAGAGCATCTAATGAACCTCGAAGAAGTATTCAGAAGAATAAGTAATGCCAACATGAAGTTGAATCCGGTAAAGTGCAATCTCTTCCACAAAGAAGTGAGGTACCTTGGACACATCATTACAGAACATGGAGTCAGAACCGATCCCGAGAAGATTGATGCTGTGAAAAATTGGCCAGTACCGAAGAACGTTCATGAGCTACGCAGTTTCCTTGGCTTATGCACCTATTATCGAAGATTCGTGGAGAATTTTGCAAATATCGCCAAGAGTCTACATAAATTGACAGAAGCAAATACCAAGTTTCTGTGGACAACCGAATGTAATGAGGCCTTCTGCAGTTTAAAAGAAAAACTATGCAACACCCCTATACTAGCCTATCCAGAATCCGGAAAGATGTTCATTCTGGACACAGACGCAAGCAATGTAGGAACTGGAGCTGTTTTGTCACAGAAAATTGGAGACGATGAGAAAGTGGTGGCATACTTCAGTAAAGTTCTGTCAAAGCCGGAGCGGAATTACTGTGTCACGAGGAAGGAGCTGTTAGCTATCATCTAGGCTGTGAAACATTTCCACAAGTATTTATGTGGACAACCATTCCTGATTCGCACGGACCATGCTGCTCTAAAATGGTTATTACAATTCAAATTTCCTGAAGGACAAGCAGCAAGATGGATAGAGATCCTGCAGAACTACGACTTCAAAGTTGAACACCGCAAGGGAAGGATCCATGGTAACGCTGATGCCTTGTCTAGAAGACCCTGTATAGAGGAGTGCAAGTCATGTAGCAGAACTGAGGGAAATGAGGCAATGAAAGTGAACCAAATCAAGTTCCAAACTCCTGAAGATTGGTGTACCGAGGCAATTAAAAGAGAGCAGCTAGAAGATCCAGCTATGGCTCCAATATTGAAATGGAAAACTGAGGGAAGGCGACCGGAGTGGAAAGAGGTCGCACCTTTAAGTACGGAGGTGAAATGCTACTGGGTGCAATGGGACTCACTATTTATGGACAACAGGATACTTAAAAGAAAATGGGAGTCCACTGATGGAAAGAAAGTGTTAGAACAACTGGTGTTGCCATCAAGTCGAGTGGAAGAGGTACTAGGAAAGCTGCATGGAAGTATTTCTGGAGGACACCTGGGAGTCAAAAAAACCCTAGCTAAAGTAAGGGAGAGGTTTTATTGGGTAAGGTATCGAACCGACGTAGAGCAATGGTGTCGGCGATGTGATACTTGTGCGGCGAGCAAAGGACCAAAAACTAGAACTCGAGGAGAGATGCAGCAGTACAATGTGGGAGCCCCAATGGAGAGAATTGCTATAGACATCGCGGGGCCATTTCCGGAAACGACAAAAGGTAACAAATACATCATGGTGGTCATTGATTACTTTACAAAATGGCCGGAAGCTTATGCAATACCGAACCAGGAAGCAGTTACGGTCGCGGAAACATTAGTCAATGAATGAGTTTGCAGATATGGAACACCGCTCGAGTTGCATACCGACCAGGGAAGGAATTTCGAATCTCAACTGATGGAAGAGCTGTGCAGAACACTCGGCATTAGAAAAACACGAACTACACCTATGAACCCACAATCGGATGGCATGGTAGAACGATTCAACCGAACCATGGAAGAACATCTGTCAAAGGTAGTAGAAGCCAACCAAAGAAATTGGGACAAGGATCTTCCGTTATTCTTGATGGCCTATCGTAGCGCAGTGCACGATACGACAAGTGAAACGCCAGCGAATATCATGTTCGGAAGAGAACTACATCTTCCTAGTGACATCGAGTTTGGCATCCCTGGAGGTCTGGTATCCATGAAAAAAGACTATGTGGGACAACTAAGGGAGAAGATGAATAAAATCCATCAGCAGGTTCGAGACCACATTAAGATTGCCAGTGACAAAATAAAAACCAGGTACGACATAAATGCAAATAGTGGCGGTTTTCAAGAAGGAGAATTGGTATGGCTATACAACCCCAGGAGAACTAAGGGAAGATCACCCAAGCTGCAGCCAGATTGGGAAGGCCCATATAAAATAATCAAACGAATTAATGATGTCATCTACCGCATACAAAAGGGACCCCGTACCAAGATGAAAGTGATACATCTGCAAAGGTTGGCACCGTACCAAGGTAACAGCACCAATGCGATCTCTGATATTGTTCGGGACGAACAAAACTAA
Organism: Diogma glabrata; assembly: GCA_963693315.1. Lineage (NCBI taxonomy): Eukaryota > Metazoa > Arthropoda > Insecta > Diptera > Cylindrotomidae > Diogma > Diogma glabrata. The sequence goes on from OY856186.1 coordinate 17,118,629, forward strand.
ATGGAGGGCAATGTAATAAACTTTGTCCAGAATGGGTTAATTTTATTTACTCATTCATTAATTAAAAGTTAACTCCTTTTTCAATCTTTTACTTGTATTGCATAAATTAATGTAAATTAAATTTGTTATACAAATGTTTACATTAATGAATTAAAAGGAGTTACCTAATACATTTTGCATAAATTAAATTTGAGTTCGCTAATACAAATGCAAGTATGAATGAAAACAGGTGTGGCCTATTTCAGATGTACGGACTACGTAGTATTGATTTCTAGTGGATTATAGAAGTTTCGATTTATTTATTTTTCGATATAAATAAGCAAACAAAAATATCAGATAGTCAGTTTTAATTTTGCAATTAAAAGTGTTTTACAAATATTCGAAAGTATAAGGAATAATCGGTGGTACTTGAGCCTGGGTACTAATAGTAAAGGAATTTGAACTTAGTGGAATAGTAAATACAGATTTTACGATTCCGAATATTATTTGATTCAAATTGTGGAAAAGCGGTGAAGTTTATCGGACATAAATTGGAGACCCTGGAATTTATTGTAAGGAAAAACGGAAGCTGCTGTAATTTGTTGACAAATAAAGTTTTGAGATTCTGTTAACCAAAGATCCGTCTTTTTACTGTCGTGTTTGCTCAATAATCTAAAAGAACCAACGAAGAGTCGTTGCAATATTTTTTTAACGTGTTTATTATTCCATCTCGTTTTAAAAATGCTGCTGGCTCATGCCATTGAAAACATATTAAGTGCGACATTTTTTTAGATGCGAGGAGTTTTGTGGTTCAATAAAGTGCCTGTATTTTTTGTATCTGTTGAAATAGTGATAAAGGTCATCTATTGTATTGTGGTTTGTTAGACTGACGCTAGAAAATGAAACTAAAGTAAAATAATTTATTATTTTTGTATATAGATGTGGTCTATGAATTTTAATTTATTTATTTAATCAGCATTTAATGTAAATTGGTAAAAAGAATTTTATCATGGAACGGTTGGATCATACTGTCAAATAATTACTTTATCCAATAGTATCATGAGTGTGTGTTATTTTTGGGAATAACGAGCTAGTAACAATTTGACAAGGACGCTATCCCGAGCAGAAATTATAGTTAGGAAAAGCCTGAATACAGTCAGGGTGTGATCAAGTCCTGGTCAGTCCAGGAAAGGCAAGCCTTTTAGGGGTAATCTGATGTGGGCCGGTTCCGTGCTAGATCGACAAAACTCTTTTAGGGTTGACCTTATTTTTTTTTTATTTGTAGCAAATAGTTTTCCAGTTACATGCTACAACAATTCATATTAAAAACTAGATGGTACACCATTGAGAAATACATGAAAAAATAAAAAAACAACAAAATAATAATAAATAACAATAATAAAATTAAACATTTAGCAATTAAGTTGCATCAAACGAAACCCCTTGATCTAAATCAAGATATTAGAACAATAATTAATTAATAAATTATGTTGTGCAGAATTTATCAGTATATGAATCTACAAAATCATTTAAGATAATACGACAATTCGATCCAAATACAATTAACATTGTGATAAATCTGAAGTCTTGATATTGAAAAGGAGACACCTATATTTGTTCGAGAAGCTGATGGCAGAAACACCTGGTTTAATCGAGTTATATAGGACGATGCATAAAAAATAAAATAGAATAGAACATCAGTATCTAAAGAGAATTAACAATTTCATAAAGGAGGACTATATGAAGTTGATACCTTTCGCGACTCCAAAGTAGTAATACTTAGCTTATAAACCCTGGTATGGTATGAAAGATTCCCAGTGCATTGCATGGTATAGCATTAAAATACACAGTTCTCGTAAATCTTCTTTGCGTTCTCTCAATTAACTTAGAGTATTATGTGTCAAGCAAAATTCCATTAATGTTATAATCAAAGACAATATTCCGAATTTTACGTGAAAAACTTATGAACTTGCACTTATTAACATTTAATATCAAATCATTGATTACACAACTGGTGTGTGAACTTCATTTAAATCTCGTTTAAGTTTAAAACAATCTTGCACACTTTTAATTGATAGAATGATTTTTAGATCATCTAAGAATAGCAGGGGATCGATAATGGAGCCCTGGAGTACTGCATGCGATTCGTTAGGTATGAAGCAAACCACTGAAAAAATTATAAGGTAAACCAAAAAAATCAAGCCTGGAAACAATGATTTCATGTTTAACTTTGTCAAAGGCTTTGAAAAGTCTGCTTGAAAACAATAAAATATATATTAATATATTATTCTTATCAATTGAGTTAAACGCATTGGTAGAAAATTCAAGAAGGCTAGAAATCGTGGAACGACCAGAAATAAAACCGTGTTGTTGAGGGTTGATTTTCTGCTTAAACAGTTGAAAGACTCTAGAATGTAAAAATGTCTCTAGAATTTTCTCAAAAGCATTTATAATAGAGATTGGTCTATAACTAGCAACGTTCGCCATGTCCCCTGGTTTGAAAATCGGAATGATGAAAGATTCCTTTCATTTATCCGGAAAGATCGATTGTTGAAGAGATAAATTTAATAGCTTTGTTAAAGGTTCAAAACAATATTTTTTATAAATGAACTTGAAATCAGATTTGGACCTTAGACTTATCACTCTCAAGTTTGGATATCCTTAGAGACACATCATCAACTGATATTATGTGAGAAGAATCAATATGATGAACGGAAAAAGCGCTTAATGGGGAAAAAAACTATTGGTATAAACCGAATTAAAGTATTCTGCAAACAAGTTACAAACCACTTCAAGCTGATTAGACGTTTTATTACCAAAGAACATTACAGAAGGAAATTCAGATTTAGACCTTAACGCTTTATTATAGTCCCAGAACTTTTTAGGTTTCTCTACCATAGATCTCTCCATTAATGGAATATATGAGCAATTTCACGAAGATTCAACATCGTTTTGACTTGACCCCTTTTAATTTTGATTATTTTTTGTTTATAGATAGTCTTTGATAAATTAAAAATACAAGTTCTCTTAGAATTTTTTTTTTCGACCAGGGGTCTTCACAGGGAGCCCCTCAATTTTTGTTATTTTGTGATGTGAGTGCATTTTGACGAGCGATTGTAGAAAAACCACTCAATCGATTTTCATAAATGATATGTCGTTGAATAGGTATTAGAACAAATTTTTGAAAAATGTACACTATTTATTTTTTTAAATAATTTTTAACGGTGTAACATAAGAAAAAAACGGTGTAATTGAAAAAAAGATGGCATTGCCTTTTTTTTTTAACTAAATTGAAGCTTATTTTATATCTAACCACTTGTGAAAGTTTGGGACTTGTGTTATTTTTTGTTTTAAAGATAAAATTCGTTGTGCATATGACTGTCGGGAATCAGTTTTTTTTGTTCTGAAGGAAAATTATAAAAATGGCGATTTTTAGATTCAGATTTTTTTTTTATGTTAAATATCAAATATTTTATTATTAAATGAACTTTTTAAAAAGCAATTTTAGTCAAGTTCAGCAAAATTTTGCGACATTTTGACTCGACCCTTTTTAATTTGGTTTATTTTTAGTTTATAGATAGCCTTTGATAAATGAAAAATATGACTTCAAGTAGAATTTTTTTAAATGTAGACCAAAATAAACCAAATTAAAAAGGGTCGAGTCAAAATGTCGCAAAATTTTGCTGAGCTTGACTGAAATTGCTTTTTAAAAAGTTCATTTAATAATAAAATAATTGATATTTAACATAAAAAAAAAATCTGAATCTAAAAATCGCCATTTTTATAATTTTCCTTCAGAACAAAAAAAACTGATTCCCGACAGTCATATGCACAACGAATTTTATCTCTAAAACAAAAAATGATGCTAGTCCTAAACTTTCACAAGTTGTTAGATATAAAATAAGCTTCAATTTAGTTTAAAAAAAAAAAAAAAAAGGCTATGCCATCTTTTTTTCAATTACACCATTTTTTTCTTATGTTACACCGTTAAAAATTATTTCAAAAAATTAACAGTGTACATTTTTAAAAACTTTGTTCTAATACCTATTCAACGACATATCATTAATGAAAATCGATTGAGTAGTTTTTTTACAATCGCTCGTCAAAATGCACTCACATCACAAAATAACAAAAATTGAGGGGCACCCTGTGAAGACCCCTGGTCGAAAAAAAAATTCTAAGAGAACTTGTATTTTTAATTTATCAAAGACCATCTAGAAACAAAAAATAATCAAAATTAAAAGGGGTCAAGCCAAAACGTTGTTGAATCTTCGTGAAATTGCTCATATGCTTCAACACAACTGACAATTTATTTTTTAATATTGATTCTGTGAAGAATATAAAATTAAATCAGAAGACTTTTTGCATTTTTTACATTTTGATCTAATTTTTTCCTTTTTCTTAATAAGGGATATCAAGGACTGAGACCTCTGTTAAGCTGGCCCCCCCCACCATGCAAAAATAACAAAAAATTTTGCTCAGAATTAGGATCTATGTAGGAGCTTTCAAAAAACGCAAGACGCAAGAGCTCGACCCCCTAAGCAGTAATCTTCATTTGAAAATGGGAGGCTGAGTGAACGTTCACTCAGTCCCCCAGTTTTTAAAAATAACTCTAGAACACCGGGCATAGGCTTATAATTAGGAGATATTTAAGAACTTTTAAGACTGCATACTTTTGATTTTAAATCTTTACACCTATTCTTAAAACAACCCAAAACTAGTGTGCAAGCGAAGATAACAGATAAAAATACCATAAAATAAAAAATTTCTTTATAACATGTAGTTTTTGAATTAAAAAACATAAAAACAAGCAACTGTTATTCCTGTGTTGCAATGTTTAGCAGGAAAACCATCCTTTGGATCAACCCCGCTTGAAGGGACCATGTTAAACAAAATCAACACAAAAATGTATCACGGTAGATAAACTTCCAATATAGGAGCTTACTAAATGTGTCAATTTATATTTCTGATTTGCAACCCCTTACAAGCGCTACCCCTTTTATCATACACGCATAAAAGAACTATGTTAAAGCATAGAGCTAAGGATATTTTTATCTCGGTGAATAAATCGGTGTTTTATCCGATTTCGGAGCTACTCATTTGAGTTTCAATTCCACGTTAATTTGTTTCGAAATATCTTCTGGTCGATTAACAAACAAATTTTTAATTTAATTTAATAATTAACAAGAATAAAATACAAAATTATTTTTGTAATAATAAAAGTACATTTTGCTACAAGAGGTGAGGAACAAGCTTTTTTGTAAGGGAAAATTTGTTCACGAATGTACTATCAACGAGTGAGACAATTTCACGAACGTAAACTGTTTTTATCTCGCGTAGGAAATGCTATTTTTTCTATGATAGTAAATGTTTAGACGATATTTATTATAAACTAGGGGATGTCCCCTGGGCCTCCTTCCTACCTTCCTCCCCGGACGTTAACACAATCCTTCGCCTTTCATCCGGCTTTGATACAACTACTATCCATCATAATCCAACCTCTTCTAATCTATTTTGTATGCACCTTCTGCTTAACTAATTCTACAAAAATACATCGTGAGGTGAGCTGTGTGAACTTGGAACCCGAACATAAGCGAAAAAAAAGAAATTTTTTTAGGAAACTACAAATGACGTAGATGATTGTAGTTAAAATTTTTTGTTTGTAGTTGTAATCACAATCATTCAAATCTTTAAAAAAGGTGCATCCCCTTCACACAGTGATAATTTTGATGATCCAACTATACAAGATTGTTCGAAGTCGTTTGTAGTATTTTGTAGTAATGATAAATATAACAATTTGTTGTTTTTCTTTTAGAAAACCGCACTCCGCACAAATCTCCGTTTACCGCACTCTGAAAGCAAAAATTAAAATTTTAATGATAAATATTTTTGAAAATTTTTTTTCGCTCTAAAATAGAAAAACATACAGTTGTGCAAAAAGTTGATATATTCTTTTGATCTCAGAAACTACAAACGAATTAGATGATTGAAGCAAAAAATTAAATTTATGATTGTTATAAATATCACTCAAATCCTTAAAATAAATGAATCGCATCCCCTACACAAAGTGATAATTTTGATAAGCCAAGTATACAAAATTGTTCGAAATCGTTTGTAGTTTTTTGTAGTAATGATGAATATTTTTTCACTCAAAATATTACAAAAATGTTCAGTTGAGCAAAAAGTTGAAATATTCTTTTGATCTCAAAAACTACAAACAAAGTAGATGATTATAGTTTATTGTTATCAACGTTAATTCTAGTTACTGAGATCAATTGAATATTTCAACTTTTCTTTTTTTGTGTAAAATAAAAATTTCCAAAAATATTTATCATTACTACAAAAAATACTACAAACGTTTTCGAACAATCTTGCATACTTGGATTATCAAAATTATCACTGTGTGTAGAGATTCACCTGTTTTGATGATTTGAGTGATATTTATTACAACTACAAACAAAACAAACATAAAATGTTTACTGCAATCATCTACGTCGTTTGTAGTTTCTACAAAAAATTTCTTTTTTCCCTTATGTTCGGATTTCAAGTTCACACAGCTCAGCTCACGATGAATTTCTGTAGCATTAGTTAAGCACAAGGTGCATACAAAATAGATTAGAAGAGTTTAGATTGTGATGGATAGTAGTTGTTACAAAACCGGATGAAAGGTGAAGGATTGTGTTAACGTCCAGGGCAAAGGTATGGGGATGGGGAGGGGTCCATGGACACCCCCTTGTTTATAATAAATATCGTTACTTACTATCATAGAAAAAATTGCATTTCCTTCGCGAGATAAAAACAGTTTATGTTCGTGAAATTGTCCCATTCGTCAATAGTACGTACATTAGTGAACAAATTTTCACTCACAAAAAGCGTGCTTTCACCTCTTGTAGCAAAATGTACTTTTATTATTATAGAAATTATTTTGTATTTTATTCGTATTAATTATTAGTTTTATTATATTAAAAATTTGTTTGTCAATTGACCTGAGGAGATTTCGAGACAAATTAACGTGGAATTGAAACTCGAATGAGTATGATACAAGAGGTGGCACTTCCTAAAGGGTTGCAACTCAAAAATATACAGTGAGATATTTAGTAAGCTCCTAAGTCGAATAAAAAACGATTTATTCACCGATATAAAAAGATCCGTATCTCTATGCTCTAACATAGTTCCCATATGCGCGTATAATACAAGGGTGGCACTTTATAAGGGGTTGCAAATCAGAAATATGAACGTTTACTCAGCCCCCCATTTTCAAATGAAGATTTCTGCTTAAGGGGTTGAGCTCAAAATTTATTCTTGCGTTTTTTAAAAGCTCCTAAATATCTCCTAATTCTGAGCAATAATTTTTTTATTTTTGCGTGGTGGGGGCCAGCTGAACATAGGTAAGACTGAGAATACCAGCAGGGATATTTTTTAATTGATGGTTTAACTGTTGCAATATATGGTTTAACGATTGACATAAGCCTGTCATAGAACAAGTCAACTGCAATGTTAACCGGTGAACCATCAAAATATGATTTCCAATCAATTAGATTCAAACTAGATGTAACCAGCTCATAGTTCACTTTACTTAGGTTAAATGAAGGTAATAAGAAGAAAGATTAAGTTTTAGGTTGAATTGAATTGAGGCGAACACTCAACGGAGGATGATACGCTCGATTATAGAAAGAGCTGTAATACTTTTGCTGACATCATAATTTATGATAGGAAGATTGGTAAATATTAAATCAAGAAATTTATTTAGAAAATTTTTGACATGATTGATTTGAAAAAGCATTGACAATTCCATTATCTCAAATAAAAATACTCAGACATTTTACCTTCAAAACGCCCTGCAGTTTGTATTTAAGTTCATTCATTAACTAGTCGATGCATGATAGGCTAAAATCACCATCATCAAAAGGCAAACTTCATCAAAAGGCAGAATTCATCAAAAGGCAAACCACAACTAAGATAAATATTACAAATGAATAAATAAGACCCATTCAACAAACTGATTTTGATTCAACAAACATCATCAAAGGCAGAATAATCCGGAGAAGGTAGTGCAAAAAATTCAATTTTTTTATTCAATGCTATAAGTGCTCCTCCACTATCAGTTTTGTAAGACAATTGCAGGTTTCTATCCTTTCTCACAACCACATATCTATCATGTTTAAGTTAAGCAAACCAGGATGGTCATTTTGTAGTGCTATATCGCATATTTATATCGAATTTTGGAGAGTTATAACGCAATTGAAAAATATAAAAAAAACTCTACATACCCCTACTCAAATTTCCCCTCAGAATGAATTTGCAGTGAATTTTAGGAAAAATTAGAAATAAGTAATTGACAGCTAAAAACCGTATATAAGAATATTTTAAAGGCTACTCAAAACGTCGTGATAATAGTATATTAAAAAACTAGTTTCATAATCGACGATTTTATCGCACGCAATCTGTTTAGAAAACGACCCGCGCAGCGAGGAGTTTTCTAAAGGATAAGTGCGATAAAACGTCTTATGAAACGAGTTTTTTATACTATTTTTTCTATTTTGCATTTTTTGTCTTGAAATTTAAAAAAATGTGTATTTTATTAAAAAATAGTCACTTTGAAATTTTGTTTTATTTTTCTGGTGATTGGTTACACATTTGATATTTGAAACAATTAACAAAGAAACCAAAGAAAAGTTTGTGTCAAATTAAATTATTGTTTATTTTACCTATTATAATCGTTAAATTGTGAAAAGTTACAATAAAAATGAAGGAAGATGAATTGAGTTTTACTCCACCTGAGCTACGTGAAGTTGCCGAGAGCACTTTTAATAACTTGCTTCCTAAAAAGTCGCGCGAAATTTATGAAAAACAGTATAAAATGTTTGAAAATTGGTGTACAGAACATAATGTCAAAAGCATATCAGAAAATATTATGCTTGCGTATTTTGAGATGCTAAGTAAAAACAACAAATCTTCTACGTTATGGTCTTCCTATTCGATGTTAAGATCATGTTTAAATATTTATAAAAATGTGAATATCTCTACGTACGCAAAATTACAAGCTTTTTTAAAAAGGTTGTCAGAAGGGTACGAGCCTAAAAAATCTAAAATTTTAGAGTTAGAGCATATCAATCGTTTTATACAAGAAGCTGATGATAAAATGTATTTAGCAATAAAAGTAAGTACATATTTTTGTGTAATTGTAGCATCAATTTCTATGATAATTTTTTTTCTATCTAGGTAGTTTTATTAATGGGGTACAACGGTGCTTGTAGACGTGAAGAGCTCACAAATATGTCACTAGACGATGTCAAGTTTAAAACTGACGTTATTATGGTCGACATTCCAAAAACTAAAAATTATATCAAAAGGCAATTTGTAGTAACAGAGAAAATATGGATTGATTTAATACATAAATATATTGCGTTGTGGTCTACCAAAACGACACATCGGCGATTCTTTGTCACCTACCGCAACGGATACTGTATTAATAGCCCAATGGGCATTAATACTATCGGCAAAATACTTAAAATTATTGCAACATTCTTGAAAATTTCAAACCCCGAGCTATATACTGCTTCAGACGTTCGAGCGTGTCACATTTGGCCAACAAGGGTGGTGATTTGTTGACCATCAAAAACTACGGTGGCTGGAAATCTTCGGCAGTAGCTGAAGGTTACATTGAAGGATCTCTAGAAAGAAAAACTGAAGTGGCGCAAATGCTTACAATGCAATTCCAACCGAGTACAAGTAGTTCCTCCACTTCAACTATAACTTCGGCAATTCAATTATCATCAGCAAATTGCAACAAAACAGAAATATCAATTAACGAAAATAAAAGTAACGCACAAAACTTTGTGCTATCCCAAAATTTGCCAGGAGTAATAATAAACGCCAAGGACACGTGTACCGTTACTGTTTACAATAACTGCACAATTAAAAAATAAAAAAATATTACATAAAATTAACTAGCAAAAAATTTAAATTTGATAATTTTGCACTTGAATTTAATAAATAAATGTGTTTGTTCTGTATGATAATATGTTTATTCGCTGTAGGGTTTGTTTTGTATTTACTTCGATAGTGTTGCAGTTGAGAAGTGGCACCTGTATGTTCCATGAGTTTCTATTTTCCTCTAAATCGGTTTTCTACACACTTTTTCATTTATTAATTATATGCAATGCACAATTCTAATATTCTGCTGTAAAAAATTTTAGAAGTTAGGATATCGTACAAAAGTTTAAATAAACAAAATTATATCTACAGTTTATAATTTTCCTTATTATTACTATTATTTTATAGTTATAGTTAATTAAAATATTCAACACTAATTTAGATATTCTTATTAATTTTATTTATATAATTATTCGTTTTGATTTTCACTGACGTTTGTATGACCAATGTGACCAACCTTGAAAAACAAAACTTTGCGTATCGTAATGAAGGCCATTTCGATACGCAGTTGGGTATCGAAATGACTTTATTTTAGACGCAAAATAGAAAAAAATCTTTTTGAAATTAGAATCAATATTATATTATAGTTTAGATTAAAATTAAGTTATATTTTATACTAAAGTGAAAATCAAATGGATTTTCAATATTTTATTTTATTTATTTCATTTTTGTGAAACATTGTTTGCAAAATAAAGCGAAAATTTCCCAAAAAAATAATGAATTTCTTTGATTTTCGTTTGAGTATTGAGTACAACTATTTTTAGTGATAGTTTAATGGACGAACGAATTTTCTCAATATCCCTTATGTTATTTTGTTTAATAAGAATAAAACAATAACTCGTTTATTTTATTGGGTCAACATGTAGCAAGTCTCTTTTAAAGTTCATACGAAAAACTACGTATTGTAATGGTTTTCTCGGAATTTCAAAAATTTGTTACTGCCTAATCACTATATTATATATATTTTAACTACGATATCGGGTTGTACATCCAAAGGATCTACATTTTGTCTTATACTATGTTAATTTGATTTTATATTGTTGTTGCGACTGGTGCGGTGCTACTATTCCAGCTCTATGTTCAGGTTCAGGAATTCTGCTTTTGTCTGTGAGTGATACCACAAATCTTCCTTCGTCAGGTCGGTTGGATTTTTTGGGCACTAGAATAAGTGATCTGCATCATGTGGCGTGCCCCCACATGCGGGACACTTTTCAACAATTTCTTGGTCAATCCTAATCATGTAGTTGTTTAATAATGGCGACCAGCCAGATTTTAATAGCGCTAGATGGAGCTTGTGCTGCGCGGTTGTTTAATCTCTTCCGCATCGACCTGTGGTGGCCTGCTCAGTTGCAAAAAAACTGGATTTAAGGCGTAGTTTCTTATTGTGTCTTCAACAGTTTTTATATGTATTATTTTTAAGCACATTTTATACGTAAGCTCGTCGATGTTACCGGTGAATCGGTTGTTTCTAACATCATGTAAGAAACATTTCACTGTTCGCCTTGTCTCTAGGTGGTGTAGTCGTGGATAAGGTGTTATTCCAGGGATGTTGCTCTTTGTGACAGACCCATAAATATTGCTTGGTTTGCATTTCATTATGTTCACTGACCGGCAATATGTTACATTGATCGTGCAGGTGATCTCGGTGAGCCACCGAGTGACCTTCAGTTGTAGTTTCCAAGACAGGGTTTTCTGATATTTGTAACTTATTCCAGTGGGAGTAGCTGACTTGGGGTGCTCAGTTCATATAGGTGCAGCATAATTTGAAATAGGTTTTTCTATCGCTTTACATGTTGCAATTATTATGTTTTTACCTTTGCCCAATGAACCACCGATTAGTGCTTTCCATGTGTTCCTGTTGTCGGTTTCGAAATCATCTGTTGAGCATGAGCATTGAATTTAAGTTCAATGGGTCCAATATTACCCCCAACAATGCCGGATTTTTAACCGTAGGAATGAGTATGTTGTCAATGAAAATTAAGTGTTGCATATAAAGAATTGCATATTAAGTGTTGTATACCCATGCAAGTAATGCATTCCAGAGATGAGAAACTCTGTTGAAAAAAATCACGTTTGAGATCTACATATCCACACCTTGTCACTTGAAACTTAAACGGAACTACAATTAAGTATAACGTCGTGGGACAGGCTCAGCTTAAGCAGCTCTTAATTTATGTAGATGGGTAATTCTACAAACATAGGAATTTCGGACGGCTCTGCTTATTTCGTTTATTAATATGAAAAAAAAAATTTTTTTCAAATGAAATTTGTAAACCTTAACTATGTCTAGCTGGTCACCCAAAACAAACCCGTTTCGAAATATATTTCTTAGAAAAAAAATTATTCAAAACGTCAAATTCTCAGTCCCCTGGCGTGTCCCACCTTGAAAGTCAAAGCTGGTAAACTAAATAATCAATGATTCTAAGTGTGTAGAGACAAATTTACACTGCAGTAATAATTTTGAATAATGATGCTTCAATGATGTGTAAATAATCATAACATTACTCTATATTTCATATAAGATATATCCTGTTAAAGTTTGTCCCACCAATTTGTTATTATTCTCCTGCCCATTCAAAACACATTGAAAATATTGGAAATTCATATTTCTATCAAGTTATCGCTCGTCACAGAAATTAATTAAAGTTCAATAAATATAATATGCAAGTGTTTTACTTAGTCCGAGGTTTTATCAATCAAAACAGTCATCATTACTAGCAAGACCGTGTTTTGCCCAGTCAAATTACACTACTTTACAAATTTTGAACTTTTTTTGTCTCCCTAAATAAAACCCAACTTTTCTTATGGATTTGGACCTCCTGAACACGAATATCATATTCATTTTTTTGGTTAGCTCTTGTTTTTGAGATATTCACGAAAAGCCAATTTTTTCGGTGATCAAAAATGTTGTTTCGGTTTTTGGGTCTCATATTTTACAAAACAAACAAATTAAATATACTAATAAAACAAGTGCATAGTAAATATGCCAACAAACATTTTAAGCTATATTTTGTAAAAACCCATTTAGGATTCTGAAAATTACAGTCGAAAAAAGTTGAAAAATTACGAAAAATTCGCGTTTTTCTAAAAATTTTCCATTTTCAACACCGTAAATTTTGAACAAATAAAGACACTAATTTTTTTTAATTTCTTGGAGCCTATAGAAGCTTCAATTTTCTTTCTTTTAAGCTGAAAGATACGAATATTGGTGCAGTTTGCACCAAGTTATTCAAGTTTTTCCAAAGAAAGTCAAAACTCAAAATTTGGAAAAAAAATTTAACTATAAGAATAATTTAAATATCTGCATATCACATAATTGATTTATATATAAGTTGTTTCCGTGGTATATCTAGCTCCCCCCACCTCGGACTTGTTTTAGAAGTTAGAAAATATCAGTTAGTTGATTATGAAATGTCTTTTTTTGACAAAAGTTGTATTTTATTTGTATATGATTTTTCTCGAAATTGAGATTTTTTTTGTGGTTTTTTTTTGACATGTACTAGCTCCACCCATCTCGGATTTATGTTAAGAGTTGGAAAATATCAGTTAGTTGATTATGAAATGTCTTTTTTTGACAAAAGTTGTATGTTTTTGTATATGATTTTTCTCGAAATTGAGATTTTTTTTGTGAAGATTTTTGACATGATCTAGCTCTTCCCACCTCGGATTTATTTTAGGAGTTGGAAAATATGAGTTAGTAATGAAGATAGGCAGTTCTTATGTAACTTATGCAGTATGTATTATGTAACTTCTACAAATAAAACAATGAATTTAGGCTATTTTAACACTTGAAACTTCTTTACGACGCCGTTTAAATAAACTTGACTTTACACTTTACTAACAATTTATGTTGCTTTACAAGGCAGCTATCACTAATGATTTAGTGATTTTTAAAAACAATACACTATTTAAAATTTATATATGTAATATTTCATCTTTTTAAATTAATATTTTACTTAAATGTTTGGAATTAAATTTATCCTCAGAGAGATTATACTTGCAACTAATCATACGACAATTATCTTAAAAAGAAACCTCATTAAACTAATTAAACAAAAGTTGGGAAAACCGAAAAACTATCAAGAAGTAGAAGTATGTAATTGCTTTCTTAAATTAAACTTAAAATGATCATAAACGTAAGGAGTAACACAAGGCGGGCGATGATAGCAAAAAATTTACATTATCCAAAAACAAAAAAAAGAGAAAAAAGAAAAAAGAAAAGAAACAAACCTTACAGGTATTAATAGACATAAATAGGGGCCTAACTTTATGGTGCTTTAACTAACTTAAATAGTTCTGATGCTATGATGTTTTGCCTCTCCTCATAATTCATTATCTTTTGTTTATATTTTTCTATATACCTCTCATATAGATCCAATTCCCAACTTCGAAAACAAAAATGGAAATTATACCTTACTATTTCAAATTTAATTCTTTACTGATGTTTGAGAACGACTGAACTTTTAAAATTATTACTTATGGCACAATAAATTAAGTAAAAAATTATTTTTTCCAAATTTTGAGTTTTGACTTTCTTTGGAAAAACTTGAATAACTTGGTGCAAACTGCACCAATATTCGTGTCCTTCAGCTTAAAAGAAAGAAAATTGAAACTACTACAGGCTCCAAGAAATAAAAAAAAATTAGTGTCTTTATTTGTTCAAAATTTATGGCGTTGAAAATGGAAAAATTTAAAAAAACGTGAATTTTTCGTATTTTTTCAACGTTTTTCAACTGTAACTTCCAGAATCCTAAATGGATTTTTACAAAATATAGCTCAAAATGTTTGTTAGCATATTTACTATGCACTTGTTTCATTAATATTTTTAATTTTTTTGTTTTGTAAAATATGAGACCCGAAAACCCAAACAACATTTTTGATCACTAAAAAAATTGGTTTTTCGTGAATATCTCAAAAACAAGAGCTAACAAAAAAAAATGGATATGATATTCGTGTTCCGGAGGTCCAAATCTATAAGAAAAGTTGGGTTTTATTTCGGGAGATTTTTCTTGTAAACTGGTGTTATCAGTCCCCTGGCAAGTATGTTCGTAAAAAGTATTTTAATTACAGATAATTTTGTAGTTTTATATGTCGTGAATTGCCTTGGTATAGAATCCGTTTATTTTTTTTTTGGCGTAATTTTGTCATTTTTAAGCGAAATTCTGATAAATTCTCAGTCCCCTGGAAGATTTAAAAGCAGGTAGACTTAGATAAATGTTTATTTCGTGTTTTGAGATAATATTGAGATAATTTTGAATTAATTTAGGAGTAAGAAGGATATTTTGTAATTTTGACCCTTGTATTTTTTTGTTTTTATTTATTTTTTTTTTTACTTGCCACATTCAGAAAAGTTGAAAGAACGTCATCAACTTTAACTAAAACTAGTTGCCAGAACTTACACGCAAAAAACATGTCGTGCGTAATTAGCTCCATTTCTTTCTTCGTGTGTAGAACTACCAAGATATCACGGCTCTCTGTGTTTTTTAATTCAATTTTTTATTTCTTAATTCTTTTGCCCAGGGCGAAGACCAAAACAAAGGAAAAAAAACAAGAATATGGGAAAGGACTAAAACAAAGACAAAGACAGAGACAAAAACGAAGACAAAGACAACGACAAAAACAAAGACTAACCTAACACAAGGACAAAAACCAAAGTAGGGCAAATGCTGAAGACAGAGGCTGAGACTACCTTTACCTGACTGTGGGACGTACTGAACCTTGTGGGACACCACCAGTTACTGGGTGCAGTTTACTGGCACCGTCCATGTTATACTTAAGTATTATCTGGCTGAAGCGACTGGTAATTATTTATAGCAAGAACGTTGGTACCTCCATCTGGGTTAGCGCATCAAAAATACATTTCCAATTAGCTGTGTTAAAAGCATTTCTCACGTCCAGCGTTACCACGGCCATTATATTTTGTTTTCTAGCAGCCAACTTGTGCCGGATAATGCCTTTTCTGCAGTATCCACCACGACCTTGATTGCGTCAATCTTGTAACCGGTCACATATAATTCTCTCCAAGATCTTTCCTGACGTATCAAGCAAGCAGGTATGAAAATGACTCTCCAAGTGGGTTGTTCCCTTTCAGTTGCAGAAACAGCTTTTGTTCCTTCCATTTTACCGCGAAACTCCCTCCTTAAGACACCCCGTATAAAGCTCGCTGAACATGTGTGTGGATGATCGGATTTCCGTTTTCGGTGCTATGTCCTTCACGCAATTTTGACCTGGCGTTTTGCCATTTCCTAGCTGTGACGTGCTTTTATTACTTCTGCCTAAGTCACTGGTTGAATACCTTCCTCTGTATGTCCTGCTTGTTTCAGCTCACAGTAAAGGCATTGTGGAAACAGCTCTTCTATTATATTAGTTAGCGTAACCGGACATGTGGGTATAAGAGGATGTCTACCTCCAAGCTTTTCCATTACCCTTTTATAACATCTACTCTAGGGATTACGTCCTTGCATGCGTCGCGGTCCGCGGAAGCACTTTTGCTTACTTAAATTGGTGACACGTTTCAATTCCGATGAGTTGGATCTTCATGACATCTTTCTCGTATGATATTTTCTCTGTGCTATGAGGCTCTCTGCTCCGCAATCTCCATGTTCGACCATAACACGGGCTTTCGTTCTTTTACAGCTATCCTTTTTAGCATTGCTACATCACAAGCCTAAGTAATGTAACCCATGAGCTGGGTCGTTTTCATTTCGACTGTTCCTGCTAGACAGGTTTCCATTAACATATGCAGGAAAATGCTCTCATCGAGCAAATTGGCTTTCCAACCAATTTGCTTCCTCTTCTGAGATCAAAGGGTTTCGATCAAATATAATAGCTCATACACGCTAGCTTGATGATCACTGTGTGTAGCCTTCACGTTCTATATCGTTTTGTTTGCAAGACATGCACTCATGAACGTGAGATCAATTATAGAGCTCATATTTCCCCTACGAAAAGTTGAACACTAACCGTGTCTATGAAAGTGACATGAAGACTCGCAAAAGCCTTCAGCAACGATGGCCCTCCTCCGTTAGTGTTTTAACTTAAAGTGCACGGCTTCACAATGGTTTAGGTTTATTTGGACAATTTTCATTTGCAGTTTCTACACAGCGCTTCCTGGTAGACTGGGCATTTGAAACTCCCAAACCCGTGCTCGTTATTAGACCATTTTTTCACTGCCGAATATGCACAATATGAAGAACAATAAAAATTATAAAATGGTAAAAAAATATATTTTTATTTTATTTTATTTATATGACTATTTCCCATTATGTATAACAAAATAAGCTACCACTATCAATCGCAAATATGGAAATATGATTTTGATATCTTTCTTTAATTCTCTAATGCCTATTCAAATATTTAGAGAGTTAAAGAGGGATATCAAAACTATATTGCCATAAGAGACGTCAGACGCTATCCATGGAGTGCTCAAAAGGTTCTGGTGTTTACTCAAACATGCTGCTTTGAGCTTACAGACGCTCTGGCCAGATCAAGCATGGATTGAGGCTACCCAAAGCAAAATAAATTGCTTTCTGAAATATCTACAAGAATGAAACACGAGATCTACGAAGGAGAACCATAAAATGGCGAGAAAAGCCGTTACAAAGGTATGTAGACCAACAAAGAGAGAATTATTGTAGATAAAGTATGTGAATATTTAAAGCTTCAATAAAGAACATCAATTACGTATCTCAACAGGTTAAAACCTTAAAGAATGGACCTCAAACCATATATCAATTGTTATTCAAAACGAAGATCTTCTTAAAACAAGCAACCAGCAGCAAGTCAAGCGACGAGCAAATTTTGCTCAGCAAAGCATATTCTTAGAAAAATCCATACAAAAAGTTTTTTTTGCCTTAAAATTTTAATCTAATTGAATTAACAATTATAATAGACAAATTTTGTTTTCATTCATTAAGAATTACTTAATTATAAAGACTGATAAAGGAATCAAAATTTAAATACTGTGCATTAAACATATTTCAGTTAAATAAACTAAAATAGGCCTTGGTTAATATTTATTTGTAATTGAATTCAATTTTTATAAACAAAATAATATCAATTGTCAGTTGCTGTTCAATTAAAAAAAGACATATGTCAAAATTAACATAAATAATATCTTTTACACAAAAGAAAGATAGACAAAATATATAGTGTTTTCTTTTACTCACAATGAATTCGTTGTAAATAAAATGAGGAGAAAGGAGAAATTAAGTGACAGTTAAAATTATCATATGAATGTTTATTTAAATATTCAAAAATATAACAATATAATTTCTTTGGTGACAAATTTCAATTACAAATAGGTATAAAAGTGAATATTTTTATGAGAAGCTACAAGCAGAAAAATCAAAAAATTATCATAATTTTTTTGGTTTTCAATTTGATAAAAAATAAAACTTTCAATTTATTTAATGGATTAATTTATAAAATTTAAATTTAATTTTAAAAAAACTTTGACTAAATGTAATACATATAAAAAGTACATTTCTATCTATGTCTATTTGTCAATTAACATAAACAATACGTTCATTCATAATATTTTTTAAATAAGCGACAGCAAGACAAAATATATTGTTGGTTATTTCTTTTAAATCAATCAACGAAGTGACATCTAAATGAATTTTATTCATCCAAAATTTAAACGAGTCAAGTCAAGACAATTTCTTTTTATCGCTTTTTTTAACGCAAAAAGTGATAAAACACTACAAAATGACCATCCAGATCAAAATTATTTAGTTGAACCGCTAATTGAAATTCGTTTAACTTATTTTTCAAACCTTTTGAGTTTTGATCATATAATTTTATGAAAGTTGACTTATCGGCCAGTCCATTCACGTGATGAAATAAGACATTAAAATTTTTAGAGATTATAGACGGCATATATGATGGATGTTGAGTTTGATTAGCGTTCAATATTTGACCGTTGTTTGAGCACTTCTTCGTCGAAAGTTTCTTTGCCTTGGACAACATATAAACTCTTTTATTAATAACCCTGAAGGTCAAGAAAGCGGTAACAAAAGTTTCTCGAAGTCCAACACATCAGTAACTCCAATTTTATATAAAACATTAACACAATTCTCACCTTGGTGGTTTTCTGACTCAATCCTAAAACATTCAGTGAACTTAGTTTGAACAGTTTCAGTCAGGTCCTTTTTAAAATTTTC
The DNA here is from genome assembly GCA_963693315.1 of Diogma glabrata. Taxonomy (NCBI): domain Eukaryota; kingdom Metazoa; phylum Arthropoda; class Insecta; order Diptera; family Cylindrotomidae; genus Diogma; species Diogma glabrata. The sequence continues at coordinate 17,137,708 of OY856186.1, forward strand.
ATCGGATGTAGCAGAAGACAAACGAGACATGAATACCCATTATTTTGGAGGCACCACTGCAATTAGTGATTGATATGAGGAAGATTCTGACCCAATCACGATGTCACTAACCTGCCTGGATGGAACAGCTAACGATTTAGTTTCAATGTTTGAGATGATGTTAGTAGTTATGTTTTGCCATATGATGTGTTGTTGTATGCTTTGCGATTTTTTCCTGCGTGGACTAGGCACCGTTAAACCCGATTTATTGCTGGCTAATGGACTCTCTATTCAAGCCCTCTTTATGATGTCAATATCAATATCCTCAACGCATCAAACAAATTTTAAATTGCTTCCATTGAGGACCTCCCATCGTTAGCAGTGATGATAGCAGTTGACGCATTAACTCCAGTCGATGAAAATGTAGACAAAATCACACATTTCTTCTGATTTTGGAAACACCATGATCAAGGCAATCATAACATAAAAATTTTAAATTTTTCATTGAGTTAACAGTGACAAGAGCCTTAACCGATAAACCACCACACCTGATGGCATGGAAAATCTTTTCACAAATTAAACACTCTATCATTCCAGAGTCATCTTCAGGCTTGTGGCCTGATCCAATAATCCCAATCAAGGTCTGATCTGGCAATCCTAATCAGGACCTGATATAGAAAAGGCGTTACGCTCATGACCACGACCCAATCAGGCTGCCTTACCAATGCTTGATCTGGACTATGGCAAACCTGATCAGGACCTTTTATTTGAGCTCTGACAGATGTCTGCTCGAGTTGTTCCTATTTGATTTAATCTTCTGTTATAGCACGAGGATGAAATCTTGAATACTGGTTTTTTATTCATCACTACGCTTAATTAATATCATTTTTATGATTGTAGTTTAACTATTGTCTTTACATTCAGCGCAACAAATTACATTGATTTAAATTTATTTTTATGATTATTGTTCATGTATCGCCTTCACATTTGGCGCAACAATTACGCTGATTTAAGGCTGGTTTATGATTATTGTTCAATAATCGCCGTTACGATTGGGACAATCCACACATTTAATTTTACCTAGTTAAGATACGCGTAATGATAGGCTTGGTATGAAGAAAGTGGGGAGGAGTTGGATCCGCTGCAATCATGGAGTGAGTGATATATCTGCTAAGTTTGTAGAGAAAATTGGACTTTATACGAAAAAGGATATTCAAAAATATTTGAATACTGAATCTATGACAAACAAATTACACTTGCAAATCTCTTATTTAGGCATCACAGAATAATGTAAAGAAACTATTAATTAGCGAACAGAGAAAATAGTTTAGCAGTACAAAAATAAATCAACAAAAATTTTACAAATCAAAATACAAAAGAAGAATACAATGTTGTCTTCTCCCAAAACCAGTCTTGTGGAAAAAATGTTGATTGTAGGCTGTAATTCATTTTGCTAAACGTAATTTTATTTAAAAGCATCATGAAATGATAAAATTAAATTAGGTCTGTCAATTTGAAATATATCCCTCATAGTTTGATCGAATTTATCTACACGCCAATAATTATTTACACGCCAATAAAAATTGCACAGTAGTACAAACAAATGTCCCTACGTTTATTACAATTGAAAAGAAATATTTAATAAATTATTAGCGAATATCTTTAAATATGAATACTATTATTTTAGAGTAAAATTTGAAAATAGTCCGTCGTTACAAGTTTTTTATGAAAACGTAGCACAAGCATTGCTGTGAATGTGGTGATCCTAGCTTCCATGGCATTTTGGGATCATCAGAGTCTCTTCTACTCAATTTGTCTTTATCCGTTTGCTATGTCTCAAACGCGTGCATACCTGTTAATTCGGGCTGAATTTGGGGAGGGATTCTCTCGTATCCACATGGATGTCACTCGTCGGAATATAACCTCACTAAGCACGCAGTCCTCCGATTGTTTCCTGTTGGTATTCATACTAACCGGATCAGTGTCCATTGCACTAAAGCAAATTGGTCTAGACTCTAGAGAATTCCTTTTGCGACATTGCCATGAATCAAGAGAGCTTTAAATTGAGCCAAATGATGATTATCGTTGCTGATTCCATGATTATTTGTAGGACTTAGGCATTCAAACATTGATTTTAAGGGATGCTATAGAGAGTATAGAGTTTGGAAATGATAAATTTAATTTTTATTTGACATCTTCAGAGAGCTTTATTTTCCTATACCGACGCTATTGTGTTTTCAATCAGTTTCTTCTTCTGTGCTCGTCAAAATATTTTCTTATATTAAAATTTATATTCTCCAGTTTAAAATTCAATCAATCGATTCTTCCTTAATTTAATCGAATAAAACTGTGGGCGTATAGTCTCATCATTTATAATCCCGGCTACGTTGGTGTATATAAAATACATCTAATTTCTTATTCCTAAGACTCTTACCATAATCCATTTCTAATCCTAAACTAATCAATAATTTTTTATCATATTCTTACTGATCTTCTTTTGATCTTTTTATTTCGATTAAAGTAAAAAAGTAAAAAATAGGTTATGTTCAACGATTAGACCCTAAATAGGTTATCTAGATTAAAAGTTAGTTAATGGATAAAAGATTGATTAGGCTATTTTTTTGTTAAAACTTAATGATCGTGTGTGGTAGACATTTTATATTTTGATATGGTTTTCCAAGAAAATTGAATCGAAGGTGAACGAAAAATATACATATGTTATCGTCCATCATGGTACACCCTATTTTGTTATAAATCACATCAAGTTTGCGATACAGCAATACAACAAATTGCATTACAACAAAAACACAATAATGTATGCTGTGCAGGTGGATTTAGTTTTATAAAACGGAAACCTGGGATCTATGTTAGATCGAATACAAAGTTTTCAAATATTTTCTTTTCTGTGTCGGTATTGAAAGAAAAAATGAGTCTGGATGAATTGATGCAAAGGGTGCATTTTTAATGAGACGTTTCTATTATAGTTTATTCATGTACAAACTGTCTGGTTTAGGGAATAAATTTGATAACAAATTCAAGTAAAATGTTATATTAATTTTGGTGGATTTGGTATAACTCGTATAAAACGACAGTATATTAGGGAAATAAGATTTAACTTCATTTAAAAAACATAAAGATAAAAAACATAAAAAAATCACAAACATATAATTTCTATTGTGCATGACCAATTAGGAGTGAGTTAAGGTTTTTTGTTTGTGTAATTGGAAACTGAGTCTCTTTTGATATTGCATATATCATATATGGAATATATTAAAGTGTGTAATGAGTTTACTTATGGGAATTCTTAATGTTTCTTGCCTCCAGAGATATTAAGAATAAAAATGGTTTGCGGTGTAATATTTGAATTTTTGTTTAACTTATAGTGGTTTTTAGTGTAGAACAGTTGTGTCTTTTCAGGTTATTACATCCGTGAATTTTTTTAATAGCTTAAACAGTTTGTATATTGATTGATGTTTTAAAATATCGTTCAACATAAATACCTAAAGTTATTGAAAATGTTTGTGTTGATAACTTAAAATAAAGTAAAAGTTTTTACATGTACGTGGGCTGGTGTATTATCAGATGTTTTATAAATTCTGAAAGTTAAAGTTATATGTATAAATTATATATAAATTTTACCACATCAACAAGGAATATTATAAATAAGATTTGATTTCTTAAAAGAATGAATTTTATTTTGAATATTACTGAACAATAAATGTTGGGATTTAATTAAAATTTTATTAGATAATTTAATAGATGCATTATTTTTTTCAAATAAAATTTTCTTAATTTGTTCTGTTAATTTAGGAACATATCTATGATATTCCTTGTTCTTGTGGTAAAATTTATATTGGACAAACTAGTCAAAAACTTGAAGATAGAACTTCATAACATAAAAGCACTAATTAATTAGAACATGACACTATTAAACTAAAACATGGCACCACTACACTTGCACAATATTCTTTTAAACATGGCCCTACTTGGGATTTAGATGAGACAACTATTTTGGATGAAGAAAATTATGTTAAAATTAGTGAGCTCATGGAGTCTGTTCATAATCATTTAAACAGAAAAAAAACTGTCCATCTGTCTTTCACTGAAGTGCAGTTTTTCGGTTTTGAATTTTGGCCTGTTTTTCCAGGTTTTCAGTATGACGACGGTGTATTGCTAATAATTTTCAGAAATTTCATTAAATTGATATTCATTTCTGCAATTGAGTGTAGAAAAAAATAAATTAATAATTATTCTCAGTGATGTATGTCTATGGGTGTGTGGGTGGTTTGTTTCGTGACATTCCTGCATAGGATCTTGATAAAAATTTGGCATATGATCCAGCTTTACTTTAAAATGGAAGATCTGGATTTTTTTTTAAATTGGAAAAAATGATGGGGGGTCTCCCGAACACCTAAGTCTAAATCTTCAATATCTTCTAATCCCGGTTCATGATATTTTTGAAACTTCGTATATAAGGTTTTACTACTGTTTCCAATATTTCTGCATACCAACTTCTGTCTACCAAAAAGTTTTTTTCCATGTGTTTATCCCTACTGTAGCCTATAATTTACGACCGTTCAACAGGTGGAATTTCACTATGTTTTCGAAGTTTGTTGGGAGCATACACCATTCGTTCGTGAATGAATTTTGATGACACTTTGGAAAAAGAAGCAAATATGTATGGCAAAGAGCTGATTAGTTTCTTTTTTTATAGACAAGTTTAAAGAATCCACAATTTAGAAGAGTAGTTAAAAATTATTAGCAACAAAAGTTCTGCAAACAAGGTAACGTTATTTTTTTAAAAAATGTGCTCTAAAGATTATCTACGTACGGTAAAGTAGTCAACCTATGAATATAAATGTATTAATTAAAGAGTTAAGGTTTCTAAAAAAAATATAAACATTTTAAAGAACAATCAATTTGCACATTAAATTAACTGTGGTATATTTTTTTAATCGCTATTGTTTGTTCATACGGATGATTCCATTGAAACATGAAAACAGTTTTACCTTCAAATATGTTGAAGGATCATTAGAAACTTTAATGGTGAAACCAACAGAAATGTTTCGGAGTGGATCTCAAAATATGATGATGTCGCCAAAGCGTGTGGATGGAATGAAATACAAAAGCATTTATATGCGAGGAGATTGTTAGTGTAGAATCTGCTACCAAGGTGCATAGTTGGGAAGCGTTGAAGGAGTTTTTAAAAGATGAGTTTGGTGATTCGCTTCCCAGTATAAATGTGCATAAAAAATTGGCCGATCGTAAAATGTCAAAGAGTGAAACATTTTGACAATACTTTTATAGTATGCGGCAAATTAGAAAGCAAGGCAGTGTCGATGATTTATCAATTATTTCATAAACAATAGTTGGAATTTTTATTTTATTTTATTTTAACCATCAAATGAAATAGACTGAGAGCCAGCGACCGGCAGACTTACGGTATTTTAGCAAACTCCATATTGATGCTAGGTATAGTTTTTCACCTGCCGTAGTTGAAATGGGTATTCACTATCCCCGCCGATGGTTCCTTTGGGCGTGCCCGCAAGTCAAAAAACGTAAAAATTGACTTCAAAAACGTGATTTCAGCAAGTCTGCCATTTTAATATCTTAAAGTATATAGTCTTTTTTTAGTAAAAAATCCAATGGCAGACACCTACTCCGGTTCCGAGTATTTTTTTTTAAATTTCAAAGTTTTAAAATTTCATGAAAATTTACTTTATAGTCCAGTAACTTTATACATCACAGTATGCGTCAAATCCGGTAGTTCTGATTTTTTGCAGACTTGTTTATGATGTTGGCCTAATGAATAATCCAAGTTTGTGACCTCGAGCGCCGAACGCAACTTTGTCAAAAATCGAAAAAACCGCGAAAAAATCGTTATTTTTTCAAATTTTGGCGATTAACCCTAAAGGACTAGTTTTTTCTTTATGCTTTCTTAGGACGGTTTTAAAGTAGACTAAATTTGCTACAACATGATACTAGAACTGTCTCTGTAGACCCAATAGTTTCCGAGATTAAGCCTCAAAAATCGAAAAAATCGTTATTTTTTCAAATTTTGGCGATTATGGCCCTAAAAGACTAGTTTTTGAAAAAAAGTAGACTAAATATGCTGCAACATGATACTAGAATTGTCTCTGTAGACCCAATAGTTTCCGATATTGAGCCTTTCAAAGTTTATCATTTTTTTAACTTCGCAATATTTTGCAATATTTTAGACATTATTTTAGTCACTCGAAAATTCATTCAGAACGACAGAATGGAAAAAAATTGCGAATTCCGAAAAAAATGATAAACTTTGAACTGCTTAATCTCGGGAAGTATTGGGTCTACAGAGACAGTTTTAGTATCATATTGTAGCAAATTTAGTCTACTTTAAAACCGTCATAAAAAAATATAAAGAAAAAATTAGTCCTTTAGGTTATAATCGCCAAAATTTGAAAAAATAACGATTTTTTCGCGGTTTTTTCGATTTTTGACAAAGTTGCGTTCGGCGCTCGAGGTCACAAACTTGGATTACTCATTAGGCCGACATCATAAACAAGTCTGCAAAAAATCAGAACTACCGGATTTGATGCATACTGTGATTTATAAAGTTACTGGACTGTAAAGTAAATTTTCATGAAATTTTAAAACTTCGAAATTTAAAACAAAATACTCGGAACCGGAGTAGGTGTCTGCCATAGGATTTTTTACTAAAAAAAGATTGTATGCTTTAAGATATTAAAACGGCAGACTTGCTGAAATCACGTTTTTGAAGTCAATTTTTACGTTTTTTGACTTGCGGACACGCCCAAAGGAACCATCGGCGGGTATAGTGAATACCCATTTCAACTACGACAGGTGAAAAACTATACCTAGCATCAATATGGAGTTTGCTAAAATACCGTAAGTCTGCCGGTCACTGGCTCTTAGACTAAAATGATTTTGTATGAAGCCAAGACGTTTAATGAACTGAAAGAAAAATTTAAGGTTTACGAAACAATGAAATCTCAAATAAAGAGTTTTGGCAAACCACCTGAGAAGCGTTTTGCGCCTAGTGTGAGGAATCGTTGCAAAAATTGTGGTTCGCTTAATCAATCTCAATATATAGTTGTCCACACAAAGAAAAAGGAATGAGTTGTTTCCATTGCGAAGAATTTGGACATATTGCGAAAAAATGTGTTAAGAAGAACCCTGTTCCATCGACTTCAAAACAATTTGAGGATAGATCTAAAACAATAAGTACAATTATATTACCAGATATGCATGTTGTGGTTAAATTTTATGATGTTGAAATAAGGACGCTACTCGACACTGGCAGTGATGTATTTTTAATTAAAAAATCAGTTTACGAAACTGCTAATTCTCCAACAGAGATTGTTGGTTTGCTGATACCATTATCTGAGTTTGAGCAAATCTTTCAAAGCTGTATCGGATCATGTTTGTCACCGGTAAGTATTGAAAACGAAACATATTTCATAAATTTTCATATTGTTACAGACAGTCTACTGAATGAAGATATGATTTTGGGCAAAGATTTGTTAACAAATGCTAATATTTGCATTGTTAATGGAAGCATCACCATAAAGAAGATTATAATTCCGTATATGTTTCAAGACATCAATGTGGCTGAATTGATCGGAGACAGTCATCAGGTTAATACTATTTCTGCAATTTTTAATCCTAAAATTAGATATAAGGTGAATAAGTTGGTTAAATTATATAATTCTGTTAAGTCAAAAAAATCGTGTGTACAATTAAAACTTGAACGTGAAGATGAAGTCCCTGTTCACCAACCACCAAGAAGATTAGCACCAAGAGAAAAATTATTTGTAAATGAACAACTTGATCAATAATTAATCAATTATTAAATTTGATAATTAAACAAGAATATTATTTTTTCAACAACTTTTTACTAAAATATAAATTTCAGACGCGTTTCAGATATAAAATATGCATCATCAATGAAAGAATTTATATTTTTATATTTGGCTACAAGATGGTATAATTTGTGAAAGTAACTCTGATTTTGCCAGTCCAATAGTGGTAGTCAAGAAAAAGAATGGTTCAAATAGACTTTGTTTGGACTATCGTGCACCCAATGCTAAAATAATGAAGGATCATTATCCCATAACCATTTATAGAAGATGTTTTAAAAAAACTTTATATGGGCAAAATGTTTACAACCTTGGATGTGAAAAAGGGGTTTTTCCAATTGACATTCATAAAAATAGTATGAAGTATACTTCCTTCGTAACGCCAGATGGTCAATACGAGTTTGGAAAAGTACCATTTGGACTATGCAATTCGCTTTCTATTTTCCAGCGATTTATAAATACCGTTTTCTATCAACTGATAAGCAAAAATGTCATGTTTGTCTATATGGATGATGTAATAATAGCTGCCGAAAGTGAAGAAAAACATTTGAAAAAGTTAAAAATAGTTTTGGAAATAAAGTGGAATTTCTGGGACATACTTTAGAGAATGGTAATATCAAACCTTCTGTAAACCAGACGTCAGTGATAAAGCATTTCCCCGAACCAACTAAAGTAAAAAAGATACAAAGTTTTTTAGAGTTGGCAAAGTTTTTTAGGTTTGCAAGTAAAGTAAGTTATGGCGATTGCTTGTTGCAGAAAAATGGAGAAGATAACAGCTTTCATCCTGTTCTGTATTTAAGCTGCAAAACTACTGACGCAGAAGAAAACTATTCTAGTTATGATTTGGAAGTTTTAGCCGTTGTTAATGCTCTTAAAAATGGAGAGTTTATTTGCTGGGAATTAAATTCAAAATTTTTTCCGGTTGCCAAGCATTTAATCCAACAATGAAAAAAAAAGATTTATGTCCAAAAACTCCTCGTTGGGCATTATGTCTCGAAGAATTTGAATATGAAGTAAGAAGTAAGTCTGTGAAGCATGTAGATGCGTTAAGCAAAGTTTCGTCGATTAAGACAGTTGAAGCTGACATTTTAGAGAAGTTAAGAACAACCCAGAAGAAAGATTCAGAATGTAAACTATTAATAGATATTTTGAAAGGATATAAAAGTTATGTGTTAAGAAGAGATATTTTATATCGATTGATAGATGGAAGTTATTTGTTAGTTGTCCCAAAAATAACGCAATATCAAATTATCAAAAATGTCCATGAATGGTCACATTAGTTCTAGTAAAGTTGAAGCTATTGTACGTCTAGATTATGAAATGCAACAGTCGAATAAGAAGGTGGCAAGAGTTATTAGTAACTGCATTCTATGCATATTGACTTCATGTAAGACTGGAAAAAGAGATTTCACGTCGATTATCTTGGTCCTTTACCGTAAACTGCTAAAAAATACTAATATTTGTTTGTTGTGGTCGACGCCTTTGCTAAGATAGTTTGGCTATTCCTATATAAAAATATATTTGGTAGGCCATCAAGAATAATATCCGATAGGGGAACATTCTCTGCAAATGAGACAATTTTACATAAACCAATAACTACAGGTATTCCTGGCAACAGGCAGAAACGAAACAAATCAGTAATTTTTCCAATTTTAACAAAAATGTCAATCAAAGTTCCAATGAGTTGGTATAAGCATGTTGCAACTCTGCAGCGATTTACCAATTCCACTACTTTACGAAGTACAACAAGTCACCTTTTGAAATACTGTTTGGAGTCAAGATGAGAAGGCTGAAGACTTTGAGCTGTCAACAATTATGGAAGAAGCACTGCAAGATAGATTTGAGCTGGGTCGAAGGGAGCTCAGAAAAGACGCAAAGACTCAAATGGAAAAGTTACAAGAAGAAAATAAAAAAACTTATAACAAACATAGAAAATCTGCTAGAGGTTATAGTATTGACGATTTAGTATAGAAAGTAAGTCACATCCTATCTTTTTAGGACCTTTCAAAATTACGAAAGTAAAGCACTGTGATCGTTACGATGTAAAGATGTTATGACCACAATTTGCTAACATGGCAGTTTGCAGAAACGTTCCGATGAATGCAAAACAAATGAGGGTCGATATAGGGTGTATTGACTGGAAGTTAGGGCATGACAGTTCAGACAGACAAAAAATCTGCATTAACAGCAAAAACTGACTGCTCGTTAATTCATCCTATAATTTCCATCCCTTCCATCCCTCCCAAAAATACGCTTTGCATTGTCGTAATTTTGCATTTAACAGAATACCATACAAAGAACCTATAGATCGCCCCTTTTAACATAAGATTTTCTGAATTCATTATTGTTATGTATTCATCATGCATACCTAGATAATATTATTGTTTTCCCTGGTTTTAATATATAAAACAAACAAAAACTCTAAATATTAACAATAATCATAGGCACGCCTGATTTTTTTTGTAGCATCAAGGTTATAATGATTTTTGTTATATTTTCTTGCATTCTATCTGTAATATTTAAATGAGAAAACCAAATGAAACAAAATTATTGCTACGATTAAATTCCTCTTCTTACATTTTATTATAATGAAACGAAATATGATAAATATTACAATACATGGACATATCTGGTTCTTTTTGCTGGTATAAAAGGGTGTGCTTAAATTCGGTGTGCGTTTAACGTGTTAAAAAAACCAACAAGAAGATGATTATATGGTAGATGGATCAACTTGTGGATTCGTAATATAAATGCATTATGTATAACAAATGAAAGAAACATATTGCAATCAACTCTTCTCTTTCGTTTAATTTTGATGAAGGAATGCTATTTATGGTTGCATTTTCGAACAAATTTTTAAGTTCGCGTTTGATATTAAATCAATAAAAATTGATATGTGTTTGTTAGATATTGTTTTCGAGTCGCAATCTGATTAAATAATTATTATTGATAGTTTGAATCAAATTTAGAACAAATAATAATTCATGTAGTTGAAAAATTTTATATCAATAAATAAGTTCCATTATTGTTAAAATATGATAACGACGGTGTGATTTGTTTTTTTTAGAAGAAATTATTTATTCCCTGAAATGAAATGACTTAATGCTATTTTATCTGGTGGCAATAAAAAGTGTTAGTCGAACAGTGCTGAACGTTATTTGTTGTGATGCAGTATAAACTGAAAAAAAAATAGTTTCCTTAATTTTCAGTTCATTTTAAATAACGTTATTGAATTGGTGGAATATAATAGCAAGAAAAACAAAATACATCACATTAAAACAAAAAAAAGGGGAGAAAACAATTATTTTAAGTTGAGAATTAGTAAGAATATTATTAAACATATATATGCTTTCTGGAGCCTAAATTATGTTGTGCTAACAATTATGTCAACGTTGAAATCTAAGATTGATACAACTCCTGTTATATACGGCTCTAGAAACGATAGCTATTTACAAATGGATACATTTAGATGCATGTTGGTGACATTTTACAAGCGACATACATGGACGAATGTCGCTTTCCACCATTATAACAGTAAACATCAAAACTACAACAAATTATAAGCTAAGTTTTTTTTATTTAATATTAATAGTTTACCTTTTCTTTATTTTAAAATTCTTTGAATTTTTGTACTAGAATTATTCTTGACCATTATGGTCTTATAGGTTTTTTTGTGGCATATTAGAGATTTCTCCTTGATAGAGTCCGCACCTGGTACGTACATAATTGTATCATTTAAAAGATTTAAAAACCCTTGGACAAATAGATAACGTAGGTATGTATATTATTGCAAAAATAAAGCCCAATGCCTTACAAAGAAAGTTGATACTAGCTCACTTGGCCTTATTCAAACTGCAACATCAGTTGACTTTATTAAAATATGGGCTAATCCGATTGAAAAAGATTAATCCGGGACTGATGAAAAGCTAGGAATCGCCGATTGCGAAAAACATGAGTTTAGCACTAATCATGTATTTTTATGATATGTCAATATTATTTAATTATTATCAATATTTTGTAAAAACATAATTCAGTTACGATAATCATATCAAGAAGAAAAGTTTTTAATTAAATAAATACTCCCCTACACATATATATATATATCTGTAGGTGGGAGGTAAACTACACCAAGTCACATTTTTAGAATTTTACAGGAAAGCCAAAAAACTGTTTGAAAATGGACTTAGTGTCATTTAAAATTGTTCTATCTCGAAAACTACATTAGTTAGGACTAATGTATAAAACGTATTTTGAAAACGAAAAAAATGTATTTTGAAAAAATCGGACTTGGTGAAGTTTACCTATATATATATATATATATATATATATATATATATATATATATATATATATATATATATATATATATATATATATATATATATATATATATATATATATTAGACTGGTCGTTAAAAACTAAATTATCCGAGACGCCCCCTAGAAAAATTCTTTGGGGTCAAAAAATCACAACGGCATTATTTTTTTTTCTTTTAAATCAAAAGAACACGTGCCGCAAAATCGTTGAAGTTGATTTTTTGAAAAATTCGTAGATTTTTTAAAATATCTCATAAAATATGCAGATTTCAAAAAAAATCTTATAACCATTTTTGTAGGAAATTTAATTCTCTACAAAAAAGGTTCATGTCATTTTTTCCCGAAAACGTATAGTTCTCATGATATTTTGAAAATGAACTTGTAAGTTTTCGTAATTTTTAAAAAACATAAAAAATAAAGATGACGAAAAACTCCTAATTTTCTTCTTATGCTATAGAATGAAATGTATAAAAAAATAATCGTGACAAAAAAAATCAAAATTAGTACTTTTTCGTCGAAATTTTCATCATTTGGTTTTACGAGTTTCGAAGAATTTCAAGTTTTATTTCAAAATATCATCAGAAATATAGGTTTCAGGAAAAAAATGACCTGGACCTTTTTTGTAGAGAATTAAATTTCCTGCAAAAATGATTATGTGATTTTTTTTGACATCCGCATATTTTATGAGATATTAACAATTTTATCAAAAAATAAACTTCGATGATTTTGCGGCACGTGTTCTTTTGATTTAAAAAAAAAAAAATAAAGCCGTTATGGTTTTTTGACCACAAAGAATTTTTCTGGGGGGCGTCTCGGAAAATTTAGTTTTTAACGACCAGTCTAATATATATATATATATATATATATATATATATATATATATATATATATATATATATATATATATATATATATATATATATATATACATATATATATATATATATATATATATATATATATATATATATATATATATATATATACATATATATATTGTAACTATTGTAACGACTCTTCGTTGGTTCTTTTCGATTATTGAGCAAATACGACAGTAAAAGACAGATCTTTGGTTAACAGAATCTCAAACTTTATTTGTCAACAAATTACAACAGCTTCCGTTTTTCCTTACAATAAATTCCAGGGTCTCCAATTTATGTACGATAAACTTCACCGCTTTTCCACAATTTGAATCAATAATATTCGGAATCGTAAAATCTGTATTTACTATTCCACTAAGTTCAGATTCTTTCACTATTAGTACCCAGGCTCAAGTACCACCGATTATTCCTTATACTTTCGAATATTTGTAAAACACTTTTAATTGCAAAAGTAAAACTGACCGCCTGATATTTTTGTTTGCTTATTTATATCGAAAAATAAATAAATCGAAACTTCTATGATCCACTAGAAATCAATACTACGTAGTCTGTACATCTTTAATAGGACACACCTGTTTTCATTCATACTTGCATTTGCATTAGCGAACTCAAATTTAATTTATGCAAAATGTATTAGGTAACTCCTTTTAATTCATTAATGTAAACATTTGTATAACAAATTTAATTTACATTAATTTATGCAATACAATTTGCAATACAAGTAAAAGATTGAAAAAGGAGTTAACGTTTAATTCATGAATGAGTAAATTAAATTAACCCATTCTGGACGAAGTTTATTACAATATATATATATATATATATATATATATATATATATATATATATATATATATATATATATATATATTTATTTATTTATTTATTTATTTCAATTTAAGTACTAGCAAACGGAAATATTTCCAATAACATGCTAGTTATAAAAGTAATACAAATTAAAGACAATATTTAAAAATAATATAAAAAATTACAATAAAAAGTTTAAATTTAGTTTATAAAAAGATAATTTTAATGTAATAAACCAAGAATGTTTAACACAAGATAAAATAAATAATATTAGAATTTAAAATATATAAGAAAATAATATTAATTTAATTTAATTTAACAATTTGTAAAAGGCTTCTTTTAAACTGGACTAAGTTGGAGCAAAACAAATTGATTTGATTGAATTTAACGTTGTGGCTGTACTGTAATCTAATCAACGGTGAATGAACTCTTAGATTAGTTAGAAAAGTATTATAATACAGAGTGTACGAATGCCTAGTATTATAACAAGGTGTGGTATTCAAACGAATTAGACTAGCCAAATCTGATTCAATACTATGGTAAAGAATTTTATAAAGGGTTGTTTGATCAGCAATAGTACGTCTTTGTTCCAATGATAATATATTATATCGTTTTAATCTATCTTTGTATGGTTGATATGGGAAGCTTAATTTAAAGTTCAGAAATCTAGTAAACTTCCTTTGAACCCTCTCAATATGATCAATATGAGTTTGATATTTTGGATTCCAGACCGTCGAGATATATTCTAATGAAGAACGAACTATTGAATTAAAAATTGTAATAAGTGTTTTAGACGAACGAAAATTTGAACACACTCGCATAACAAAACCAAGCATTTTGAAAGCTTTGTTAACAATGTCTTGAATATGTATATTAAATTTTAATTTGTTATCCATAATAATGCCTAAATCACGAATACTATCTTTTTCGCATAGAGTTAAATTGTTAATATTATAAATAAATTGTAATTGAAAAGATCTAGGCTTAAGCTTAAAGGTAAAACATTTATTAATGTTGAGATATAGATCGTTACTTTTGCACCACTCATATATTTTATTAAGATTATTTTGAAGCGCTATACAGTCAGCTATGGATTTGATTGATTTAAATATTTTCAAATCATCAGCAAAAAGGAGTGCTTTGCAATCCAAGCGTAAGCAAATATCATTAATAAACAAAATAAACAATAAAGGCCCCAAGATTGAACCTTGTGGTACACCCGAATGAGGACAGAAAGAAAATGATTCATAGTCATTAATGCATACAAATTGAGATCTTTGTTTTAGATAAGATTCAACCCACCTGATAAATTTTAGATTCAGACCGAAATTACGTAATTTTTGAAGGAGAATATTATGGTTAACTTTATCAAAGGCCTTTGAAAAATCCATATATATGACATCAACACCAGCGCCAGAGTCAAGCGATTCATAAATATATTCCGTATAGTTAAGCATATTAGTAAGAGTTGACCTACTCTTAAAAAACCCGTGTTGGTTTTTAATAATATTAATATTAGTAAAGTCAAACAGTTTGTTGTGAACAATTCTTTCGAAAATTTTGCTGAAACAATTCAATGTTGCAATTGGTCTATAATTTTCTACATCAGTACTGTCACCAGTTTTCAAAATTGGAATGATTTTAGCTATTTTCCATCTAATAGGAAAAACATTATTTTCAAAAGACTTATTAAATAGAATGGTTAATGGCTGACAGATCAATGCAGAAGTGTTTTTTAAGAAAATAGGAGGAATTAGATCAGCTCCAAAACCTTTATTTAGATCAAGTTTATTTAATACCGCTAGTACTTCTTCTTCCGTTACAGAAAATAAAGAACCTTCCAAAGAGATATCACTTATTGCAAATGTTGGTGTGGAATTAAGATGGGTACTGGTGTACACAGATTGAAAATAAGTCGCAAAAAGATCACAAATTCCTTTGGTTGAACTTTCTATATTGCTTTTAAAACGCATTGATGCTCGGATAGCATTAGTTTTTTTTAATTTTTTTGTAAAAGACCAAAACTTTTTAGGATCTGACGAAATGGAACTTTCAATATCACTTAAATAATTTGTATAACATACATTAATTTCCCTTTTAACAGAGCTCCGCAAAGAAGAAAACATATTGTAATAATCAAGATCACCAGTTTTTTTAAACTTTCTATGAATTAGATTTTTAAATTCAATCATTTTAACAAACTTTTTGAATACCAGATGGGATATTTACTAGATTTAATTTTGAATTTAGGGACAAATTGATTGATTAACTGATAAAGAACATCATAAAAAGCATCAACTGACTGATCAACATCTTTATTTCCAAACATATGACACCAATTAATTTCAGATAGAGCTACGTTAATTTCATCATAATTTCCTTTGTAAAAATTAAAGCGTACAGATTCATCGGCTTTTAGGAGATCAAATTTTTTAAGATTTATTGAAATTTCAATCGGTGGATGATGTTGATCAATTTTTGATAACACATCCGTAGGATTGCTTACCGTAACATTGCTTACATGCAAATTGGATAAAACCAGGTCTAAAATCCGATTAGATTTGTTAGTTAAATGATTGAATTGGGTAATATCAGTGAAACTCAATGTTTCGATAAGTGCTTGAGCTGGTCTAGTGACACTTAAAAGGCTTGGTTCCAAGATATCAGCAACAAATGACCACTTAATATTAGGTATATTGAAGTCACCAACAATAAGAAAGTTAGAATCAATTTTGTGTGTATTTATAATATTGTTGATATTTTCAAAATAACCATCATAATCGAAGATAGTTGCATTAGGATAAATATAAGGTACGTTCAAATATAATTTTTTGTTTTTAAACTTAAGACAAACCCATATCTCCTCCAAATAAACTTCCCATAATGGTAAACGAAAGCTTTGAAATTTGGAATTAATTGCTATCAAACAACCCCCACCATCTTTTTTATTAGGAAAAAGATTAAGATCTCTATCCCTTCTATAAACAGTGTATTGATTAGAAAATAATTCATTATCAGAAATGTTATCATTTAGGTATGTTTCAGTAAGACATATTATATCATAATTAGACGCAAGTAAGTTTTTAAAAAAATCATTTGTTTTGCTTCTAAGACCATTAACATTTTGGTAGTAAATTGATAATAACATTATAAAAACTATGTATAAAATGAATAAAATGAAATAAAACAACTAAACTAAATAATATTAAAAAAAAGGAAATTAATTAATTATCTCGTAAAATTTGAATTATTTCAGCAGATGTAACTTTAGTGATTTTATCATTATCGAACTTTCTTACCAGGATATCGCCATTTTGAACCCATACATATTTAGCTAGTTTATCAGTTAATAACTCTCTGGCTTTTAAAAGTAGTTGTTGCTTGTAAGGGTTAAGATATTCAGTAATGTAGAAGGTGTTACGACCATTATCAATTGATAAATCATAGCCAATATCACTTATAATACTATTTCTTTTCATTGAAAGTTTTTTAGCTTTGAAGCCATCCAAAATTTTTTGTTTTGTCGAAATATCGTCACATTTCAATATAATTACAGGAATAGTTGTCAAATTCCTTTTAAGAGACCTTGAAATACTTTTAATATTATTAGAAGTTGAAGAAACTTCATAGTAAGCTAGAAGTTTTTGTTTAATATAAGATAAATCTTCATCAGCAAATAAATCTTCATAACGTTTCCTAGCCGAGTTACAATTATTTAGTTCGATCACTAAATCAGGAAATTTAAAACACAATGGATTTTCTAAACGTTATAATTTTATTCGTTCAAGATTTTACAATAAAAATATTTCTCCTATTACTATTCCCCTTTTAGTTCTTCTTGTACTAACAATGTTTCACCACTTATAATTCTTTTATACTTGTTCACAATATCACTTTTAACTTTCTACTTATAACACTTTTAATTTTACTTCGCCTTTATCACTGCTAAATTTTTATACTTTTTATATCGCTAACAATTTTATACTATTCCTATCCTCGAAGAACACCTCTTATATATACTACATGAAATAGCCTCAAAACTGCTGTGATGTTCTCGATAGAACACACCCTTTTTTTTCCTTACTTTATCAACAATAAGACGATCTTCAAATATTGACACCTAGGTGTGAAATCTATTCTTTTCAATTGTTTTATTTACCAATTTTTATTTCGTTAACCAATCCTTATTCGATAAAACAAATACTTCCTATTAACTGTTTACTTTGGTTGCATTGTTATCTTTTATTGATTTTTATATTTGTAGAGCTAACGAGAATTTTCTTGAAAGTTCTATTGTTGTGGTGTTCTATCATCTTCCATAATCGTCACAATATATATATATATATATATATATATATATATATATATATATATATATATATATATATATATATATACATATATATATATATATATATATATATATATATATATATATATATATATATATATATATATATATATATATATATATATATATATATATATATATATATATATATATATATATATATATATATATATATATTATATATTTATATATATATATATGTATATATATATATATATATATATATATATATATATATATATATATATATATATATATATATATATGTATATATATATATATATATATATATATATATATATATATATATATATATATATATATATATATATATATATATATATATATAAATATATATATACATATATATTTATATATATCAAATTTTTTTCATTTGTTGTAAATCAAACAAGCGAATTTACATAGAAAAATCTTAAAAGCAGACTTTGGATTGTGTTCTAAAATATTAAATCGAGAACAAAAAAGTTACAAATAAAACCCCAAAGGTAACTTTCTCCATTTTTTTTATTCCTGCTTTCATATATGAAACTTTAAATTGTAAAATATTCAACAGGAATTCTCTGTTGTATTTGTGTCTACAGATATGCAACAGAGATGAGTTGCAAATTGAAGTAAAAATAATGTATGTAGTATTGTTTTTAGTAAAAATAATCAATATCCTTACTTGTTGTTTGGAATGTGGATGATTCTTGTTTAAACTATAAAAGGTTTTGTAAAGTTACCTAAAAACCCAACGGAATGGTTTGGAAAACACAAAAAAAAACAAAGTTTTCTCAAACTTAAAACAAAGAAAAAAATATTGTAATACATTTGAATCTTTTGACTTCGTGACATTTGTGTTGTTCAACCATTCAACTGTTGTTATTAATTTAATTATTTAAGAGCAAAAACAAAACTTGTTTACCATACGATAAAATTCATACAAATTAACAAACATGAGTAAGAAAAACGAACAAAATGAATGGAAACGTTAATTGAAATAAAAATTAATTTTCCATTTTATGAATATTTTCTTATTTTCTTTCAAAAAAAAAAAATAGCAGAAAAGAAAACGATTTTAAATTAAGTGAATTATTATTATTTTCTATTTTTGTAGCTAAAAATACACTTCGCTGAGATTTGTATCACCTGTTATGAAAATTTTTATGTTTAAAGAAAAGAATTTCTTTCTTTTAGATCAGAATTTACAAGATATATTTGTAACAATTTTTGCTTTAAATAATATGCTAGACGGAGTTCTAGTAGAAACAAATGCAAAATTGAAATCAGGTTCAACAGTTGGTAAAATGTTTAAACGAAAATTATCACTGTAATGATCACTGTGGACATTCTTTTACTGACTTTTGCAAAATGGATCAAAGAGTAAGTACTAGTACTAAGTCTTCATCTGAATATAGGAAATGCTGCTTATATCTTAAGGTGTTTCCTTACAGTGTCCTGCAAAAACCCCTGTCAGCATTTCCAGGTTGTTTCTTTTCATCCCAGAGCACATTACTGCTCTTGTTTAATTAAACCTTGTTCCGTTGTTTCAGATTTTGGAACATTCTATCACAACAACTTGATGGATTTTGTCCTCAATCCACAAATGGGTTCCAGACGATACTCGCCAGGACGACAAATCCAGTAAACTGTAACTTTTTTACTATTCCCAAGCTTGTTTGGCTTGTTTAGATGTGAGATGTATGAGCTTAACGCATTAACTGCTGCGTAGCTGTCCGAAAAGATGAAAATTCTCTTATTTTTATGTTTTCTCCCTAAGTTGAAGTATACGCACCTTTCGATAGGACATATTTCAGCTTGGAAGATGCTTGGATAGGTGTCTCCGAGTTTAAAATATTTGGTCGTTGGTTCAAATGCTCCTGTACCCATTCCTGCCTCTGTCTTTGAACCATCCGCGTACTATTTGATTACATCGTTATTGACAGCTCCACTCCGCCTTTTTGCTCCACTGGGGAGTATATTTCCTATCGAAGTAGAACTGCTTAATCATTCCGTCTTTAAGAAGCTCAAGCAAAGGATTATCCCTTAAAAGACTCTCGATATTTAGACTCGATGATGTTTTCCTTTTCCATACCGTGCATGCTGAACCTCAGTATGGTTTCCCTTGGTACGGTCTGTAACGGTTAAGATTAAAATCAAGAAAAGGTGGTAAATGTAATCCACTTTGCTCTTTAAAAAAAAAATTATAGGTTGAACATCTCATTGATTATTGTATAGACAAAATCTTATATATTAATACGCTAACGAAAAATTTTGAGGAGAGAAAAGGCTTTTTTATTCGAAGATGGATTCATTTCAAATTTTCACTGCTAGCTGATATTAGTGTCAGTTAGATTTTAAAGATTTTTCACACAAATCGGATCATAAATAAAAAGTTATAGACGAACTAAAATGTATTTTTGAATTTAACGACCCACCCTATACAATATGAAATGGACTTGCCCAAGTCTTTTCTTTGTTTTTTTATTATTATTATTTAGTATTTTATATTTTCTTTTCAAATTTCAATTTAGTTTATGCATTGCTTTCGGAGAGGACAGACGTATTATTTTTCTTTGTTTTTAAATATTTTCTATTGATTAGAAATTAAAGACACAATTCATAAAATTGATTTGTTCTTTCTGTGCAAAACAAGATAAGCATGCTACAGACCTTCAATCAATTTGTCAATCAATTGAAAACGAAAATAAACGAAAAAAATTTAGGGGATTTTTACACTAAATTTTATTTCGTTTATTTTCGTTTTCGAATTGATTGACAAATTGATTGTAGGTCTGTAGCCTGATATAGAAAAATATTTCATAATCGCCGTGTTCGATTTGACTGAAACAACTGAATAATCTGAAAAGAATATATTAAGAATAATATGTAAAATGTATTTTGTCTAGAACATAAAAAAACGTTTCGTTGTCATTGTCGATGTAGTGGGTTGTGAGAAAGGTTCGGGGTTCAACGCGGACCCTATATCGATTTTTTAAATAAAGTAGGTAAGTAGTTAGGTAAGTAGCTCGGTAAGGTAAGGAATAGGGTAAGGTTAGGAGTTAGGTAAGTAGATAGGTAAGGTAAGGAGTTAGGTAGGGTAAGGAATTAGGTAAGGTAAGGAGTTAGGCAAGGAGTTTGGTAAGTAGAGATTTTATAAGACAATAATAAATGCTTATGTAATTTATAAGTTTATTCACCAAATTTACCAAATTACAATTCCTTTTTTTAGTCTTTTTATGTACATTGAAGTGAATGAATGTGAAAATTTTGTTCTGTTTTTTCTTCATAAATGAATGGTGTTAATGGGGAAATGAATGTTGTGAATGAAGAAATGAATTGCATGTGATATTTATCATTTTAAAATTCATAATATTTTTTATCATCGTACTTGCTTTAATTCCTGCCTGATGTGTTTGTTAAATTTGTCAGATGAAGATAGAATTGATGGAAATAAATTGATTAATAAATCTGTATGTACTGAAATCTCTGAATCTTTTCCTAAATTACATGAATATGTGAAACGTCATATGATGCATGGACCATGTAGTTCTCTAAATCCCAATTCTGTTTGTATGAGAGATGGTAAATATAGTAAAAATTTTCCAAAACCTTTTTTTGAAAATACTAAGGAATCTGGGAATGTTTATCCTCTGTATCGTCGACGTGATAATGGTATGAGTGTTGATGTACGTGGTGCATATCTTGATAATAGATACTAGGAGGGCCCGGCGTGCTTCGCTACGCTTATAAATAAAGTTTTTGCGTAGACATTTTGTTGACATAGAAGCAATGATTTCAAAAAGTGGTAATGAGAAATGCTAACATATAATTTTTAGTTTTTCTTTTTAAATATATGAACGAAAAATAATCAGAACTCTAGCTGATCAGTTCGGATATATGAAAAATTAGTGATCAAATAAGTTTTCAAGTAAGCTCATTTGATCTCTAACTTATTTGATCGCTAATTTTTCATATATCCGAACTGATCAGCTAGAGTTCTGATTATTTTTCATTCATATATTTAAAGAGAAAAATTAAAAATTATATGCTAGCATTTCTCATTACCACTTTTTGAAATCATTGCTTCTACGTCAACAAAATGTCTCAAAGGTCGCAACATTTTTGTATGCTACTGTTGAAATTTAGCTACGTCACTCAATTTCAACAATAATCATGTTTGATTTAATATTTTAAAGGATAAAATTTGGAGAAATTGGTGATTGTTGGAAAGGGAAACAGAAGCAAAAATATGATATAAAAATAAGAATTTTGATAACCAAATCGATTAGTATAGTTTTGGAAATTTAAGAACAACATTGTTGTTATTATAAATAAATTTAATTTAGGAATAAGTTTTGTTTGAATATAATTTATTAAAATGATTGTTTTAGTGTTTGGTGAAAATAAAATATAAATAAAAATCAAAAATTTTGTGCAAAAAAAGAATAATGTTATAAAAAAAATTATGATTGTTTTCCTTTTTTTGTTAAATTATTTTCATAAATAAGTGATGATGTTGTAAAGAAATTGATTGGTTTGATATAACTGGTTGTGTAAGACATCCAACCAAAGAATTTTGTATATGGTTACAACAAAGATCTGTCACAAAACAAACATGGCTTGGGAGTCACGATGAAGACAACATTGATGTAATTACGTTAGCTAATTTGATTTGATTTATACAATAATTTTTGATTTGCTTTTGACTAAATTATTTTATTTGTGCTAATTAGTATGTTACTTAATAAGTATTTTTGCTGTGCAAAGCTCCATCTTCCCACCCAAATAAAAAATAATGTAGCGTGCCCCAAAAGACGTGCCTCCACGTTACAGGTCTTAACCTGAAGTGGAGTGAAACCAGTCCTAACAGCATCTCCATTGATGTGGCAGGGCATGCTCTTATTGCCCCCGTTATGCAGATACAAGACAGCATCTGAACTTTTTTCCAACTGTGTCTTCTCAAAGTTTAGTTGGGCTCTTTTATTCCTTTCGAATACTCCGTAAGTGTTGAGGGGTCTCACTAGCATGGTAAAGATCTACCTTAGGATACCTTGACTGCTCACTGCACCATCATGTTTACCCGCCAGATTTTTGCATACCATGCAAACAGTTTTGCTTAGCACCGCTGTGGTTTATTTACATGAGTTTGCTATCGATACTTACTCCCAAATATTTAGTCTTCTGTGTACATTCAACCATGGAGCCTTTCATGATTATTGGTTTCATACTGAGTTTTGTTTTCTTGGTGAATGGGAATTGGGTTTTAGTCCTACAGATCTGCACCATGTGTCTACCAGATTCAGTCCCTTCTGTACAATGTCACAGAGCATTTATTTGAACTTACCTCTGGCGATAATGACAATTTCATACACGTACCGAAGACATTTAATGAACTGGTTACTTAATACAACTAGATTCAACACCAGACTCCACTTGAGGGGTGATAATACCATACCTAGCAGACAGTCCCTGGTGCTAAGGCTGATTTTACAATCACCAGCCTTGGTTTTTGCTACTCTTGTTCTCAGCATCTAACACATACAATCAGTTGTGGTGCTGTCAACCCTTTTCCCGCTTAGCGCCTTAACTTGACTATGCTCAATGCGAAATGTTATTAAAAGTTTCTTCTTACTGGTTGGTTCGTATGTAGCTTTCGACCACCTTTTCCATCGTTTTTAATATTAAAAATGTTAAAATTATGGGTCTATGAGACTTTGGCTGGGCGACATTTTTCTGTCCAGGAGGTGCGATAATAGCCACTTCTGCCTCCTCTGCAGGAGAACTAGGACTATTCCCTCCACCCCTGGTTATTTGTATGGCTTGGCCAATTTGATACGGTCCTCTGTAAACAGTGAGATACCCACCATCCGTCTTCTTGACTTGGTCTTTTACCTTTCTTCTTACTTGCGTCTTGTGCACACGCGCGTATATCTCTCGGAAAGAGTGTTTCTAGAAGAAGAGCAACTCTCTGTTGCTCATCCTCTATATGCATTTCATCCGTCGTTCTCAATGAAATGTTAATCTCGGCACCGTCCTTGGCCACAGCTTTATGCAGCTTAGCCGCTACAGGCGTTGTAAAGATATTATCACAGGAGATTCTGAAGATTCCTTCTTTGCCTTTCTGATTTCTTTATTGTAGGTTGTAACGAAAATCGAACTTTTATGAAAACTATTCATGAATTTTAATTACGCCGGGTAGCTCAAACACTATTTTAAAACTGAAAAATACTGAGTTTATAACAAACAAACTTTTACCTTGAAAATCTCTTATATATCAGAAAACTATCACAGCAAAAATACTTATTAAGTAACATACTAATTAGCACAAATAAAATAATTTAGTTAAAAGCAAATCAAAAATTATTATATAAATCAAATTAAATTAGCTTACGTTATTACATCAATGTTGTCTTCATCGTGACTCCCAAGCCATGTTTGTTTTGTGACAGATCTTGGTTGTAACCATATACATAATTCTTTGGTTGGATGTCTTACACAACCATTAATATCAAACCAATCAATTTCTTTACAACATCATCACTTATTTTTGAAAATAATATAACAAAAACAGGAAAACAATCATAATTTTTTTTATAACATTATTATTTTTTTGCACAAAATTTTTGATTTTTATTTATATTTTATTTTCACCAAACACTAAAACAATCATTTTAATAAATTAAATTTAAACAAAACTTATTCCAAAATTAAATTTATTTATAATAACAACAATGTTGTTATTAAATTTCCAAAATTATACTAATTGATTTGGTTATCAAAATTCTTATTTTTATATCCTATTTTTGCTTCTGTTTCCCTTTCCAACAATCACAAATTTCTCCAACGTATAAAAAAAACAATAAATCAGACATGTTTATTGTTGAAATTGAGTGACGTAACTAAATCTCAACAGTAGCATACAAAAATGTTGCGACCTTTAATAAAATCAATGAAATTATAATTGAAAATGAAAATTATTATTTTTAGAAACTAATTGAAATAGTCCTGGCGATACAAGGTGGTAAGCACCCACGTATACTCTTCTCAGCTTTCGTACTGTTTTGCCCTATTTAAGAACCTCCGTATTCTGTTCTTAATTTTGATAACTCTTTGCTCCATTAAAACGCGTCCCTCTACTCTTTTACCTTAATAGTTAAACATTTAACTTCGAACGAACGGGTGATTACCAGGTTTACTTCCGCTACAGCTTGTTCTAGCGCGTATAGTGTTTTACTGTCCCTCTTACCGTTGCTAGCTATATACCTTTTTTTAGATTCCCCTCAAATTGATTCAACCTTGTGTTTTTGGGGTTCCGAATAGGGGGTTATGTCTATTTTGTGCTATTCAGTTCAAACAGAATCATTCTATGATTCATCATTCTTCTCTTGTGTGTTGTGGGGGCAACATACAAATTGAAGTTATTCAGCCAAAATTAAAATAAATCAAAATCAAAAAATTAAATAAAATCAAAAAGAAAAATAATAATAAATCATAAAAAAAAAATCTGTGAGTGAATAAAATCAAAACAAGAAAAATTGTTTGTGTTAATTTTTAATTAATAAATATTACAACAAAGGAAAACTGTTATATTTTGTGATGTTATAGTTGTATATAAATTGTCAGTAAAAGTGATTACTAAATTTTAGTTTATTGTAAAATATCAAAAAAACTAAAAAACTAACTAAACAATGTCGTCTATGTGCTCTGTATGTACCAAAAAAGTTGATAGGGAAAAAGGAAAATCTCTTTTTTGCTCTAAATGTAGTCACATGATACATGCAATATGTTCCAATAAAACTGATATTGAGATTGATCAGATTATAAAATCAAAATCTGCTTTTACTTGCACAGCCTATGATGTTCCGTTTATTCAATTGCAACAACCAAGGATTGACCAAAGCTTTGAGGATTTAAAAAAGTTTATAAAAAGACAAAATGATGACGTCATAAATCGCATTGAAGAAATGAACAACGAATTAATGCACAAAATAAATATTCTATCTGACGAGAATAAAAAATTAAAATCAGCAAATAGCTTTTTACTTGATCGTGTAAATTTTATGGAACAAAATAAATTGTATTCCTCTATCGAAATTAGCGGTTTACCTATAGAAAAAAATGATTATATGTATGAAATTGTAAATCGGATGATGTCTACAGCATTCAATATAACAGCTGATAAAACTTCGATCGATTTTTGTTTTAAAAAAATTATTACTGTCAGGGACGAAGGTAAACATGAAAAACATATGGCGATTCTTTACGTAATTACGTAATTTGTCACAAAGAATAAGAAGGATGAAATCATGAAGAGTTATTATAAAAAAAAAAAAATAACAGCTAACGATTGTGGATTCTCGGGCTCCAAGGAAAAAATATTTATCAATGATAGCCTAAGCTACCATCAACGCAAACTTTTAAAAGCAGCCAAACAAGCCAAAATCAAATGTGGATACAAATTCATCTGGGTCCGTGATGCCAAAATAATGATGAGGAAGTCCGAAGACAAAAACTGTAAAATAAAATACATAAAATCATTTCATGACCTTGAAAATTTATAAAATATTCTTTCTATTAAAGAAAAAATCTAATTAAATTAATGTTCAATATAAATGATATAAATTTTCAAGGTTCAAATAAAAGTAATTTGTCTTTTGATTTTTCAGATTTTGGATTTGTTGCAAATGCAAATGATGATTCGTCTGATTTCTCAAAATTTTTTATTATACATCAAAATATTCAGAGTCTCAGATCAAATTGCGATGTTTTTATGGCTCAGTTATCAACATTCATTAAACTTCCTCATATGATTTTTCTTAGTGAAGTATGGATAAATAGCGAAGAATTAAATCGGTATGAAATTCCTTATTATAAATTATTTGATGGCTGTAATAATAGTTATCGAGCTGGTGGTGTAATTGCTTATGTTAAGAACAATCTTGAATGTTGTGTGGAAAACCTTAATTTGACTAGTTGTGATGTTATTAAAGTGGTGTTTAGAATTGGCGTTGATGAGTGGTGTATCTTTTGTATTTACAGACTACAATTTATTAATATAGATATATTTGTAAATGAGTTAAATGCGTTGCTGGATAGTCATAAAACCTTAAATACTATTTTGATTGGTGATATGAACATAAATATTTTGAATCTGAATAACAATACTAGCAATTACTTATTCACTTTGTCTGCCCTTGGATATCAGTCCATTTTAACTAAACCCACAAGAATAGCTGGAACACATAGCTCGTGTATTGATCATATTTTTCTAAAAACAAGCCCTTAGTTTGAAAATTTAAACTTTTCATCGGATGCAATTGATCTGAATATCACGGATCACCATTTAACATCACTGAAACTCGATTTGAATATTCGAAATGATGACATCATTTTGTCGGTACCAAAGCCTATAATTCATTACCCTAAGCTAAACAGTTTGTTAATAAATGAAAACTGGGATTCGGTCTTTAATGAAAATAATATTAATGCTGCTTTCAATAACTTTATGGACATCCTAAGATCTAATATTGATCAAAGTACCACCATTAGTAGTAGTTCATGTCAAAAAAAGTATTTAATTAAACCCTGAATTGACCAAACATTAAAAAAGAAGATTAATCTAAAAAACAAACTAAGCATTTTAATTAAGAAGCATCCTAATAATTTGAATCTTAAGCGAAGGATGAATAATTTAAAAAATTTAAAAAAGGAATGCGAACATAGCAAAACTATATATTACAAACATAAATTTCAAGCAAGAAAAGGGGATGGTAAATCTCAATGGGAACTAGTCAATGAAATAATTGGGGCTAAAACAAAATCGCATAAAAGCAATAAAATTTGTTCATATAGTTCTTCTCAAGTGTTGGATTCTCCGCAAGACATAGCTAACGAATTCAGTACATATTTTAATTCAATTGCAAATGACTTGAGAAAAAAAATTATACCTAATCTAAGCCCTCCTACTCACGTTATAAAAGATCAGCAAACAGAACAAAGTCTTTTCTTTTTTCCAGTTACTAATGATGAAATATGTTACGCTGTGCGCTCGATGAAAAATAAACTTTCATGTGGGTATGATGGGCTTAATATAGTTATGGTAAAAAATATTATACATAGCATTTCAGAAATTCTTGTGTTCCTATTTAATAAAAGTCTTGCTGATGGTATTTTTCCCGAATGTCTGAAGATTGCCATTATACTTGCTCTTCATAAAAAGGATGATCCAAAATGTGTAAACAATTATCGACCAATTAGTTTGTTTTCAGTTTTTTCAAAAATATTGGAAAAATGCGTTAAAACTCGTTTACTTGCTTTTCTTGAGAAAATAGATTTTTTTTCAAGTTCGCAGTACGGATTTAGGCAGCATAAAAATACTGAAGATGCTTTGTTGCAATTTCTCAATTTAATTTTCGAAGGTTTAAATAACGGTAGATGTGTTGCAGGTTTATTTATAGATATTATGAAGGCATTTGATATGGTTGATATAGAGTTATTGCTAGAGAAAATGGATAGTATTGGCATTCGCGGTGTATGCAACAATTGGTTTTGAACTTTCTTATATGAACGTGCAACGATTATTCAGTGGGATAAGACCTACAGTGACAAGAAATTTTTAAGTATTGGGGTTCCTCAAGGCTCTGTTTTGGGCCCTATCCTGTTTTTAGTTTATGTAAATTCTCTTTTTTCCCTGAATCTACATGGATTCCCTGTTGCATTCGCAGATGATACTGCTTTGGTGTATACTTCGTCGACAATTGATAGTCTATATGATCTTGCAAATCAGGACTTAAAGGCATTAAGTATTTGGTTCAATACGCACGGACTTATCCTTAGTGATAAATCAAGATTTATGTTTTTTAAGACATCTGGTTCTTACACTACTAGCTCGGATCTCATATACCATAGTAACTATCATTCTAGTGGGCATCTTTGCACTGAAGATTGCATAAAAATAACTGAAACTAAATTATTCAAGTATCTGGGGTTACATTTAGATAGTCACTTAAATTGGAAGTCGCATATTTCGAATATTCAAAAATACATGATATGTGCCGTTAGAAAAATGTATTTACTAAGAAAACTGTGCCCGAAACAGATAGTAAGGAATGTTTATTTTGCACTAGTGCAGTCGAAAATTGAATATGGCTTGAGTTGCTGGGGTGGTTGCTATTTCTCCAATTTAAGGTCAGTTTTTGTTGCTCAAAAATTTATAATCAGAGTTATGAATTTTAAGAATAGACTAGATCCTTCTGAGCCAATTTTCAAGTGTCTACGTATCCTACCTATTCGTAATCTGTATGTTTTCAAGGTGTTAAAGCTGTTCTTTCTTCGAAGTGGCAGTGAAAATATTAAATGTTCAAAGTATGAGCTGCGATTCAAAAAATGCATACAGCCTTTTTCAAACAAAGAATACTTCAGGAGATATTATTTGTCAACTGCACCAATGTTGTTTAACAAACTGCCTATGACAGTCAAATCTCAAGATTCCCTATCAAAATTTTTATGTAAGCTTAAATCGTACCTCTTTGAAATATATAATGTTGAGCCACTCTTCAAAACAATTGTTTAAAAGTTTTTGTGAAGTTTGATGTATAATAATATCGGAAAGCTCATTTTCATTTCTGTATTTTCCCTTTCGTTTTTAATTTTTGCAATTTAACAATCGCGCGCATAATATTTTGCTTCGTCTCTTGATCCTTTTGCTTATTCCCTTTCAGAAAAATTTTATTATGTTTTAAATTTTGATTCTAGTTACATAGAGTTTTATTTACCTCAAAAAAGCCCCCCTATCATGCAAGTATGTAATCATATTCTTATTATCAACATTAATGGGATGATCAAAATTGTTTCAAATGAAACAGAGATCATCTCTCTTTTTTATTTTTTCATAAGTAAGAAATTAATTATTTCTAATAATTTTTCTTTATTTGTTTCCATTTTTAGACAAACAAAGTCCTTTTGCAAATTACTTTTATTTAAAATTTTTTATTTGCTATGATTATTGATATTATTTGAAATTAGTTGTAGTTTTAAAATTAACTAAGCAGCTTTTCAAAGAAAAATGTATATATATATATATATATATATATATATATATATATATAATGTAATTAGCTATAAAAAAACAAATATTGATTTATTAATTTGAGTATGTTTCAAACACAAAACTGTAAATGTATGAGAAAATAAAATGAATTAAAATAAAAAAAAAAAAAAAAAAAAAATGATCGAACAAGGAGTTTTCATTTAAGCCTCGCCAGTTCTTTTTGATCTGTCCTACATTGGTACTTCTTACCGTTAAATCTAAGAGTTCTTGCCTTCCCCTTTTGACAAAAGTGCTTCTTTTCCCGACAGTAAACATGCTTAGGTTTTCTTTAATTAAAACTTCTAACAGAAACTCACCTCTTTGCTTTGTATTTGTACTTCCCCATGTCTTGTTGTGAGCATTTGCATGACACTCAATTATGAGAGGCCACTTGTTCTTGTTGCCCTATTCCACCAGCCCCTGTACTGCTGTTGGCAGTTTTGTTACCCCGTTTTTCTCACAGTTTGTTGATGCTACCACTAACTGGTGGTTAATGCCTCCTAGTGTGATGGTAAAACAAATTAATGTTTCTGCTAATCATAATGCACGCTCTAAGTCACTTTGCATTAGTATCCCATACCGCCCCCGAATCGTTGTTTGGAAGCCAGGGATCCAGGGTTCTTTTATCAGTGTAAACCCTAACCCTAGCAGACGCTGGTATTGCAAGGAGGACATTCACATGGGCAAACGCACAATCTTCCTTCCGCCTCCATTAGATGTTGTCCGAGAAGGGCGTACCTGCCCCTTCATCCATCAACAACCTCTCTTCCTCCTCAGTCCCCACTTTTTCGATACTACTGCAATCCTCTGCAGCAGCACCCTCCTTTTCTTCTTCTCCTTCTCGTTTACAGACTTTCACTTTAGGTAAAACAGACATTTTACCGTATTCTCGTCGTAGTACTCTGCCACAACATAACCAGGTTTGAAATTGATACCTTCAAACCCGATCCTCTGTTCAGCACATCCTATCGTCGTTTCATTTACTAGTCCTGCTTTGATAAGATAATTCACATCCAGAAAACCCACCTTACTGGCCTTAGTAACACCAGCATAGTTGGTGCTTGGATTGAGATGGTGTTGCTCTCTTTCCTGACGAATGGCTATCCGGGGTTTGTTTGCTGCATTGTCCTGTAGCACCGTGGACTATTTGGTCTGATTCACATGTTCTGCTCAGACGCTTGAGGCCTCCCCTTTCCCTTCCAGAGCCTTTCTCTTTGAGTCCTCCGGAATGATCCTCTGCGTGAGGAACCTAATGTACCACTTGGTACCTAGGCCCTCTAGGCTGGCCTAACGGTGGTAGAAGTGGATATCTAGGCCATCTACTCTTACCAACTTTAATTGGCACAGCGCCTCTCTCTGCTGTCACGGAAGCTTTACTTCTCCCCGCCACAGCAATACCACTTACTGCCGATACACTCCCATCGTCAGCACGGCCAAAAAAATCGCTTCTGCTCAGCCACTTGTACCATCTCTTCTCATCAACGCAGTGACGTCCTATCTTTTATGTTTGTTAATGTTTTTTTCAAAATAAATTCGATTTTGTTCACCACGAGAATTACGATAAAGTAAGTCGACCGTTAGAGCTCTGTGACTGAGATATTTGAATAGGTCGGCAGCCTAGACGATCATGTACAGTATGAATTGCATTACGCCTTGATATAGCATATCTATGTACAATAAATTAAAACACTTTATTGAAAACCAGTAAATTCAGTCACAAACCTGACTACAACCGTCTTTATGTCATTTGTAAACAAACGAAGCAAAAAACAATTCAGCCCGATTCCTTTTTCCTATTTTTAGAACCAATATTAATAAGGCTCGATAGGCTTCAGATATGCTTGTATTTTTTAATTTTTTTTCATTTACTAACAAAAAACCCTCCAACGAAAATCGACGGGAATTAAAAATGACTATAAGTCCTCCACCTGCCAAGCTTAAGAAAATCCGTTTTAAATCATAAATAAAATTAAACACAACACTCGTACTCTGTATTTAAAATTTAACAACTCTTACCAAAGGTAATAGGAGAACACCAATTTTCCTATATGTAAAATTTTTCCATCATTTTATTGTGAAAATTTATTAATAAATTTTACAAAATAAAAAGTAAAAATAAAAATTCTTAAATAAAAACATAAAATAATAAATTCTTTTTACGATCCTTTCGTGAGTTCTCATATGTTCTTTTACATTTTATTGCCATTGTATAAATGCAATAAATTGTCATTTTATTGTATATAAGTATATGAAATTAAACAGCTCACATTTATGATTCCTATTGTGTAACCAAATTATTCTGATATTAAGATTACAAATTTAGATTTTACTAAAATGAAATAAATTGTCATAAAACTTAATTTAATTTGCATCAAGATAAAGGGTTGTGGAGTTTCAACTCACTACCACTTTTCACAAACTCTCAACCTGATAAGTTATCCAGATTAGTTCAATTACCTTGGTCGTTGGATCAATCGAGGTAAAACCTTAAAAAATTCTAAAAGGATTAAATGCAATAGCAAAACGAAAAGGAAATTGAAATTGAGTTTTTCATATCTATGCTGTGATTTTTCACTTTTGCTTTGGAAGTCAGCCAAAAAATTTATATTTTGATTACAATTTATCTGTTTTTTTATTAACATTAAAGTGAAAAAGGATGAGGTGCGACAACAATAAATAAAATAAAAGTAATGCAGGTGATTTTTGTTCAAGTAGATATCAGACAGAGTTTATCGGTGACAGTTTTCTTTGAGATGGTAATAAAAAATTTATGAGTCATAAAGTTGATTTTTTATTTTTTGTTACATTGAAAAATCTTGATTTTTATGTAGATAGATGAAGTTTGTGAGTGGTGTTGATACCAAAATAAAGGATTATGTATGTACCTTTGAGGTTTTTGATTGATAAGGTAATAAAGAGACAAAGTTCTCTTTCTTCAAACCACAAGTGCATTTTCAGTATAATCCTTCCAAATATTATAAACGAAACAATATAGAAGAAAACCAATATCATTGTTACAAATTACATCTTTTTAATGTTAAATAAAACTAAATATTTAAAATTTTCTAAAGTTGTGGTTTCTGTTCTGCAATAAATACTTTATTGTCTCAATATTCTAATAAAATATTTGAAAGTTTTAGAAAAACCAAAAAGTAAATAAATTTATTTTATTATAATCTAAATTAATTGCACTTAGAATTAAGTTTTTCAATTCTTTGTTTGTTGATGAGAAGAAATTAATCCCAAAAAGTTTACATATTATTACAAGGGTAGAATTAGATGTGATTATCATGACTCTTTAAAATATTTAGAAATTATTGATTTGTTTGAAGAAAAAAACAGTAGGCTATGAAAATCATACAAATTACAAATAAAAGTATTAAAATTGTTTTTACTTTTTCGCGCAAGAAAGTTTGACATAAAGAACTTGAGTTCAATGTGACTGCTATAAAAAGATCCACGAGTACACGGACACAAATTGCATTCTATGGTATGATTATAATATTTTAAATCAGCAAATGTTGGCGGTTGTCAACACTCCCCCCTAGTAAGCAACTTCTGTCTTGGATGAAGGCGTCTTACTTTCAACAGTCAAGTCCAGAACCGCAACCTTTGTTGATAGTCTAACAAAATTTTCAGTAGAGGTGCGTACTAATACCTGACGTACCTTGCCCTGACTAGATAATTTTACTTGCTTCACTATGCCCTTAGTCCAAGAATTAGGTTTAGGTCATCCATTATCAGAACAACATCTCCAACTGCAATAGGTTTCACCTTTTCAAACCATTTAGTTCGCTTTGATATAGTTGGCATATACTCTTATATCCACCGCTGCCAGAATTGCTGAGTAATTTTTTGCGAGATCATCCAATTTTTGCGTAGCATCAGCACATCTTCGTCGAATTCTCCCAAAGGCTTCATACCACTTGAAATTCCCAGCAGAAAGTGGTTGGGGGTCAGGGCTTCGTTTGTGTTTGATTCGATGGGAATATACGTTATAGGTCTTGAATTCACCACGTTATCTATTGCTGCCATGCAACACTTCAGCAGCTCATCACTTGGCCTTCTTGATGGCAGCACAGCTAAAAGATTGGTTTTGATTGATCGTACCAATCTCTACCACGGTCCTCCCATGTGTGGACAGCTTGGTGGTACAAAGTTCCACTTGATGATCCGAAACCCATTTTGGGGGTTTGGTTCCAGCTCTGTTATCACAAACTCTTTCAGCTCGGTGCAGGTTCCTCAAAAATTGGTCGCGTTGTCGCTGAACATTTCAATTGGGGTTCCTCTTCTCGAGATAAAATTACGGAATGCCATGATGAACGAGTAGGTCCTCAGTGAATATACGACTTCGGTATGGACTGCTCACACGGTCATACATGTAAATAGAGCACCCTACCGTTTTTCGATTCTTCTGCCAACTGATGATAGTAGTCGATAATCATCATGGTGATTCGGTTTTTTTTTGGCAGGATTATTGAGTTTCTGCTGTCGAACGAGATGTAGTCTGCATTTGAAGTCTCCTTCTCATCCGCAGAATCTGGTTTCCATCTAGAAACGGTGGCAGTTTATAAATTGTGCTGGATTTAGGGATTTTACCATTTCTAAGGAGAAGGGAAATTTCATCACCATATGCGTCACGCTGGGCCGATCAATACGCAGTTTCTATTTCACAGACTGTGAATTTACTTTTCTTTTCTTTAAACGGTCAAACACTCGTAAAACATAGGCCTGCGTATTTACTAAAAGTTTCCATCTAGAGAATCTTGTTTGATCAAGAACGGCGAAGACGTTATCTGATTGGTGATGAAATATATGACAAACTTCTTCAGGCAAATCAGCTGGAATCTGCGAGTGCTTTTCCACAGGCCATTCAGACTTAGGTTTGCACAAAAATGGAGGACCTGCAAACCATCTGCTCGTCGATGATACTTCTGGCTCGTTTTTCCATTTAGTTGCATCGTCAGCCACGTTTAGTTTTGTCAGAACCCAACGCCATTCTCGAAGATCTGTTGAATCTAGTATCTCTCCAACTCTGTGTGATACGAATTGCTGGAGCTTTCGATTTTCTGATCGCAACCAATACAGGACGTCCATTGAGTCAGACCAAAAAATCCGTCTCGCAATTTTGATTGAATGACCAGACATCAAGCTATTTTCCAAGCGATCTCTCAATACAGCAGCTTGCAGCTCAAGGTGAGGTATAGAAGGAGGGTTTCGTGGTAACACTTTCGTCTTGGCTCCCACTAGTCTGGTTATTATTGCGTTCCCACTGGTTATTCTAAAATACGCCACTACTGCCATGGTGCTATCACTCGAGTCAACAAAGACATGGAGTTTAATATAATTTTCTTCTGGTCTAGACTTTGTTGAAATGTAGGATCTTGGAATTTTGATTTTTTTAGAATGGATAAACTTTACCTCTTTGGCGGTTGCGATCACTTCTTCTTTGCTGTCGAAGCTGTCCAACCAGTCGTCCACATAGGGACGCTCCTGGATTGCCATTGATGCTCTCGGGAACTGATCACTATACCCAGACGCGGTTTGTTTTTGACGTACTGAACTTTGCAGGGCGAACACGATGCTCCGAACGTCATAACTTTCATAACATAACTCTCTATCAAATCATTACTTCACCAAAGAAATCTTTGTGATTGCTGGTCTTCGGTATTTACTGCCACCTGATGGAACATGTGTTTGATGTCACCACATACTTTCACCTTTCGCTCTCTGAATTTATATAGTATGGTAGGTAGCGATGTCAGGAGATCAGCACCGTACAGCAACATATTGTTTAACGATACGGTATTAACGGTATCAGCGGATACATTGACGGTAGCAGCGGCATACCAAACAATTCTGACCTTTTGGGGCTTATTTGGATTTGAAACACCACATATCGGGAGATACCATGTTTTTGGGGTCATAAATTGCTCTTCGGTTTTCGATAGTTTGCGGATGTAAGACAACGATATATATTCATCAATCATGGCCTCTAGTTTCTTTGCCAGAGCAGGATCTTTCTTCATCTTCTTGTCCAAACTCTCTAGTCTTCGTTCTGCCCTCAGTCTACTATTGGGAAGTACCAAAGCAAAGATGTTTCATATCTTGGTCGGAGACCAAAGAGGTCTCAAGAATCTTCCGCGCATGTTCATCATCTCTGGACTCCAGCAGCTTTTCAGGTATCTTAACTCTAAATTTTTCGGTAGAGAGGAAATCCTTGACCAATTGATGGAGATCTTCTTTTTGACTGCAATCGTATAAGTGAAAATTTACATAATCATCAGCTTATGTAAAATTGTGAAGTGGCCCTTGTCCAACCCAAGCGTGGTTTTGTTGCAACAGGTTCTCCCCATTGTCCTTCTCTTACCTCTAATGGTAAACAGAGTTGCCCGTGTTGTAGAGCGATCAAGATAGTAGGCACTGAATTTTCATACCAGGAAATCGGTAAGTTTCTTAGATGTTCATGTTCAAACTCATCTCTCAGCTCCTTCACCGATTGGATGGGTAGATTTAGTTGTGAAACAGTTCTTAGATCTGATATGTGTAATTTTGGACTGTCAATATTAATACCGGAAATCAAAAGAGAGATCCGCCTACTATTGGTCTCTCTACGGGTAGTATTTCCTGTCCTCTTTAGACATAAACTCTCTGGAGATCCATCCAACTGTAAGCGAAGACGTTCATCCAGGAAAGCGTAGGTACTGACTGAGCCTGCGTTGCTATGCAACAATATTGGTATTATACAAAGGATGTTGCATTTCATCGGCTGAAATGTATTCAGGCCGACTGTTTCTACGCGTGGTTGGTTTCAATCTTGTGGAGTAATGGATAATGTGTTTGAATACAGCCGTTGATATTACATATTTTGATCTTCTCACAATTTCGTATGACTTGATAGCCCAGACAACAGTTACAAAGTTTCAGAATCTTCACCATGTGCCATCGCTTAGTTTGTCAATAAGAAATAAATTGCAGACAATCATCAGGCTGGTGTCCTTTTCTTTTACAAACTCGGCACACAAAGATAGCCACAGATGCACTTGTAGAATATGCTGATGTGGAGCCACTTCTAGCTTTAAGTGAATGAGCTGCATGCAGATACCCGGATGATTGCTTCGGTTTTCGTGTATATCCAGTACCAGCTTTCTTTGGAATTTTAGCGCATGGCCCCGCAAAGTCTGTTGCGATTCCGGCACGTTGCGTATACCAATCAGAGAAAACACCAAAGTGAACTGCTGTAAAGTTAAGTTTGTATTCTCCCCATATCATCTTAGGTCCAGTGGGTAACTTTCCAACGAATTACGAAGGAGGTTAGGATTGTTCAGATGATCGTGTAGTCCGTTAGCTTCCATTGTGCTGCAGATATTCTATACCTTTGGTGCAAAATATATAAAACGGCTTAGGGCATCGTCCATTAAAATTGCCTCCATCTCAGCCTCTTCCACTAGATCCTGTACTATTTGCTCTGTCTTGCCGAACAGCATCTATAATGTTGCAATCTGCAATCACCTGTGAAACTTTTTCAGGAATCAAGAGGATACCCTGTACAGCTTTCAGGGCCATCCCCTTTAAACTGTGTTTAAACAGTCCAGATTTTCAGCATTAGTTAAAGCGCAGCTCCTGATTGATGACTCATAGCTGCTGATAAACATTGGCCATTCTCTTGGTTGACCATCAAAGCTTGGTAAATTTTTTGAAATTGCCCAGGAGTAATGAACAACAAATCTTCCTTTTTCGCGCTTTAAATATTGTCATTGGATTTCCTCCTAGACACTCTATTTTTCACGGAAATTGGTGGAGCTTACGGAGCCTTGGATTTGGCCTCAGTGTTCAACGGGTTGGTTTTTTCCGGCTTTGTGGATTGCGTGAGTACCCATTGCTCGATGGGTTGTCTGCTTTCAATTGATATTCTACTATTATCACGTTCTGAACCTCTACTGGATGCAATATCCTCGACTGTACTTTTTGTTGATATATTCTTCCTCAATATGAAGTTTTGCTAGTTGCAGTTCTTTTTCTTCTCGGAGCTTCTTCAAGACAAGTTGGCCTTTTGTAGACGATGATTTCGAGATATTAGAGCTTGAAGTGACTGATCTCTTTCGACTTCTAGCATGGCTAATACTTGCTTCCACTTCATTTAACCGGCTAGGAATACTTGGATTCACACTTAACTGTTTCACTTTGTTTATAACGGGTAGCAATCCAGAAGAAGCAGCTCTGGCTCTATACTTAGAACCTAGTGCATTTCCAGTTGTATATGGTAACTGTAATGCATTTTGACTGGTAAAGAAAGGACCAAATATGGTACCGCCGAATGGAACACCTTTTGATGGTATTGTTTTCCCTATTCTTTGGGTTGGTAGTTGTAGTGAATTGCTTGGTAGCTGCCATTGATTTAAACTTTGCTTTCCAAAGCTAAATGATCCTCCTTCAAATATTGCGTTCCTACTCGAGGAAGAACTTGCTAGTGTGCTAACTTGGTTCCATAACGATGATGACACAGACGTAACTGGTATCTTGGAGTTATTGGCTTTTTCTTCATATAGTAATTGCTCCCGGTAAATGGTGGTTTAAAAAGGTCATAATAAATGGACTCAAGTCAGAATTAATCAAGTTTCCTCCAAATGGGAACCTCCGACTCGACAGTATACTGGCATTGCCTTGTAAAATTGACTGACCTAGATTTCTAAATCAAGTTCCAAGATCACTTGATGATCCTTCAAGGGGACGTTCTAGATGAGACACAATTTTAGAATTGCTTGGTGTACGTCCTATATGCCCTATGGTGTTCTTCACTGACTCAGAAATATCCAGAGTTTTCTCTGATGATGAGAAATAACCCGATATGGAGTTATTTTGTAAATTCAACATCGGCAAATTCGACGTATTTACCGATGAAAGTGCCACTCCTTGAACAAGTGATTCGACGTTTGCTAGATCTCGATCAGATACTATACTACGATACTATCAACTGGTTTTGGCGTAGCTAATCCAGTTTCCATTATTATGTTAGCTGTTGATCGTTCTTTCGAGTTAACTAGTTCACTGCACTTTTCACAAATCCATTCAACACTTGATATTTCCTCCGTTACGTTTGCGCATGAAAAATGGTACCAAATTGCACACTTATCACACGCAACCGTATTATACTTTCCTTTATACTCCATATTATACTTTCCATATTATCTGGCATTCGACAAAGGCCACAACTCACACTTTTGTTGTTCGTATCACCTCCAGGTGGAGTGCGTTGAACCACATTGGATTTATTAAATATATTCACTTTTTCATTATCCATTATTAGATGAGTTTTAACTTTTAAATATGCAAATTCTTTTCAATTTTAAATCACACCAAAATTAAATTTCAGATTGTTGTGAGGACAAATAGGGCCCAAGAATGTCAATCTCAATAATAATTTGATGTTAGTTTTTTTCTTTTTATTGTTTATTTTCTTGTTTTATTATTGGGTGCTGAAATTCCTGCATTTTCATTTATATAGTTACATCTTGTTTTATATACATACACGTTTGGTATAGAATAGAATACAACTTACAATTTGTGCCCGTGCTCGTAGGTATTTGATATTACTATATTTTTGGTATTCTTGATAATTAATAATTCTCCAAAAGGTTCTTATTGCTCTGCGTCTTCGAAGATTTTCCGCGCAAGAAATTTTGACATAAAGAATTTGAGTTCAATGTGACTGCTATAAAAAGATCCACGTTTACACGGACACAAATTGCATTCTATGCTATAATTTTAATATTTTAAATCAGCAAGTGTTGGCGGTTGCCAACAAATATCTTTCTTGAAGGCAGGTAAAGGTTTATTTATTGCGTTAAGAAAAAGAAATGATATTAGCGTAAAAAAACATTCATTTACATGGTTTTTAGTAAGACAAACAATTTCAACTTTGAAAATTATTAAAATGAGATATTGTTTTGAAATAAAGTTAAAAATTCAGCCTCTATTTGCATTGCCTGACATATAGATTTAATCTTCAATAATTTAATGCCCCCTGTAATGTCGTCGTTAGAATTTTTGCCTCAATAATTCCCGTTTTTGTTTGAATGGTGTCACTATTGGGGTCACTAATATACTTACTCTATTTTAATTTACACAAATTCTTGTAAAGCGCAATATAAAATAGCCAACCTTTTATTGTTGTTTGAAAATTAAATGAAAATAAGATTTAAAATTTAGAAAATTCTCAAAAAATGATTATCTTCTTAACCAACCCTAACACAATATCAGCATTAAATTTCGAAACATGAAAATCTACGGAAAATCAAAAAAAAAATAAATAAACAAGATGATGTATATCATTTAAAGGTGAGATATTTTAATGAAATTAAAAGCAATCTAAACCCAAAATTTATAACAAAATATAAAAAATTACCGCAATAAACTCTACAAATAAAATGTCTCCAATTTTAATGGTGGTTACAATTTATTTGCGGTTGCACCTGTTTTAATTTACATTTCTTACAATAGGATATATCATTTACATTTGAAAATATTTACGATGCTGTAATTACTTGTCATTTAATTTATACATTTTAATTCCATAAGTAAATATTTAAACATCATACGGAAATGGTGAAAATTATTTTGTATAAATTTTGTAGATTTGTCTTTGGTATTGTTAAGCTTTTCGAAACGAAATTTGAAATTGATGTTACAATTAGTGTGATTAATTGAATTTTCGTATGAATAGGCTTTTAGAACTAGCAAAAAGGAGAAATTAGGGTAAGTATGAAGTCAACACATTTTATATTCCGATATCTTGAAGTTCTTCAATGCTATATTTCTGGTGTTTACCTCTTCAAACTTATTTCAATTAGCAAAAGCTTGCCAATTCTATGAAAATTTTGTCTAAAAATCTGGAAATCCATGTTGTCAAAATTACTCAAAATAAAAGAATTACTGCACAAAACTGGCCAAAACATGGTGTCCACCAGGTATGGAATTCTGGAAAGTCATGGAAAGTCAGGGGATTTTATTTTGGTCAGGGAAAGTCATGGAAAGTCATGGAATTTTTGTTATTTTCTGGAAAAAAATTTATTTTAACAAAAACCTTTTTAATAAAAAAAAATTATACTGCATGCATTCTTAATATTTTACTTATGTCTCCTCTGTATGTATTTAAAATATTTTTGCGAGCGTTATAGTTTATAATACAATCTATCTAATGTTATATTTTGAATTTCAGTTCTTAAACATTTTTGGATACTCTAAAATTTTACGTAAACGTTCAAATTGATATTTTTCGTCAATGTACAAAAAATCCCTTTGCATTCTGTCGCAATGACAGCGTGTGATCACAAGTCTCAACAATTACTAATCAGGCACTAACTAACTGACAAGACGCAGGGACGCATATATTACTTATAAATATTAAGTCATTAATGTGGAGTGAAGTATTTTTTAACTTTTATGGAAGAGGCCGAGTTTTCTACACATGGTCTATGTTATTGCTAATAATGATCGTTTCATAGTAAGTCATATGCAATGGTGACTCCCAATAAACGAATGCTTTCGCATTAACGTATTTAATCTCCACACATATTGATTGAAATATCGTTGGGCAACTCAGTTTTCAAACTAGCTATGTTTTTGCAAATAAAATTGATCAAATTTGGATTACCCCAATCGACATTTTAAGCTACTAGTTTACTTTTAGTGCTGCACCTTTCAGGGACGTTGTATTTTATCATTGGCTGACCATTGGCTGATGATTTGTGCCGTTTTACTATCTGCAAAACTACTTATCGGGTTACTGTGAATTTACACCAGTTCGTTTATATGAATCAAAAATAGAGTCGGGACAAAATTAGGTCTAGAGTGCACCAGTTTTAATTAAATTAGACTAAAAAAAGCCATCTCAGTAAATGTTGCAGATTTCGCAATATTCTACGAATTCTTTATGGATGATCATTTTCCTAAGGAGATCAAATCAATCTTAACCGAGCTTGCTACATTGTTTCGTCCCACCACAACAAATTCCACTGGCCACCCATTCACTGTTCACATAGCTAAATGTAGAACAGTGACATTTTAGCGTGATTCTTCAACATAATTTCACTTTTTTTCTTTTTAACAGAGTTTTACTTTCACGTGATTTAAATGCCAAGCTTCTTAACCTCAAGTAAATCCCTCAAAAAATTCTTCAAATTCTTAATCCACTAACCTCGTGTAAAGAAAAAAAATGAACGCACTAACGTAGGGGTAGGGTACACCATCTTTTTTAAGTATGCAGTTCCAACAACGGTTTACAAAGTTCAGTAGTACGTCTGTTGATGTTTTGTTTTAAAACCCGCATTAGCTATCAGATATCAAATGATTG
Organism: Diogma glabrata; assembly: GCA_963693315.1. NCBI lineage: Eukaryota > Metazoa > Arthropoda > Insecta > Diptera > Cylindrotomidae > Diogma > Diogma glabrata. The sequence continues at coordinate 17,180,342 of OY856186.1, forward strand.
TCTTCCAATTTGATATATGTGAATGAATATAGTGGTCATATATTTTGGATAGGACTTGGAGTAAAGCTGTTTGTCTACCACATCTTGTTTCTTTTTTGTAGATCGACTGATATTGGGCTTTTTCTAGCACGAAGAAAAAAATACTATAGATTTATAAAATCTGTAGACAATTTTAGTTAAAGTGAGTGCAAGTTCTTTTAAATTTGTTCGGAATAATAGGTTGGATGTTTTCCAGCTTTGTTGATGTTAAACCCGCCTTTAAAAATTTTTTGACAATTTTTGGTTCGAATTTTGAAAAAAAATTTTTTTCATATAAACTTCTGAAGACTGAATTTGGGGTATTTCTTCAGTAATTTTCAGAATGGTGGTGTTTGAAGCAAAGTGTTTCAAAGCGTCAAGGTCCATTGATTTAGTACAAGTAGTAGTAAAAAGTAGTACAAATAGAATAAGAATTTATGGCATTGTCAACACTTTTCAAATTGATATATTCGAAACCCAGGTAAGAATGAGCTAAGGTACCAAACTTGAGCCAAGCCCGCTCTACAGCTTTTGTGGTTCGGGCCAGGCCTAACATTTTTAAACGGCCCAAGTTTGAACCTAGTTTGAACTGGTTGCATGGGGCCAAGTCTGGCAAATTAGACTTGGACCAGGTCTACCAAACCAATGTTGCCCCCAGATCTCCTTTAAATGTGCGGAAAGAGGTTGTGGCATCCAACCGCTTTCCACATTTTTATGATTATCTTTATTTTATGAATGTTACTTTTTATTAACATTCATAAAAACAAAGATAAACATAATATGACTTTCACATGCTTACAATGCATTAGAAAGGTGAATAACGCAGAATATAATTGTAGGGTTGCACCGATTAATCGGTAATCGGCCATATCGACCATCGGCCATATCGACTATCGACCATATCGACCGATACGTCGGTATCGGTTTTTTGTCCGATTAATAGGCTGATTATCAACACATGCGTTTTTGATTGTTTATTGCGTTTTAAAAACAACAAATTCCAATTTCTAAAACACCATAGTCAGCCATAGTTGAAAACCTTTTTAAAAATGTATAAGATTGAGGGCTGTTTAAAACAAATTAAATCTGTTTATGTATTTCTGCATTTTTGTGATAATTTGACAGTTCTAACTTTTGAAAAACTTAATTTAAAATAATGCTGTTTTTAAATAAAGTACCTCAGTCACTGCCATCGACATATGGTTTTTTTTTAAATTTTACCAAACTTCTTGACTAGCTGTAAATTTGTTCAAATTGTTTTACACATGAAGTTCGAAACAATTCTTTTATTTAAAATTTAATGATTTAAAACAAAAACAAATAGTTGGCAAGTAAACGAATTCATGGTATGTGAAACTTTGTAAATTTTTGTACTGTCTATGCCGTGTTAAAAAAAAATTGGTTTTTCAGTTCCTGAAGCAGATTAATCAGAACATGTAGAAATTTTGTTCGATGAACAGAGTAGTTGGGCTGAAATTGAGTCTGCATGGGACAGGACTAAACAACTGAGACTCAGGGACATTTCAAAATTAAAATCAACTTCGGAAATTTTCAAAATTAAAATCAACTACGGAAATTTTAACCTAATGGAAGCAATTTAAATTACCGCTTGGTTATAAACTGGTAATTAATAATTCAATATTATTATATTTCAATAAAATTTTAATTATTTTAATATTCCTTTTAAAATTTTCAGATAGACATTAATTTTAAAGCATTGTTAACGAAAACCACCGATTTTGGTTGTAAAGTACCAACATTCATTGCGAAAACTCAGCCCATTTTTGAAGAACAAATTAAAGATGAAAAGTTAAGAGAGATTGTTGAAAAGCTTCGCAATACAGAAAGTAAGTTTTTTAAATTTGTTTTTTTTTTCACTCCAAAAACTTGAAAATCACATACAACAGAAACAGAATTCCATTCAAATTTTACAGCAACAGAATTTTTTGCTGACAAATTTGTATGAAATTCTGTTTCTGTTTCTGATGTATTTGAATACCCACCCGGCTGTAAGTTAAAAAGTTGTTTTGGACATGTCATTTGTAATTTTTTTGAGTGAAAACAATTAAACCTATTCAATTTTTGATTCTGTAATAATATAATATTTTTCTGTTTTATATTATTTAGATGGTATTCAACTATTAACTATGTCCAACTATGTCCAATCAACAAAACTTTGGAGCATAAAATTTATAAGAAATAAACTGTTCGAGATTCTCAAAACAGTTTTGCCATTATAGGTGAAACTGTTCAAAATGTTGAAGACACGTTACAAAAGTATTTGGATCAAAAATTACCAATTCAGCCACTTTTGTTAATTACTGGATCTATAACAAAGCCAATACTAGTATGTTTTGATAGTGTACGGTATGAAGTTTATACAACATGAAAAGCAATTGATGTGTGCTTCAAAATATTTTATTTATTTAACTTAAAAAATCCACAATCAGCAACCAATTTTGGAATTTTATCCAAAAGTATTTTATACATTGAAATGAGTATTTTATACAACAAAATTTTACAAAAAATTCCGATGTTACTTAAATTAAAAGCTCTTTCAAATGGCACTTCTTTAAACTGTGTTATGAATGTTGGATTCATCCTTTCTAAAATTCTTACTTGAGACAACATTGTATTTTTCATATTAAACTTAGTAATTTTTCTATCATTGCGAACTCTTAAGTTTTTAAAATAATGACAATGAAGTCGTTCCCAAATGCATGAATCTACAAAATGTGCCACAGTCAAGCTAGGTATTGGGTAAAAAATAAGCTGAGGACTGTAGATTGTTTTACCTACTAATGGAAAATAGTTGCCAGAAAACAAAACGCTTTCAAAAGTTACAGAAATTTTACTATTTGCCGAACTATAAATTAAAAAAATAAAAGCGACATTTGCATAATATTTTAAACTAAAATTGCAAAGCGTTCCGATTTTGGTGGAACTGTCCCGACTCGTGAAGAAAAGTCCAACGTTCTAATTAATAGTAATTCTTTGCGCAGATTTGTTTAACTCATTTCCATCAAATAATCGGCAGCCGATTAATCGGCATCGGCCGATAAAGAAATCCGATTAATCGGTTTTCGGCAAGTTTGCTTATCGGTGCAACCCTAGTTCGTTGTTTAATATTGGCAGCTCCTACCCGTGAAGCTATGCTGCTTTCGTTCTGTTAATTTCGGCTTATGTATACTGTTAGCTTTTAGATATAACGAGTATTTTCTTATATATTCAAATGCAAAATAATCTACCGTAGCTTCTAAGAGTCAATTTGGCCGCCTTTGAACACATTTTTAGTTGGAGTATTTATTGTAAAGGGAACCAATTTATTAATCCCGAATTGAATGGTTTCAGTAAATTTTGGAGCAAAAACGTTTACGTCGTCAGTATAAAACAATGACGATTGAAAGGGAAACCTTGGAAAAACATCAAAAACCTTTGATTTCTATTTTTGAAAAGTGAAACATTTTATCGAACTTCGATGCTGTTGTTTTTAGTAAAAATCGGTGTATTATTATTAATTAGTAAAAACATGTTTAGCGCACCATTCATTATTTAGACTCTTAAATAGCCGAAGATACCATGTCAACTAGAGAAACAGATGGGGAAAATTCATCTGGAAAAACAAAGATTGAACATCGAGCAAGCATTCAGTTCCACAATTTGACCACGCTATTAAAATAATCGGTCAGGAAAACTATAGTTCTACAACTAGGTCTTTTATGTAATTAGATATTTATCAGAATTTCAAATATTTTGTGTCTTTGTTGGAATTAAAACATGTCTCATGTCATGTCAAAAAAAAAGTCATCATGGCGGCAACCAGTAATGACGTGTGTGGAATTTCCTCTGCTAAAATTGTTAATAAAAATAATGAAAAATACCTTATGTGCAGTGGAAATTGTCAAAAATATTATCATATATCTTGTGAAAATGTTAGTGATTCTAAATATTCTAAAATAACTAGTGATAGTTTAAAAATTTGGTTCTGTGCGTCATGTTTGAAAAATGAAAGAAATACTGAAACTCGATCGCAAAGGAAAAATATTATAAACGGGTCTAACACCGATATTATATTAAACAATCATTCATCACAGGTAAATCCAAAAATTATAAGTGTTAATCAATTAAAAGACGCTGATATTTCTACTAAAATTGACGCCATATTTCATAATATTGAATTCTTAATTCAACAACAATCATCACTATCAAAAAAACTTGATGAAGTTTCAATAGAATATAGAGAAAGATTAATCGATTTGGAACAAAAAATTACTACAGTTGTTGAGGAAAATGTATTCTTAAAACAAAAATTAGAAGGGACAAACTTTAGGTTAAATTCAATCGAGCAAGATAAAATTATTAACAATATAGAAATTAGTGGAATTGACTCGACTCAAGGTGAAAATTTAACGGAGTTGATCCTCAAAATAAACAAACATGTCAATGGAAATCTTCAAAAAAATCACATAACATCAATTTTTAGGAAAAAGAATAAAAAACAATCTGTAAATGGTTCTCCGGACCCAATAATCATCGTGGTAAATGATTTAAGAGTTAAAGAGGATTTTATTAGAAAATGTCATAAAATTGATCATTTAAGAACCAATGTCCTTAAAAATGATGATATCGTTGTTCGTCCATTGTATGTCAACCACCAACTTACAAAAACTTCACAATTTTTATTATCAAAATCACGAGAAAAAAGAAATGAAAACCCCAATAAAATCAAATATGTTTGGATAAGCAGAGGTAATATTTTGATTCGACGGGCAGATGGCTGTCCAGCCATAAAAATACATAACTTAACACAACTAAATGAACTCACTAAATAATTTAAATTTAACCTCTTGCTTTATTCCAAACATTCAGATTAATCGTAAAACTAAATTTAACAACCTGACATTCTCACATAGTTCACTCAAAATTCTTTATTTGAACGCACAATCCATTAGAAATAAGATTGAAAAGCTCAATTTTGTTTTGAAAAATATCAAAACAGAAATTGACATTATCGCAATCACTGAAACCTGGTTAAATGATGATATCAGCTGTTTAAATGTTAGCGGTTTTAATGTGCATGCTTGTAGTCGTCCAACTAGAGATGGTGGTGGTGTGTGTTTTCTGATAAATAATCGAATCTCATATTACAATTTGATCGAAACATATACAGATGAAACTTACAGCTACATTTGCATTAATTTAAAAATAAATAATAAATATATGTATGTTCATTTATTTTATAATCCACACACGCAAACACTTGATCATTATAATTCATTCATGAGCCTTTTTCAACCTATTCTAGAAAAGTATTCGGACAAAAAGAATATAATTGTTGGTGATTTTAATATAAATACGAGAGATAAGTCTAAAAATTGGGTAAAAATGTATCAAAAAACACTGAATGAAAACTCGTATTTTATTTATGATGAAAATACAATAACAAGACCTGCAAAGAAGACGAGACTGGATCACATTATTAGCAATGATGGAAAATTGGATGCAACCATAAATCATTTAGATTTCTTTTTCTCTGATCATAACATGATTTTATGTGAATTTTTTAATCACGGCATAAAAAAGAAACCGAAAACAAATAAATTCATTACGGAAAAAGTAAAGTTGCAAAGTCTTCGTGATGATATTATTTTAAGGCCCATACAACTTAATGCCAAAGAAAACACTAACACTATGTTTGACAATTTCATTGAGGAATTTGAAAATAGGCGAATTAACCATACTACAAAAAAAGAGGTCACTCTAAAATCGAATCAATCAATCTTAAAACCATGGATCGACGATGAAATGAACAAATTAATTGAATTCAAACACCTCTGGTATCGAAAACTGAAGCATGCAATGAAACGAAATTACTCTGAGTACGATTTCAACAAAATTAAGCATGAATATAATTTTTGGAATCAACAATTCATATCCAAACGTCTTAAAAAGAAAAGGGAGTTTATTAATCAGGATTTGTATCAGAACGCTTATAATTCAAAAAATCTCTGGAAAGGTATCAACTGTGCACTCGCCGATGGTGTCCTTAAACCGAAACCAGATATCAATCTCAAAATTAACAATGAGTTGGTAAGTGATAAAAAGTTGGTTGCTGAAGAATTAAATCGTCATTTTGCTGTAGCAGGACAAGCAAACATAAATATTACCACTCCCCTTATTGCATTAAACTCAATTCAAAAGCCGATAGTAAATTCAGACAATCCTTTTGTGCTTCGGCCAACAAACAGATTTGAAGTCTTGGACACAATAAATAACCTGAAAAATACAATTTCAAAAGGCCCTGATGGATGTGATACAAGTCTCTTTAAGGTGTGCGCTGAAAGTCTAGCAGATAACTTCGTTCATCTCATCAATAAATCTTTCGAAGAAGGAGTCTTTCCCGATCTGCTGAAATGTTCCAAAATTGTACCAATATATAAAAAGGGAAGTAAATCAGATGTAAATAATTACCGACCTATCGCTATAACCTCCATTATTTCCAAAATTTTCGAAAGTATCTTCAAGGTGCGTCTTCTTGAATTTATCAGGAACAATAACATCCTTTGTAGAGAGCAATATGGGTTTCGTGAAGCTTCTAATACAACTACTACCTTGTATGATTTATGCACACTAGTTCAAGGAATGAAATTCAAAGACAAAAAGGTGGCTATTATTTTCCTGGATCTTCAAAAAGCCTTCGATTCTGTGGACATCGACACGCTTGTATTAAAATTAATTCAATTAGGAGTTGACGGTGTTGCACTTGGATGGATTAAATCATACCTTTCAAATCGACGCCAATATGTTTGCATCGATAACGTTAAATCTAGCACGCTAAACATAAAATGTGGAGTTCCGCAAGGAAGTATTCTCGGACCACTGCTATTCTTATTGTTCATAAATGACTTTGTCCAATTGAATTTAGGAGGACAACCTTTTTTATTCGCTGATGATGTTGCATTGGTCTACGTTGAATCTGATGAACTTTCAATCCAAACAAAAATTAATTTGGATTTATCTCTTATTTCAAATTGGCTGTTAAACAATAAACTTAACCTGAACGTTAAAAAAACAAAATATTTATTATTTTTCAATAGCAGCTATTCGGATATAGATATATTTTTTGAAGGTGAAAAAGTTGAAGAAGTTGATTCGTTTACTTATCTGGGCATTACTCTCGACAAAAATCTGAGCTTCAATCAACATGCTCTGAACGTTGGGAAAAAATTATCATCGTATACGGGCATCTTTAGAAGAATTTCAAAATATTTGAGTGACAACATTAGACGAATAATATACTACTCTCTCTTTCATAGTCACCTAATTTATGGTATCGCTGTTTGGGGCTCCATAAATAAAACAATAATGGACGATCTGCAAATTGTACAAAACAAAGCAATAAAAAATTTATACGGTCTTCATCCGAGAACAAGCACTAAGTTTATTCACAAAAATTACAACTTTATGACAATCAAGCAAGTCTACAAACAAAATCTGCTCAACATCACACATAATGTCTTAAATCAAAATGTTCACACGAACACAACGTTTTCTCAGAACTCATCTATTCATTCACACTTTACCAGAATAGCGTCCAATCTGCACGTTGAGAAACTCCATCCTGATTCAATTAAATTTATCTCCATCTCCGAATACAATAAACTTCCAAACGAACTTAAGCTACTCAACAAACAAAAATTTAAAAAGTCAGCGACAGCATACATCAAGCAATTAGGTTGTTAATATTAGTAATTCATTTTAAATTATGATTTTCATATTCTGTACATATTTCTATTTCTTGCATTTTCGTGTTATGTAAGTTAAATTATCTATTATTTATTTTGTTTTTTAGTTTTGTTTTTTTTTTATTTTTTTTTTCGTTGTATTTTTTTTTTTAACATATTTATTTTCTATCTTAAGCACTTTGCCGCCGTGCTTTATTGACTTAAATTTTTTCTTTTTGTAAAAATGTTTCTATGTATGTATGTAAAATTGTTAATTTTTAATTATAGTGTAACTTGTATTAAAATCTTGAAATGTCCTGTAATGAGTTGTCTCGCTGGACTAAAATAAAATAAATAAATAAATAAATAAATAAATGTAACATCGACCCATGTCAAAACATTTATACAATTTAGGTTTTTTGTATACAAAATTATTAGTTTTATTTTAAGAAAGTCATGGAATTTTCATATTTTTGGTCTGGAAAGTCATGGAAAGTCAGGGAATTTTGTTTCGAAAAAAAAGTGGACACCATGCATAATCGAAAAAACTTAAGCGATCTCAATTTTTCAATCCCAAACCAATTTTTTAATGCATGGAATTTCTGCCCATACCTCTCTACTCTCCTGTTTGTAATATCAATTTATAAAATTAATCTTTTATGAAAGCATTGCAAGTGTCAATGTAATTGTTTTATTATTTTTAATTCACCATAGAAAATTGAACAGGAAAATGTAATTTTCGAAAAAAATTGTTTGAACTTTGTAACGAATTTTATATGAACGCAAATAGGAAAATAAATAATATATGCTAATTACTAATTAGCCTTCACATGTTAATATGACGGAAATCTGAAGATAATAAATCACATCGATACCAGGAAACGTCATGCTGCAATAACGAAAAACATATGCTATACAATCCAATCTTAATATTTTACTACTCATTCACACCCATCACCTTGCAACATTAATTGAAACTGAAATTGAAATGTTAAGTAAATAATAGATACAAAAGATTATAAACAAAATTCAATCTTTCAATCAAATCACAAAATATTATTTATAATAATTTCAACACTGATTTCACTGTATACTTTTGAAGAAAAAACTTTAAGACTTAAAAGACTTATGGTTAAAAGCAATGTGTTGGTTTTGGAGGTATTGTGAATATATTGAAAACACAAAAGAATTCAAATAAATCAAAAACGGCGCCACATTTTTGTTGTTGTATATACAAATGTGTCAAAGTTATAAGCGATTAATTATTATTTAAGATTTAATCATAAATCATTTAATTCTATTTTAGTGTAGGAAATACAAGTTGCTTTCGTGAAACTGGTGTATGTAGATTTTTAGGAATAATTTATGTTTTTTTTGTTATGTATTCGAAATTAACAGTTTTCTATTTTTCTTAAGGCAAGAGCATGTTTCATTTTAAAATTCAAGTGTTGACATACTAAGTCCTCAGAGTTTGAGAGCTATCTCAAGAGCTACATACCTTCCTCCACCCACCTGCATTAGACATAGTTAAACTTGACTTTAGAACTATATTTACCATCTCACTGTTTATCAAAATTCTTACATCTATTTTCGGTAGTCAGGTCAGCAGGCGCGCATATAAAGGAGAGTCCTCGGGTCCGGACCACCCACTAACTGATCATTTTATTCTTTTTTTATTCATGCTAAGCTATTTTTAGTACTAGGCTATTTTAAGTATTGCTATAACTAATTTTATTAAAAGCTAAGAAATTCGTTGAAAAGTGACAGTTTTGCATCTTGTAACTCGAACCGTAAAAGTATGGGCTGCTATTGCTCGGCTTCTGGTAAACTTCGTTTTGAGCAACGGTTACATGGATGGTCGCACTGTTGCTGATCTCGTTGTTTTTTATAAATATCGTCACCAGCAGTGTTTGGATGAAATCAGGTCCATATTGCCTCAGACATATGTTTTTCCCCGTTTGACTCGTCAATCGGTTTGTGCAGGCGGTCGGACTGTCGAGATTACTCACTATCATAGTAATAAAATGCAAAGTAATTTCTTTGTGCTTACATCGTACAAATGGAATGCTTTGCCCGAATCAATAATCTCGAGTGCCTTCAATCCACAAAAATTTAAAAAAAGCGGCCACCTATACCTCAAGGTGCATGTTGTTGTGGGACCTAGGTCTTAAAAGGTATCTATGTGTTGTTGTGACACATTTTGTAATTCCTACTACACAACACTTTTTATTAAAAAAAAAAAACTGAGGGACGTTATTTCAGGACAACGCGAAATGTACCTTTCCAAAGACGTGCGTCAGGTTGTATACTTCTCTTCAATTCTCTTTTCATTTCCTATTGTTCGAAAAGCCCCTTCTATTTTTCTTGTTACCTTTACCGCCCATCTATATTCGTTCATTGTTTTTTGAAATTTCATTGGTTTAGCCTGGCCGGCTCAGTCGGTAGAGCACGGGAGTCATTACCACGCGTCATTTCGTTTCTTGGTTTTTGGGATGATTTTCAGGATGGATGTAGCCAGTCAGACTTTCTCTTTTTTCCCTATTCTGTATTGGGAAATATATTCTTTTTCAACCGTACTTTGAAAGGAGAACTAGCTCCATTGGTAAGCCAATGGAATGGTTATGGCAGGCTGCGCACCTAGTTCGATTTTAAGCCTTAAGCTAGCTCTAGCCTGCGGGAACTAGAGATTATACCTGTCGCCCAGTACAAATTGTCGAAATTAATCGCGTGTATTGTTTAGGTAACGGATAGGAGACAAAAGAAAAGTGAAGCAGGTGACTCTGGCGAGCCTCTAGGTTGAAGAAGCCACGACTGTCACGAACCCCATAATCTATCGATTTACTACGGAAATTCGAAACCAATTGTAATGAAGAGCTTTTCCATTGGCGAACCAATGAAGCGGCTGCGTACCTAGAGTTGTTTAACGCCGTAACGACTAAAGCTCAGTCATCGTGGATTTGATAGATTGTTACCTGCTGCTTCAACACAAATACAGAAATGTACGCAAATTACGTGAATATGAGGCGTCATATAGTCCTCATATAATATTGTTTATTTTAAATTAATTTTGAACAAAGACGAAAACGAAGACGAATACACGAAGACGAAATCCAGTTCCTTTGTTACTTCGTTGATGAAGCGCTGGAATGTCTGTGCTGAGTTTCGTAAACCATAAGGCATACGGGTAAACTCAAACAATCCGAAAGGTGTAGTTATAGCTGTTTTATGAATATCCTCATCTGCCATAGGTATCTGGTGATAAGCTCTTAGCAGATCTATTTTGGAAAAAAATTTGCATCCTGCTAGTTGCAAGGAAAAATTTTGTATATTGGGGATGGGATATCTATCCGGAACAGTAGCAGCATTTAGCTGTCTGTAGTCTCTACAAGGTCGCCAGTCCTTGTCCTTTTTCTGGACCATGTGCAAAGGAGAGGAGACTGGAGAGTTAGAAAGACGACAAATATCTAGTTCCACTATATGTTCAAATTCGGTCCTTGCAGCTTTGAGTTTGGTCGGGTCCAAGCGTCTTGGATTAATGGATGGAAGTCTTCCATTAGTCACAATGTAATGCTTTACATTGTGTTTAATTGGGAGGCCATAGTTTGGTGCCTCGGTAAGTGACGAAAACTTTTTAAGGAGAGTGCCGAATTGATTGTCGACGCTGAAATGTTTAGGAGTAGGCGTATTACAGTTGGTTATAATTGCATTCACATAAAGAGATGTTTTTAAATCGATTAACTTCCGATTTTTGAGGTCGACCAAAATGTCATACTTCGAGAGGAAATCAGCACCTATTATAGGCCTGTTAACATTTGCCAGTATAAAAGTGTGTGTAAATGTACGCCAAAGTCCGATGATCAGTTTCAACAGCTTAGTACCATATGTGGGGATTGCTGTACCGTTAGCTGCAGTTAGCGTTTGAATGGGATCCTTGTTGCCGTGAGGAAATGTAGAATGGGGTAGTACTAAGACTTCAGCACCACTATCGATCAAAAACTGTAATAAGTTTTCATCGTCCCTAACAAAAAGACGGCGTGAATTGTAGATCCCAGTGTTAGCCGTAGTAACAGTGGGACTTAGTAGTTTGCCGAGTCCTTAGATTACGAAGCTGTTACATCTTGTTTGTATTTGCACGGTTTTAAACATTTACGTGCTTTGTTGCCAAATTTGTTGTGATAGTAACAAATATCTCGTGATCTAGAAGGAGATCAGTGACGAGATCTAGAAGAGCGTCTGTAATTGTAGTTCGCTCTTGAAGTTGATGGACGACTTCTATAACCTATGTTTTGACGAGACAGTCGGCTACAAAGGTCATCGAATCGTTTATTTAGATGTTGTTCGAGTCGAGACTCGAGATTAGCAAGGTCGTAATCCTTATCACTTGGCGTTGACTTGCTGTCGGATGTTGACTGCGAAGTTGCAGCAATAGATGAAGACGTGGGTTGAGCAACTTCCCAGATTTTGTCGGCAATAGGAAGGATTTTCGTAATATCCTTTTCTGCCCAGGGAGCCACAGAAGTTCTTAAAAGAGTTGGCAAGCGCTTAAGCCAAAGTTGTTTAAGAAGGTCATTGTTGACCAATGATGAATCGCCAGTTTCTGTTTCAAGCTTGCGATAAAATTCCGATGGAGTATTGTCTCCCATTTCTTGAAGACCAGACAAAATTCTATACAAGCGCTTGCCTGCACTAATAGAGTGTCGCTCTAAAAGTTCTTTTTTTTAGAAAATCGTACTGATTTTGTGCTGTGGAGGATGCTTTAATAATGTCCATGATGTTAACCACAACATCTTGCGGCAGAGCAGTGAGTACTGCATTAAATTTCTTGACATCTTTGTTTATTTTGTTGGTTTTGAAAGTGGTTTCCGCAATAAGAAACCAGGCTTCAACCTGGTCGTGCCAAAACGTTGGTAATTTTATTTTGTTCATATTGAAAATTTCTTTATTGGAACTACCCGCGGAAGCAGAACTACCCCCTTTATTATCATCTTTTTCATCTGATGATGACATTTTGATAATAACAAACAACAAAACAAGCAAACTCATAAAAATACCAATACCAATACCAATAAAATTACAGCATAAAATCACCATAAAAGTAAAACAAAATTTGTTTGGTTGGTTTTTCGTTTTAATTGCAGAAAACAAATTTAAGAAAGGCGGTACCGATTGTAATAAAAAAAATGTAAAAACACGATTGATAAAGATAAAAATGAATGTTGCAAATAATATAAATATTTAGAGAGTATATGTATGTGCGTCACTAGGCCAAACATACACAATAACCTTAACACCAGAATTTTTTTGAGCTGCTATTATTTATTTTTACAAAAGTAAAATTTTATTTCAATATATGTATTTAGTTAATTTCATGGTAGCCGTTACAATTTTGAAATGTAAAATTATTAAATAAATTCGATGGATTTTACCTAAAATTTTTAGAAAAATTATTTTCCTTTTAAATGTAAATTTCTTCAAAGATGTTGATAATTTGTTTAACAAAAAAAAATAATTTTAATATCTAATGACACAGTTAAAATTATTTGCCAAATTTTAAATAATTTTTGTTTGCACTAATTTGTAAAACTTTCACTCGCGGATATATTAGTTTTTTTTTAATGCGTATATATTGTGCGTACTGCGTACCCCGAGGTTGTAGTTTTTTGTTTACCGTACCGGCGTGCTAAACGGGGTCACCACGTGAGGCGTTATATAGTCCTCATATAATATTGTTTATTATTAAATTAATTTTGAGCACTTAATAAAAGAACAAAACTTGCGATTAAAAAACTTCTTTTATTGAATTCACAATTATTTTATACAAAATATTTTATTTCGATTTAAATATTTTGAGTTGCTCGACCGAGTGCAAAACTAGAAGTGAAGTGTGTATTTTTCATATGACAATAATTAATTATAATTTAACTCGACTTCCGCTGAATTAACTTAGTATTGTCGTTGTTGTTATTTGTTTTTGTTTAGTATTACCGCTACAAATAAACAGAAGTGGAAACAATACGAATGAAAAAATGAAACTCTGGCGACCCCTTTTGCGAAAGAACCGCGCCCAGCACGTCCAACCCCCACAATTATTCCGTGCCCGCACACTCACGCTACATACACGCTAACGTTCACCCACCATCCAGACTGCGAGGCAAGACAACCAAGCTCCAAGACCCGCAGCAAGCACCGTCCATGGTAGCAATTAAAAATAAGTTGTATGGCTGCCATCTGATCAATCTGATACAGTTCGTAAACCACTGCCATTGCTGGTAAACCGAGAATCAAATCTTGGAGCACGGGAGAACGTCACACGCTATATTGAAAGTCTTCATTATTTATTTCCTTCTTCTTTATTAATAACCTTTTTCAAAAAAAAATTTTGAAACCATACGCAATCACCACAACTTACCCAAAAAAAATCATTTACCGCTTCAAAAAAAAAAGGTACAATTTATTTGTAAGATAACTAAATATTTCAAAACCAATTTAATTAAATACCTGTTTACAGTTTACAGTTGGTTAATGTATAATATGGTTAATAAACTGTAACGATTGTCCTGATTCCTCTCAATAGATAATTGAAAACGCATATATCCCATTTCAGAATGTATTTTTTTAATTCATCTTTTCTATCGTAAATGAAAACTCCTAAATTCATTTCTCTAACAAAACAAAGAAAACCTAATTTTCAAATTTAAATTTCCAAAACGGCTAAACATCGAAAAAAAAACATTTAAACTTACTCATTTCCCTTAAACTGAACGAAAGAATGTTTTTTCTATTTCAAAGTTGGTAGTTTGTTTTTGTAGAAAAATTCATTATAAAACGTCAAAAAAATCACATTTTAAAAACGGATTCCATGTTTGATTTTGCTTTAAAGAAGAAGCTCAAAGAAAAAGTCGAAGCTAGGTGTTTAGTCTAGCTAAAAATTTTGTAATTAAAAACCTTTCTATAAATATTTTTAAATATATGTAATGGAATGCTAATCATCATTCCTCAATCAATTTTATTTGTTTGCAATTCAATATTTTCATTTAATTTATTTTAAAATCAACCAAAATTTTTTATGAGTGATAATTGAAGAAAACTAACTGCTTTCAAGTGTTTGAAAAGTGTCTTCTTTTGAGTGTCCAAGCATTTGTCATGATTAAATGGATAACAAAACCAATATATGATACGGAAATGCAGTATTCAAAATAAATAAAGATTGCTAAAAACAAATAAAACAGTATTTGCGTCAACGATTTAGATATTAAGTATAAAGTATGTATAAAATATAAAGGATTTGGAAGGAATTGGAAAAAGAAATAACAATTTAAAACATCAACTTAACCAGTTGCCCTTAGTCTTAGGCCTCCATTAGCATTGAATCATCCCACAGACAAAGTATTATTGGTAGAACTGTATAAATCCAATGGCAGGTTTTATGAAAATTGTACAAATACGATGTAACAGTTGCGCCGCAATAGCTAAGCGATTGATGCAAAAAATTGTAAAAATAAATGTTGATATAAATGCGAAAATGTTGCGCCGCAATAGCTAGGTGGTTGATGATAAATTGGTACGAATACTATGTAAATGTTGATATAGATACGATGTATAAATTGATATAAATGTTGTAGAATTATGGTATAAAAAGTTGCGTTGAAATACGGTAGACAATAGCTGGTAAAAACTGTAGCGAATGTTGAATAAATATGGCAGGAAAGTTGCGCCGCAATAGCTAAGCGACTGATATCCAATTGATACAATTACTATGTAGGTGTGGATATAATTACGACGTATCAATGGATATAAATCTTGTAGAATTATCGTATTAAAAACTGTAGCAACATGTTGCATAAATATTGTAGAAAAACGGAAAAGTTGCGTTGAAATACTGTATCCGGTTCAACACATCATCACCAAACAGCCACTTAACCTTTGGTAATATTGACTTATTTCCTTCAGACGGGCCATACAACTCATCGATCAATGATTCAAAACTCAGCAGATTATATGTAAAAAATTTTTTATTTATAATTTGGATCATATGAATATACAAATAGTTGAATGCACATCAAATTGTACTAATATAGTCATGTAATCTCTATGGTCGTTGGTAGCTTAATTAGAAATATTCTAACTTATATTAATCTTGATCAAAACGATTCAATTCCAAAATCGATTGATAAATACCTTTTGTTATTTTTAAAGAAAAATCTATCCTGGAGTACATATGCATGCAATTGGTTGAATAGAAATTAAATAATATTAATCTGTAATTAATTTCTAATGATGTGGTAGCGTATTTTAATTTAGGTTGACTTATATTAATTTTGATCAAAATGATTCCGTTCCAAAAATCGATTGCTTAATAAAATTCCTTTATGACTAATGATTTGAAAACGGAGTATTTTTTTTTCTATTATATTTGACAGTTAACTTATGTTCCAACATACAATAAACAGGTTTCACAAACAAGAACCGTGAAATAGTTCAGTACGGTTAATGACGCTAATCTTAAACTTCCACTCACGAACACAGAACAACACGATAAATCTTTTGGTTTATTTTTCTAGTTTTTTGTTTATTTGTAATTGGGAGACGTTTTGATTATGCTTGGCTTCTTTGTATATATCACTTTGTTGTTTTTCTTTAATTATTATGCGAAAGTTGAATAGGTATTTAAGCATATTCTTACGGAAAATTATTATTGGTGTTTATAATAAAAAAATTGATACCTGTAGCGTCATATCGGTGTAATATTCCGTTTTGGCATAACTGGGTCAAACCAAGGTCACGTTCCATCCAAAGACACTCGCTAAGTCTCGTTTTCCTCCTAATCAATGTACGTCAAACAGAACAGCTTTTCGTGCAGCCAAATGTGCAAAATTCCACCATCAACAATCCACGATGGCCTGGCAAATCGATCGTCCCAGAACAAATTTTATTTATCACACCGAAATTGAAACCAAAAAAAACTGACTGTCACAATCATCTAAAATGACAAACAAAAATGAACTAACAGACGTCAAACACGCAAAAAAATCCAATAGGAAAAGAATAGACTAACAAACAACAAATCATATATCCATCTCTTATATAGGAATTTAATATCGAAAATTCGGCTACAAAGTTTTTTTTGAAGGGAAATTTATAGAATGTTAGTACATTTTCCGTTCAAACAAAATACTGTTTGTTACTGTGTAATACATAAAATTGTAAGATAATTTCACGAAATAAGTTATTTCCAACGCATTTGGAAAAAATATTAAAATGGATTAAACGTAAGTTTAACCGATTTTATGATGTTTATGTGTTATGAAGTAATAGCCCACAACAGTATTACAGTAAAATTTAGATCTATAACGGAAAGAAAATTGATAAAAAACACCCATATAAGAAATATAATACGTTTCGAAGACAATTACAAAACTGATTGTAGGATAATAATTTTTAGCTATTGAGACGATTGGACAAAGATGCACAGCTATTGGAGATTTGAAGACACTTAAAGCAATTACGGTTGGTGTTCGAAGAATTCAAATTCATGCAGTATGGTGAAGCAACGCTGGTGAAAACGCAGTGTGAACCAATAATAGGGGGTTGTAAAGGAAAAATTATTGTTGATTGTTTTATGCTAAGAACAAATTTGTGTAACGGAAACTATATGAAAATATGACCACAGACTGGGGACGAATGAAAAGCCATTATCAACTACGTGTGGTAAGCAAAATTGTGAATTATGAGAAAACAGACATTATATAAATCTGGAACTTAACCGCTCTACGTTATCATACTCCAGTCTACATAACACAATTCATTCATTTTAGACAGATTCATCCCAGGTAAAGAATCCATTCGAAACTAGGACGAACCTCATAATTAGAGATCGACGAACCTCATAATTAGATTCCGCTCCTTCGTCCTTATCGGATTAGCCGATCATCACTTTCTCAGTCCAATCATACAACGGTCGAATCATGCAATGGTGGAGGAACGTGTAACAGCTGGTAGGTAAAATTGATAATAGTGTTGAATACAGTGAATATAGATGAACGATGATTGACTGTAGTGATATAAAAACTATTGTTGAAGCAATGGTGAATGAATTTAGAACAGCTAGTATGCATAATTTATAACAGGTTTGAATACGGTGAATATAGATGAACGCGATTGTAGTGATATAAAAACTATTGATTCATTCATGCAATGGTGGATGGATGTCTAACAGCTGGTATGTAAATTTGATGATATTGTTGAATATGGTGGATGTAGATGAACGGTAAGCGACTGTAGATATGTAAAATCGATTGATTCATACAATGGTGGACGGATATTTAACAGCGGGTATGCAAGATTTGATAATATTGTTGAATATGGTGAATGTAAATGAACGGTAAGCGACTGTAGTGATATGAAATTTATTGATTCATGCAATGGTGGATGAAAATATAACAGTTGATAGGTAAAATTGCTAGTATGATTGAATACGGTGAATATACATGAACGGTAGACGGCTGAAATGATATCAATACTACTGTTTCAGGCAATAGTGGATGCGTGTTGAATAATTTCACAAAACTAACATATATAACTCGATTCGATATCGCCGCGGCTTGTTATACAGTAATTAGTAGAAGTAACACCGTACATGAAAGGTTAATAGTTTTTTTTTGTATCGTTTTTCTCACATTTGATAGTAATTTACACGAATAAAAGTTTAACACGATTTCGAGTTTAACACGAACATTAGCATTTATTATATTAATTAATTCTACCCGAAAATTAAGTTATCTAAACTAGGACGTATAAATACATATAACATGTTTATTTTTCTAAGCACTTAAATATATTGTATCACAGATTTAAACAAAAAAAAATTTTTATATGTTCTTCTTTTAATAAAAAAAAAAAAATAACGAAAGCTTAGAATTATCGTTTAAGAATTTTATTATTTTCTTTTTAGGATTTCACCTCTATATAATGACAAAGAACTTACGCATGGATCCAAATCGAACGTCTACCAGGCAATTCATCCAGTTTTTGTTGCATATACACATATATTTGTATCACTAGCAAAAAGTGCAAAAAACTGATAATTCTTAAAATAACTAGACACAAAACGAACCGAGAATAAACAAAAATTAAATTACACCGTTGAGAAAAATAAACACATATTTTTGTTTTATCTTGACTTCACGCGTAAAACGTCAAAATCCAAAATCAAATAAGAGCAAGTCATAATAGGATTCACGTATTTATAGTTGATGAAAACATAAAGATCGATTTCAACGATAAAAAAGAAACGATCAGTTTTTATGTTTCCATCAGCTTTGTGTACCCACTAAAAAGTTGGTTTGTTTAATTTGTACTTTTATTCGTTTGAACTCATTTCGACATAACAACTTCAGTTTCTCGTTTTTTTACATTTAGTAATATACTATATCGTATTTCAAAAATGTAAATATACATTTCCAAAATTTTTTGCCCTTTGGCAAAACACAATTATTTTAAATATTTCGAAGTACATCTGACACTTAAGTCCGTATTAAATTTTTTATTATTTTCCACTCATTTTCGTTTTAATGTGATACAAAAAATTTATGCTGACAATTTTTTTAGCTTGTGCCATGGGAATTGTTTTTTGTTTTTTTGGGATATCAACAAAGGTTTGAATTGGAATGAACGGTCGGAGAATTGATAGATGAACTAAACAGTCAAGTTCTGTTTGAGCAATTACTTCTGTCTGAAAGACCTAAGTATATTACATCCATGAGCCAAAAGTGAAATTCTTACCCCCACTTTTTTGGAATTTCTCGACGTTTTAGGACATACTGATTCTAAAAAAGCAAAAAAAAATGTATGTCTGTCTGCCGGCCGGCCGGCCGTCCGTCCGTCCGTCCGGCCGTCATTACCTACGCTGCGGGGAAACCGCTGAAGGGATTTCAAATTTTTTTTCTAAAAATATGTATACTCAAGAGACAGGTCCAAAAGGACGCTGTGTTCGATAACTGTACCGAAAGTGTGTCAAAAAAATCATTATGTGTGTCAAAAGCCGCAAATTTTCATATTTTTGGCTTAAAAAACGTTCATTTTAAGTGATTACGAGTAGGAACATTGAATTTGGAGAAATTGAAATGTAGGGAATGGTATATGAGATCAAAAATGAAATTATTGCATTTTAAGTTTGTCAAAAAAATTTTGTCAAGTGTGTCAAATGAAAGATTTTTATTTAATTTTTTACCCAATTTTTTGAAAAAAAAAAAATAAAATTAAATATTTGTTTGAAATGAATTTTTATTATTATTATTGAGAATTATGGCATTATAATTTTGTCAAAAAAATGTTGTCAAGTGTGTCAAAAAATGATTTCATTTATTTTTTTATCCACTTTTTTGGAAAAAAAAATGTAGCTAGCGACGTAAATGTAATTGGACATGAAAATTTTTGAATTTGTTATAGTTTTTGAAATATTTTTGGAATTCTGAAAAAAGTTCGTATTTTTGATTTTGTAATAATTTTTGCAATATTTTTAGAATTTTGTAAAATTTAAAACTTTTGATTTGATTATAATTTTTGGAATTTTGAAAAAAGTTTGATTTTATTTAATTTTTACAATATTTTTGGAATTTTGAAAGAAATATGAATTTGTGGTTTTGTAATATTTTCTCGAAACGCTAAATGGAGAGGTTTTTGAGTAGTTTGCGGAGTGTATCATCTTTTCACTAAATTATGTTAATTTATGATCTGTTATAATTTACCGGCATCGTATTGATGTTTTTGTGTTAGTTTTGTAATAAATTTCTAAACAGAGATAAAAAAATACTTGTAGTTTAACAAAGAGTTATGTTTGATATGCATCGTTGCCCAAAACTAAAAACCATGTCCTCATAAAAGTTTTTTGCCGAAAACTATGTCAAAATCGTTAACCCAGACCGAAATCTTGATATCTCAGAGCTGTGAGATTTCAGCCACTCCATATTTTTTTTCATATAATCAAGTGATCGACATATTACATTCAAAAAAACCAATTTAAGATTTTTAAAATTGCGATGAATAATGAGTTGATAAAGAAATAGAGATGAAATAATTCTCTATTTCCAAGGAGTTAACTTTTATGTTGGCGATGGTGGTGAAAGAGATGGAATATGAAATTACTTTTAATTACTTTAAATGAACTACATAATAAAAATTTGTGAATGTGCTTGTGCATGCATATCCTTTCAAACAAGGAGAATTATCTAAAGCTTAAAGTTAGGCATAAAATTCGTATTACGTATTAAAATGTTTATCAAGCGAAATCAAGATTTTGAAAGATATGAAAACTGTTCATTCTATCTATATATATAAAAATCAACTGCTGTTCGTTTGTCTCGCTAAAACTCGAGAATGGCTGAACTGATTTTGCTAATTTAGATCTTGAAATATTTGTGGAAGCTCAGCAAAGGTTTAAGCAGGGCCGGCGCTTCCATGGAACAGTACGAACAGTTTGACGGGGCGCTAAAATTGGAGGGAGCCAAAACCCAATTATTAAAAATAAATTTAAAATAATAAAATAAATATTTTAGCTACCGAAATTTATTACCAAAAATATTTTTTTCACTGTGTAAAAATTCTCATATTTTTTTTGGAAAATTTCTTTCAATGCAATCTTTGGCATTCAGGGGTGGGTCAGACAGGTTAAACGACAAAAATAATGGTAATTTTCTCAAATTAGTATAAGCAATTGCTGAATTTGACAATGTTCTTTCAGAACACCTACGACGGATAACTAATAATGAGACGCAAAACAAATATTTGCATAAAAGCGTTCAGAAGGAACTAATTTCAATCGTGTCTAAAGTTATTCAAAATAAAATCGATGATATGATAAAAGCTGCAAAATATTTTTCGATTTATTGTTGATTGTACTCCAGATCAGAGCCGCAATGAACAATTATCACTTATTGTTAGAGTTGTTCATAGAAATCAAAACAAACATGAAATTAAGGAGCTTTTTATGGGCTTTTTAGAAGCTACAGATACGACGGGTAAGGGCCTTACGAATTCAGTTTTAAGCCGACTAGCTTCTCTAAAATTTTCAATTAGTGATTGCAGGGGGCAAGGCTATGATAATGGCTCAAATATGAAGGGAAAAAACATTGGAATGCAAGAATTCTAAGACACTAGAAATGAATGTATTCAATTGAACAGAATGAAAAATTGCTTTGAAAAGTGAAAGATCCGTAACACAAGTTTTATCTCAATTCCTGTCGGTTCGGGAATCGAACCGGCGTCCCTTTGATCAAAGTTTATATGGTTAACCATTTAACCGACTCGACCAGCGACGAGATAAAAATTTGTTTTTGGACGATTGACTTAGCATCACAATTATTTTTAATTCATTTTTAGTGTCATTTTTTTGTCTTATTTATTTATTCTAGCAAATATTTACAAAGTCTTGCTATTTGTTTAACGACGGCAGTACATTTGTTAGAGGGCACAAAAGAGTTTTTGACGAACTTACGAAATGAGGAAAAATTTCAGGAGTTTATCTAGCAAGCTAAAGAAATAGCTTTAAAATTAGATGTTCCACCAAATTTCCCGGATGCTCCAAGGCGCCCTAGTCGAAAACCTCAACTTTTTTTCTTACGAAGGTAGAGACGAAATTATATCAAATCCTGAACAAAAATTTGAAGTTGAATTTTATTTCCAAATCCTTGATCAGGCGATTCAATCTGTTAGCGAACGGTTTGATCAAATTTCGGAACACAATAATATTTTCAAATTTTTGCATAATATTTCTGTGGCTTCATTAAATGCTTCTGATCTTTTAAATAATTGTCTTTCCCTAGAAAAGCATTTAACTTTTAATTCAAAGAGATTATTCACTCAACATTCGTTCAGTAAACATATAAAATTACTTTCGTTGTCATAAATAATAAATTTTTCTTTGAAATAACGGTGACGCTATTAGCGTACCTAGTTTAATAAAATTTTAATTAACTAAGTGAAACAATAGTGATTGAAGTAGTGGAAAACTAAAGTTAGTTAAGCTACGGGCAAGCTTGCCGTTGGCAAACCCGAAAACAGCGATGTATCAGAAACATCCAAATCTGTACTGGGAATCATATATAAGAGTCTAAGAAACTCATCATTAGACAAGCTCATGGCGGCCAGGAAAATGAATAATAAAGTTCTGCTAATCAATCAGCAGAATAATAATCAAGAAAATAACATGGATGGTGTTGAATACAACATTCCAATTACCAATCGTTTTACTAATCTACCAAAAAATAATACAACTGTAATAAATGAGGTCAGTAACCATAAAATAAAATCAACTCCTATTGTTGTCGTAAATACAACTTATAATAGAATCATAAACATCATAAAATCATTAAATATAAAAAATTATATAATAAAATATCAACAAATTGGTTTTAAAATTTTTATCAACGAATGTGAAATCAAAAAAAAATTTGAACAAGAATTACAACAAAAACAAATTGAATTCTACAGCTTCTGTGCAGCCGAAAATAAACCATTAAAAACATATATAATTGGCTTACCAAAAGATATGACTTTAGCGGAAATTAAGGAAAATTTGATATATCAAGGAATTTCAGAAACTGATATAATACTTATCCAAGAAATACAAAGGAAGGAAGAACATAAATTTAAAAACTATCTAATTTTGGCTCATTTCAAAAAACAAAATGTTTCGTTAAAAATCCTCCATAATATTAAACATATAAACCATGTAATGGTGAAATTTCAAATAAAAACCAGCTTTAACTATGGCCCAACACAATGCAGACGTTGTCAAATGTTTGGTCACGGAACAAGTCACTGTAACATTAAGGCTAAATGCTCACTATGTGGAAACGACCACCTAACAACTGTATGTACTACTCCAGAAACACTCAAATGCGCTAATTGTGGAGCGAACCATAAATCGTCTTCCAAAGAATGTTCAAAGCAAAAAGACTACTTATTAATAAAAGAAAACATCTATATTAGCAAGCAGATCGATAACATAACCAGAAGCAAACATCCAATACCAAGACCAGAAGTTAACAATATCAACTTTCCTGAATTAAAACATCCCACTCACCAAATAAGACCAACAACGACGTCGTACCGAGGGAACATCCAACCAGATAACATAGGTAATATTTTTAATACTCCAAACACATCCAACCAATCTCAATCCACAACACATATTAATTACAACTCACACCAAACTAAATCCAATAATAATCAAAACAATAACAACTCAACTGATGATAAATTATTTGATCACAGAAACTGGTCTGAAATCAAACCAAACCTTATCACACCCAAACTATATAATACATAGACTAGATAGAATTGGCAGACGATTAGGTGGCGTTGCGATAGTCATAAATAAAGACATAAAACACTCTATATTACTAACGTTTGGTACCAAAGTTATTGAAGCCATTGGGATTAATCTTCACACTACCTGTGGAAATATTACAATAATTTCTGCTTATTTTCCAGGCTCGAGCAAAAATCCTATTCTTGCAGATTTTGAAAACGATATAAAGATACTCTCAAACCGTAAAGAAAAGTTTATAATAGGCGGCGATCTAAACTCAAAACATTCATCATGGAATTGTTTCAGAAACAATAGGGCCGGTGACAAATTATATAATACAATGCTTCAAAGCAACTTCACATTAGAATTCCCTGCCGAACCTACATACTATACCAGCAAATCAGCCAATGGTTCTACAATTGATTTTCTCTTAACTAATGACAATTCACACATATCTGAATTATCGGTCCTTCACCAATTTTCCTCCGACCATCTGCCAGTATTATTTGAAATATCTGTTTCAAGAATAAGTAAAATACCTAAAAAACTTGTTTACTGTTATAAACAAGCAGATTGGAAAAGCTTTAAACATTATATTAACAAAAACCTTGACCTTACTCATAGTGCTCCCATCCACAAAATTCATACAACCACTGAAATAGATTTCCATATCGATCAATTTAATAGTCTCCTAGCGGAATCTCAGGCGAAATGTATCCCTTTAACAAATCCAACCAGTGCTTCACCCAGCCAAATCGAAATCAATGATGAATTAGCTAAACTAATCAGATTGAAAAACATTAGACGGCGACAGTGGCAAAGAAAACGTGACCCCGCACTGAAAAGAGTTGTAAATGCACTCATAAAAAGAATTAAGGAAGAATTTCAGCTTATCCGAAACAAGAACTGGGAAAACTTTTTATCCACTGTAAACGAAAGTAATCATAACAAAAGAATGTGGAGATTAACAAAAACTCTTCGCAATAAACAAAAAAAAATTCCAGTCTTATGTTCACAAGGAAATAACTCAAATATCAATAATAACAGACTTCTTACTAATAAAGAAAAAGCTGATGCATTTTCAAATTATTTCCTAAACATTCAGAGCCCATCCATCCCACACAATGACATTGCTCAACTGGTCCAAACAAACATTAATACAATTGATAACAATTTAAATTCTCTTTCCATTTTAGAGCTCACTAAGCCTCGAGAAATTAAAAGCTATATTAAATCCCTAAAATCTGCCAAATCTCCGGGAGAAGATAACATCACCAATAATCTTATCAAAAACCTTCCAAAAAAAGCTCTAATATACCTAACTTACGTTTACAATGCATGTTTGCGGCTAAATTAGTTCCCAAACACTTGGAAAACAGCGAAAATAATCCCAGTCTCCAAACCAAACAAAGACACTACCCGAATTGAAAGTTATCGCCCCATTAGTCTTCTTAACGTATTAGGAAAGCTATTCGAAAGGATAATACTCCATCGCATAAACCTACATGCTTCTGCCAAAAATATAATACCTAACCACCTATTTGGTTTCCGCACGGCTCATTCCACCTCACACCAGTTATATAGAATATGCGATAACATAAAAGCAAATTTAAAAAACAAGATATCAACAGGAATGATACTTTTTGATATAGAAAAAGCGTTTGATCGTGTTTGGCATGATGCACTCATCTTTAAAATGATACAATTTGGTTTTCCTTCATACCTAATAAAAACCGTAAAATCTTTCTTGGAAAACAGACGATTTTTTGTTTCAATAGGACAAACAAAATCCGAGACTATGTCCCCTACATCTGGTTTACCACAAGGTTCAGTTTTGTCTCCCACATTTTACAATATATTGGTCGACTACAGCTGGCTATAAACAAACTCACAGAATACTTCAACAAATGGTGCATCAACATTAACAACAATAAAACGCAAGCAATTTACTTCTCTAGACGTCGCGCGAATAGATACCTACCAAACTAAACATCACTTTATATCAACACAGAACCAATAAAATGGTCGAATTCCATAAAATATCTTGGATTGATTCTTGACAGGCGACTCACCTTTAAGGACCATGTTAGTCATGCAACCGAAAAATGTGAAAAGCAAATTCGTGCTCTATATTCCCTGCTCAATAAAAAATCAAAACTTTCTGTTAAACATAAAAAACTAATATATACGATGATCATTAGACCAACCCGATGATCATTAGACCCTTACCTATGCAGCTCCGGTTTGGTTTAACTGTGCTGAAGTACAGAAGAAAAAAAGTCAAATCATACAAAATCGCTGCCTCAAAATAATTCACGCGCTCCCTTATGATTATTCTACCACTAAACTACACGAAACTGCCAATCTTCCCACACTAGCTAACTACATTAACTCTATCACTACCAATTTTAAAACTAACGCACACAATACTAACAATCCTCTTATCATCCCATTGTTCTCTCAATAATAGCAAATCCAAATTACAAACTCATAAATAGATCTTAAGTTTTAGTTTTAGTTATGTAGGTTAGTTCTATTTCTAATTATTATTAAGTCTTCCTATAGTTACTAAGCATATAAATATAGCATCATGCCTATTATTAATGCCGAATATCCATTTAAACATCCAACATATTCCAATGAAATCAATAACCACATAAGCTGTGAAGTTAATATAACTAAGCTCTTAAAAATTTGCCAATGTACTTAAAATTTATAACAAATAAAGAATTCATTTACTTTAATTCAAAGTCTGATATTGTAGGTTTAGATTTATGGGAGGAAATGAAAACATTTCAAAGTATAGTTTCAGGAACTTTAAGCCCTATAGAATCATTAGATTTTATATTTAAAAAGAAATTCGACCAGATATTACCAAATCTAGTTGTAGCTCTTAGAATTTTATTGACAATACCAGTCACAGTAGCTTCCGGGGAACGTAGCTTTTCTAAATTAAAAATGATTAAATATTATTTACGTAGTACAATAGGACAAGAAAGACTGGTAGATCTAGCTAGAATATCTATTGAAAGTGAATTTCTGAGCAACTTGGATTATAGTGACTTGATAGACGACCTTGCAAGAATCAAAGCGCGTAAAATAAAATGTAATTAACTAATATATTTTACAATTTAAAAATACACGCTTGAATTTTAGTGCTATTTATCCAATTTTTTTAATTTTTTGTTATTGAAATTCGTACGCTGTATTAGAACGATAACAATATTTATTCCTTTATTTATTTTTGAGGACTATACCTACGTGGGATACCTCGTTAAAAAAATGCATTGCATATCCTACCCTTTGGTGATGTGGAAACGGATTATTTACGACAAATAGATTTTTTTAGGGTGGCATTTTTGAAAACTGCAACAGGCGCCAAAATCGCTAGCGCCGGCGCTTGGTTTAAGCAGTGAGAAACATAAATAATAAGTAACGAAAAATATTAAAAACGACAATTTTAATTTTCCAATTCAAAATGTTCCTAGCTGTGAAATATTTGATGTCGTTTGTCTTATGTCTTTTTGAAGTGAAAACTTCTTTAGGCGCACCACACATAGATTTTTCCGTAGGTAGTAAGTTAGGCTGATTCGCGACGCTCTGAAATGAAAGACTTTATTAAGGTTTAAATTAAAATCTATTTATTATTTCTTAACGTTTCAAATTGCGTTGGGGATATCGTGCTCGACTGATGTGCTGTAGATACTGAGTTTAACTCCTGATATACTACATATTTTTTATTGTTTTTTTTTTTAATTTTTATCAAATACCATTAAAATTATTTTTTTTATTTATGAATTCATAAAAATAATAAAAAATTTTTTATACGAATTTTAAAAAATTGATCTATAACGCAGCTTTTTAAAGTTATATTGCTACTGTCTTTTGCAATTTGCATTCGAGTCATCATGTTAAATAAATATTGAATATATATAAAATTTTAAGTATGTATATTGTATGGCATTAATACATTAATCATCATGAAAATTTATGAAGTTGTTGTGTACGCTTAATTTTTCCTTTTCATTTAACTATCGTTTTAAGCAGTAGTTTGCTTTTATCAATGTTTTT
The DNA here is from genome assembly GCA_963693315.1 of Diogma glabrata. Taxonomy (NCBI): domain Eukaryota; kingdom Metazoa; phylum Arthropoda; class Insecta; order Diptera; family Cylindrotomidae; genus Diogma; species Diogma glabrata. Next base: position 17,208,464 of record OY856186.1, read on the forward strand.
TTGAACATAATTTGTTTATGAAATTAAAATTCACGTAAGAAAGATAGTATAACCTGAAGGCTGAAACAATTAAATTTGTATATCCAAATTATATGTATTGGAATTTTATCATCTTCACTAAATATGTTGTCGGTTTGGAATTGTATGTGATACAGGTTTCTAAAATTAAGTAAAGAGTTAATACTTGTAACTTGATACTTGATAAAATCGATTATATTGATTTATAGCTCACAATTAGGAGACGGAAATCGCATAAATTCTATACATAGAAGCATAGCTTATGTATCATTAAACATGGATGGCAATAATGATAAATAAAATAATTTAAAATGGTGGCACTTAGCCGATAGTGATTTGCAAACGGCAACAATGCTCATTAATACCAATAAATTTTCTTAGCTTTCCACAGAAAGATTTGTAAAATTTAAACTTGTTGATGTATGGGTGTGACAACCAAGCGTACTTTAGTCCCTGCTATTGGCAATTTTTTGACAATTATTTGGTTTACATTGTGAGGTTAGTGTGTTTATCAGCGGTTTATCATTCTGACTTGTTTCTCATTTATTCTACTAATACGATCCAAATACTACTAATACGATATCAATTGATTGCGATTGCCAATGAAGTTTTCACTTCTGCCGTGTGGTCTTAAGCACACTCTCTGTTTTTTTTTAAGTAAAACTTCTTTAACGAAGTATTTCTTTGAATTTTTTGTAACTTTTGAGATGTAATTTTAAGTATAAATATAGCATATGTGTTTAAGCATTTATATTTTTAATGTTTTTACATGTATTTGTACGTATAGTATCTGATTTGATTTTTAAATGTGTGCTGTTATATGGGTTTATGTATGCATGTATAATGACCTTATTTTAATGTTTTTGATTTAAGCTGTGAACAGAGGATCTGGTGGAATTTACTTCCTTGATGTTCCCGGGGTAACTGGAAAAACGTTCTTAATTTCATTGCTGTTGGCATTGGATCAGATCACCAAATGAAGTAACTCTAGCATTGACTTCATCTGGAATAGCTGCAAAACTGATAGAAGGTGGATGAACTGCACTTTCTGCTTTGAAATTACCACTAAACATGCAAATCATTGAAGCACCAGTTGGCAACATCGCAAAAACAGCGCAATGGCCAAGATTTTACAGATATGCAATTAATCGTTGGGGATGGATGTACGATGGCCCACAAAGGGTCACTGGAGGCACTGGACAGAACGTTAAAAGATCTTCGTGATAACCAAAACATTTTTGGTGGAGCCATGATTCTGATGTCAGGTGATTTTCGTTAGACTCTTCCAATTATTCCCCGATCAACTGTTACTGACGAACTAAACACATGCTTAAAATCATTTGATTTGTGGCGGCATGTAAAGGCACTCTAATTAAAAACTAAAATGCGAGTGTTTTTGCAACAAGATCAAACTGCGATTATGTTTTCGAAGCAGTTATTAGATATTGGAAATGGTAGGGTCGCAGTTGAGCGGATTAATTACACTACTCACGGATTTTTATCACTTCATCGGCTAAAAAAAGGAGCTTATTCAGCTTGTTTTTACGGACATAGAACAACAGTTCAGAAACCATAATTGGCTGAGTGAACGAGCAATATTGGCGGCCAAAAAAAAAGATGTCGATGGTCTTAATGCAATCATTCATAATTTTTTTCCCGGAGAGTTGTTTTCTTACAAATAAGTTGACACAGTTACAAACCAGAATGACGTCGTCAACACTCAACTATCCCACAGAGTTTTCAAATTTCCTGGATTTTCCTGGACTACCACCTCACAATTAACAATTAAAACTATGATCAGTTGTGATTATACTGCGTAACATTAATCACCCTTGACTATGCAATGAGACGCGACTGGCTGTAAAAGAGCTAATGAATAACGTCATCGAGGCCAAGATCAATACAGATGGTTCTAACGGATTTGTCATTCGATTTTAGGCGTCTACAATTTCCCGTCCATCTGGCTTTTTTGATAACCATAAATAAATTGCAAAGCTAGTCGTTTAAAGTTTGCGGAATAAGCTTGGAGTTTCCCTGTTTCGCTCCATACAAACTCCAAAACTCCATACACCAGGTGGACGACCAACAGGACATGTATTATTTTGATTTCACTAACTAACTAACCCGACTTCTACCCATTCTACCCATACCTGGATTACACTAATCCGAATAAGAACGAATCATGGACGTTGTGCTGAGTCTTTCTACAAGTGCTGCATTTCAGAGTCCCATCAATGTGACTTCCGGGCACCACAACGAACCATAAAACACATTGAAACTGTGTGTCCAATTCGATGATACAATGGCAACATCTCAGACATCCATTTGGCAACTCCCGATGTAGTAGTATGGATAGACTCACTAAATGTAAACATCTTCTGTTCAAATGTTCTGCTCAGTGTTCAAATATTTTACTTTTTGATTTTTAACAAAAAGACTCGCAATAAAATCGATTGTAAGCTCGTTTAATGCGTATTCATGTTTTGCTTTAGGTAGATTCGATAAAAAAATCTACCTATTTTAAGTTTTATTTTTATTTTTAATGTGTCACAAAAAACCGTACGCTAAATAAAATTTTGATTTTGTTCTTGTATATATTTTATATTTTGTTATGAGTGATGTAGGTCGCAGAAATTACACATAAATGAGCTAGGGAGGGATACAGACAAGGTTGTGTGCACGACCAACTTGTGGACCTTAAGAACTCAGGTAAAATTAATTTGATCTGCGCAGACGCTCGTTGATTCATAATGTAAAATATCATCAAATCAGCAACATCTCTTTTATGTTGCAAGAAATTAAGATCCTTACTTAAGCTTAGCTTAAAATACTTAACCAATTGAGACGCATTTTATCTATGCAGAACGCATCTGTGGTTTTAACCAGTTAAGGTTTGGTGTTCCCTAAACAATATCGCATATATATAGTGAAAGTTTAGTTCAGCTTTAAAGGAACTGACTCAGTAGCTTTACATAATGTCACCAATTTTTTCTTAATAAAGTTGAAACAAAGATTCATTCTATATAAATCAATAAAGTGAAAACCTTGTTTACATTTAACCAAAGCAGGACTAATTAATGCCACATTTTTGGTAATCGGGCATGTTTGAAAACTCCCAACACATCAAGTAACAGTATTTTTGCTTAACCTCAAATTTTGCTTTTGCATCAAATCTAGAAGTATGGTGACTAAAGTAATTGTTCAGCACTAACATAAACAGAGCCGGACGAAGCTATTCAGCACCGTGTGTGGGCTGGGTGGTCGCCTCAAATTTCTCGCCAATATTTCATGATAAGTTGTTTGGAAATAGAAACTAAAATTGAGGTAATTTTTTTTTCTATGATGGCATATGAAAATTCTATTTTCATCACGCTTAATGTCTTGTGAAAATGGGTTTTTTCCTCTAGTGTAAAAAGAATAACAAACTGTAGTTGCTATGGTTTTTCATATAATTTTACAAAACTTTTTAAACACCGCAACCATGAAAAAACAGAATATGAATTTTTAATGTGATGTTGTCGATATCATATTTTATAATTTATAGTAAATATCGATTATATAGATACTATCATAGAAAAAATTGCATTTCCTACGTGAGATAAAAACGTTTTTCGTTCGTAAACATGTTCCACTTGACGCTAGCGCGTCTCGTGAACAAATGTTTACTCACGAAAAAATCAATGTTTTCATCTCTTGTAGGAAAATATACTATTTTTTTAATTTAAAAAAACAAACATATATTGGGTTGATAATAATCGAGCTGGTGAGGTGACCATGAACCATCTCTACCTCGGCAGCATTTCTTAGCTATAACCTCCTACCGTAATTTACGATTTTATTCCGACAACATAAGCGTATATATGTAATCTTGATATATAAATTAAAATAGAAAAAAAATCATTTTCTTATGTAGATTTATCAAAACATGAAATATACTTAGATACGACAAATTAAATTAATTAACTTTTACCAAGGTAAACAAAACGCGAAACTTTTATAAACAAAATCAACAATTTGAAATGCGTGCCAATTGCAAAACAGTCAGAAATACTTATTTCTACAAATTTTTTTTGTTATTATATTTATTTTATTTAATTCCATGCAATCTTGCATGCTAGACACAAAAACTATTTTCAATTTTTTTTTTATTTTATTATATTAAAACAATTTAAAAAAAATAATGACAAAATATAACAATAAAAAAACTGTCACGAATTTAATTTAAGAACTTTTCAATAAAAAAATTTTATTGGTAGAATAAAAAATTGACATCACAGCATAAACTGTGAGGATATGGTTACAACATCGATAGATAGGTGAAATGACAAGAGGAATATAATTTTATCGTTTCATATCGATAGTGTAGGCACTTGAGATACGAGGAAAAAAACTATTTTAATGCTTTGTATGTAGACAAATTTGTTTGTGGTGAGATTTAAATTTAATCAACAGAAATTCAACTATGTTTGATTGAAAATCGAAATTATTTGTTTTTTCTGAGAACCTCAGATACCTACCACCTGGACAGAAATTTAAAATATTGAAATTTAGTTTATGGAACTCAGATTTGTAGTTTGTACCTACATGAAATATTACTTTCAGAGTCATATAGATAGAAAAAACATTAAGTAAAAAATTATGCTAGTCACTTATTCCTGCTCTCTCGTAAATATTTATCAAACAAAATGTTGACAAAAGTTGTTAGTAGTACAGTCTTTAACTGTCAATTCATTTTAAAAATAAATAATTGTATTAACATTAAATTCAAATTGACATTGTTAAAATAAGCGTGTCAATATTTAGATTTTATGTAAAAATTTGTAAGTTTTGTTGATGTGGGATTTCTGTTGAATTTTGTTGGCATTAGAAAGAATAAGTTCATGTACACATAAGGGTGGTAATTAATCAGAAAATTTATTCTTAAATAACAAAACAGAAAAGAGATTACAAATCATGATTCTTACTTTTAATTTATATCACAAACAAATTATAAAAGTTGAAGCGTAGCCGCGATAATCCTTTCAATCTACCCACTTACAACTTTGTGTTTATTCGAAAATATCTTTACATGCTATTTACTTTTGCAAGCCATCCGAACAAAATCCTAAATAAGAATATGTAATTATGTGGCTTTTAAATAAATGTTACAGATTACTATCGTATGTGAGTTTTTATCGTCTATCAAACCTGAAGTGTTCATCCGTATTAGTTATATGTTAAATCACCATGCGAATGCCTATTATTTCTTGTAAATATTTATTTCCATTTGATTCGAACAACAATATTAATTATATTTGTACTATACTAAAAGTTGGTCACTATTGCCCTGTTGAAGCAATAATTCCATTCGGGCAAAGTAAAAATGAACCTAACACCGTCGTTTTTTTGTAGGTAAGGGAAATATCTTGTTAGGTTATATCAGTAGAAAGAATAATTAAGAGCTTTTTTACTCTCTTGCTATCTAAATATTACATCTATCCAAATTGATAAATTTTATAAATGAATTATTAACTCATTAGCCTCATTCTAAATAGGGTCTTCCCTGCTATCAAGTCTCCCCTAGTCATTTGCATTTGGTTCCTAATATTCTTAAGAATATTGGCTGGATTTTTATCGCAAGTGCAAGATCAAAAATAGCCACGTCGTTTATAGCCGGCATATATCAGGCCATTTTGTAGTTGAGTTATCATATTTTTCACACCTTTGTAATGAAGTGTAATTCAAACTTCGTAATTGAGAGTCGAACCACTTTCCCACATGCATTAAATTTGCATTAACCAAAGCTTTCATATTTGTTTTAGTTTTTCCTTCAAACATGACTCCTTGTACTCAATCCGTAGTCGTCATCTACAATAGTTTCCGCTTAATACTTATCATAAAACAGTTGTGTGATATTTCCCAAAATAATTTCTTATATTCAATTTGTAATCGTTAATCGCTATAAAATTGTCATAAAATAGTTTTGCAATATCAATAATACATAATCGCGCTATTTTCATATATAATTCTTACAATCATTTCGTAATCAATATTTTTTTTTTGTAATTCTTATCCAATTTTTTTAATGCAATTTAGTTGTACAGATTCCTTAGTAGGTTTTCAACGAGCTACCAGCTAATGCTACCATTTGTGTTACTATAAATACTAGGCACCAGATGGCCTCAGAAGGTTAGTCTCATTATTCGATTCTGATTAGAATCGGAATTTTGTTTGACGTTTTGATTGTTGTCGCGTGTTTTGTGAAAAATTGTTCCAAATAGTTAGTTTGATTAGAAAAATTATATAAAGAAAAATGGAAAAATTTTAGTAATGAAATTCGTGATTGTCGGTAGTGAAAATAAAGTAAAGAAATTGATACAAAAAAAAGAAAGAAAATTCTGTTTGTGCTTGTCAGTAGAACCATGTTGTTTCACCGGTCGAGTTACTGTAATAAGACGGTAAATATAACTTTGTGTTATAATCATCAAAAAAATAACTTTCCGATGCCGCGATTGCATGTACCAAAAATAATAAAATAAGAACATAAAACTTAATATAAATTAACAGTACTTATTAGCATTTATCCACGTATTACGGTCAAGATTTCCGTTTTGTACGGTTATTTAATAACAGACATTTTTTGTTGAAAACTACAAAGAAAACGGAGTTGCATGTACATGATTCGTAGGTCTAATTATAAAACAAAACTGTGATCAAATTAAGTAAATTATGAACCAAAGAATTTAGAAAAATTTAAATTACTGATGATTGCATTAAGTAAAATTATGAACCAAAGAGTTTAGAAAACTTTGAATTATTTATGTTTGCATTATCTGTGATAAATCAAGAAAAAAATATGAACCAACTAAATTAGAAAACTTTAAATTATGTATGTTAGCATTAATCACCCAAAATTATTTATATAAAGGAACGGAACAATAAAACGGTAAATAACCAAACGGGTTTTAAATTTTTTTGTTGTACTTGATATAGAAGAGAGGTGTTTTCATGTATGACGTTTTAACGGAACCGTTGCGTTTTGGACTATCGGACAACTGCAGCAAGAGTAGTGAAATAACCATCGAAGTTTAGCTAGTGATTTTTTTTATTACGCCCATTTTTATTACCCATAGCTGATTTAAGGGTGATAAGCTCAACACCCGTTCAACTCAATTAGGATAAAATCAACATCTTTTTACCATTCTTCCATTTGCTCGGATATTTCCATCCTAAGTCGGGCTTAATTCGACTACATCGTCTTACCTTCCTACACTTGTTCTGACGTCACTCGTGTTAGTAACCACCAATCAGCTGCTTCCGATTGCTTTTTCAGTAATATCTGCGGGATGACCAGCTAATTGTCCAGAGATTGAGGAGCGGGAGTTGGTACAAAGCATGGGGTGAGTCACATGTTTATTGGTGAATGTGTGGATGTATGGATATGTCTTTACTTGCTGATACTAATTTATTGCAATAGTTTTACCACGGTAATTTAGCCAGCAAAAACCATGACCATCGAATTACCTTTTGTGTGGGTAATTTGGTTATGGTCATCGATGAAGTGGTTTATCATTTGCCTTGTTGTGTTTGGGTTTTCCTTCGTTTCTAATACAATAATAACTCTTTCATATTGTTTTGATTACATCATAAATTAACAAGGAGATGTGAGGAACAACTTTAATATTTATTACAATGATTTTAGATAAGTGGTACACATCTAATTAATTTCATTTTAACTTTACACTTCAAATTGAATTGGTTGTTATATTGAGCGGTTGTAATTGTTACAATAAATTAGATATTTATTTCTTCCAGTTATTATCTATAATAAGCTCGGCCAATATTTATCATGAATAGATGTCCAAAAATTAATGCTTACATACAAAAGGTTGTATAAAAACTCACATAATAATGTAGTCTTCGATAAAATAATAATACAACTAGAGCAATGGGACTACAAGGATAACTCCGAAACATCTAAGCTAAGGCAATTATATTTCATTTCTTGTTCTTACCAATAACTTGTTATCTCCACGATATTTATTCGCTAAATATTCTCTAAGTAAATGGAGAGTTCCTGAGACGTTTGGGTATGAAAGACGACTGTATGTGTATACGCATGCGTGAGTATATGGGGACATGGATGACGGTGCGTAGGTATGTAGATTTATGAGTGCGTGTGCAAACGTGAGTGTATGGGGATATGGATTGTGTGTATGTGTGGGAGTGGATGAAGAGTGTGAGTGTGTAACTGGATTAACATTATTGGGTTGGACGTGGTGATCGTGGTTCGGTTGCATAATGGGGTCGCCAGAGTCTATCTATTTCACTTGCCTGTTTTCTCATATCCGTTATTATCATGTTTCACGCGTACTATACAGTTATTTGTGCTGAAGTAGCAGTATTTCTTTCTCGTTCTCACGGACTAAAGCTAGCTTGGGGCTTTTAAAACAATCTCGCTAGGTACGCGGCCTTCTATGCCACTTCGCTGTTAGTTAACAAAGCAGCGTTTCACTATACATTTAGTACCTATACAATTTGGTACCATGAACAACAACATACAATCTCTTTCAAGAATATAAGTAGCATATAATTTCTAGCTGTAAACCGTAATAATTGAAAAGGGGTTTTGAGTAGGATAAGGATATACTTAAAAAGGTTACAACTATATCGTCCGTATTGAGATTTTAAGGTTATCGAAATGACTAAAAATTTAATTCTAAAATGCTTTAACGTATTCAACAGGAAGGTTTGTAGCGGCAACACTCAGTAAAAATAGCACCATCACAAATTAATTAAAGTCAAATAAAAATAATATATGTACGAATAAGTAACGTATGGATTACTGATAGAGAAAACGCAGTAAAAATAACAACTTTGTGGCATAAAAAAACCCTTCATACAATTATCACTTGGTCTGACTGATTTTAAAAGATGGGAGGCACTATTGGTAAGAGCCAAAGAAACGGGGAGCCTAAGTATGTCCAGGAACTGGTTCTAAAGAAGGCTAGATAAAACAAAAGCGAAAATCCAAGTGGCAAGCACCACACAAACTGCATACATAGAAGCTTATTAAAACAAAGATAAAAGCTCAAAATCACAGAAACAAAACGAAGAAAGTACTGAACTCAGGGCAAAAACTCTTGTAAAAAAGAAAGTAGAAGACAGCAAAACCTCATATACTGATGCTAATTAGTTACAGGAGAGCCACCAATCCGATGTTGTTCCACAGCAGCGACAACGAAACAAAATGGAGCAAAAGCAAAAACAATAAAAATACGAGAGACAATGGCATTCTGTTGATTATGGGGCAATAAACTGATAACAGAAATTATAAAAAATGTGTTAGAAGTGGTCTTACTGATGGTAACATCTGAAATCATTAGGCAAAATGGTCTTGAAAGGACAACAACACGGACCTATTCTTTCTTAGATGATTGTGAAAAATGACGTTTACGTTATCTCAAAGCAAAAAGTGGACATAGCTCAGGAGCATGTCAAACCTATTCAGTGTTACAAATGTTAGAGGTTTGCACATATTTCTAATACGTGCACACAAACAGAGTCAACATGTAGCCCCTGTTCAAAAATGAGACACAAGGAATCCGATTGTCTAAATCAACCACATTATGCGGAGTGGAGCGTATGGAATTTGTAGCACAAAATGAGAAGCACATATCAAAGGAGAAGGTATTACCTGCCACAGCTGTTACTCTGAATTAGAGCCTATGAAACATGTACAATTAATAAATAGATACACAAATACAGCGTCAAGGTCGAGCCTGAAACAAAAACTTGCACAAATCAATTTGCAACATTCTGTATTGGCAGTGCACGAGATTTGTTTTAACGCCCTCACATTTTACAGACTCCCACTGTGTTTGTTCACAAGTTAAAAGCCTGGGGAGGCGTTTTATTTAGTTGGATATTAAACTAAGAACCATAAATTGTCCAGAAAAATTATCGGTTACTTGAAGCTCAATAGAAAATGTTGTTTGACTGTATTACAGCGAAGGTCACAAATTTCATCGTTTGATGATATGATCTATTTGTGGTGAGCAAATTTGAAAATGTATGCACACATCAAAGTCCCCAATACTCATGGCCAAATTAATTGACGCCATATGCCGCTCCACCGTTCATTCCATTCATAGTTTCGCCGATGATAGTACGCTACATGTATCCCATGAAACACAAAGGCAACGGGCGACTGATGTTATTAATAACCATAGATCTAATTTGACGGATTCCTCAAACTCTGATCTTAAAACACTTTTAGAATGGGGTCATACAAACAGTGTAGAATTTAATGCAAGTAGAACACAGTTTTGCCACTTTACAAGATCATCTACATCTAACTCTTTTCCATTAAAATTTGATTTTAACGATCTAGAAGAAAAGGAATATATCAATCTTTTGGGGGTTGAGATTGAAAATGATATGAAATGGAATACTCACATTTTCAATCTTGCTAAGAGCGCAGCTCAAAAGTTAGGATATCTAGGGCGTTGTCGTAAATTTTTCAATAGCGAACAGCTTCTTTTAATATATAAATCATTTTTTCGCCCCTGCATGGAGTACTGTTCTCACATCTGGGGTGGTGCATACCCAACCTCTTTAAAATGTCTAGACACTGTCCAACGGAAAGCAATTAAATTGATCGGCAATTTAAATCTTACAAACGAGCTTGATTCGTTACAGCATAGAAGAAATGTCGCTGATTTGACGATATTTTACAAATACATTATGAATGAGTACTCTTCAGAGGAGATCAAATCAATACTACACAAACCCGCTATTTTTTCTCGTTCAATGAGAGCATCAGCCATGGCCCACCCATTCACCGTTCAAATAACAAAATGTAGAACTGTCCCCTTTCAAAGTGATTTTTTCAACCGTGTTTCTTATCTTTGGAATTCCTTGCCCTTATAGGTTTTCCCTGATTATTTTAATCCCCAACTTTTTAAAGTCCATGTCCACCAATTTCTTAAAGAAACATAATCCATTTCCACAATCCACAGTTGGCATGGTATCTTCGGATATTTAGAGACGTTAATTTATAATTTATTTAAATTAACACTAAACATGTCTAACTTAGTATAAAAAAAAGAAGACTTACCTGAGCATTTTGAGATCGGCAGGTTAACAAACAATCGAGCAAAGGTCCTGGTCTGGATTTAATAAAAATTGTAATTGATTAGGAGTCAAGAAAGGTTTTAGCTCCTCCTTACTTAAAACTCCTCAACAGTTTTCTTCATATTTGGTATTTTGCTGAAAGAATCGAAGATTGGTTGAGTTACCAATTATCTCCAAGATCCGTATCATTGATCTTAGAAACCTCAAATAATGTTCCTCTCAGTTGGTGGTGAAGTGATCTAGAAATAATAAATAAAAGACCATTAAATTGCATTGATTTGCTTTGTCGGATTGGCAGTATGGTTTCAAATTTGGTCACTCTAACGAAAACCTGGTCTGTGACTAAGAAACATTGTCCAGCCAACTGTTGAAAAGTACGTTTTTGGTATTTTCATAGACATATCGTTTGCTTTCGATCATCTATGGAGGACAAGCGTCACGAGTCCGTCTTCATTTATAACTAGATGAATTTCTTAACACAAGGAAAGATATTATTAAGGATTATTTGAATTCAGTGGAAGAGAACAATGCATTTAGAGCTCCACAATGGTACTTGGTTTAACTCTTTGGAATATGATTTTTAACACTAGCATATTGGATGAAGTGTCAGAACCATGCGTAACGCTGATAAGGTCATTGTAATAACTGGAAATTTAAGGAAGTAGTTTCAAAAAAGCGATCATAAAGCAATAAACAAAATGACCTTAGAATTGTTAAACTACAACTAAAGGACAAGTACAATAGAGCAAAGCCACCAATCATCAAAGGAAATTGCATCACAACTAATTGTATGAGAGGCTGGGCGTTACAAGTCACAACGCACGCATATGCGGGAATTGAGTCCCTCTTCCACGGTTTCACAAGATGACACAAATAAAGTATTCAACCGTGATGTAAACATAAAAGTAGAGTTGGAAGAAAACACTGGGACTGCGCCAGAAGAATATCTGCGAATGGAAAGCCTTTTAAATTTCGTCACAAAAAGACCACATAACATATCCTCCGGATTGCCCTGATTACGAGACCTTACGGAACGATCTAGGGTCGCTTTTATTTAAAAAAAAAAAGGAGGAATTGATAATTTAACAACAATAAAATGAGCAGTTAAATGGGGTCACTAAATTTGTTCGTTGAAAAAACTGGATGGGTGAACGTGGTTCGTGCATCACCAGCCTTAAAATGTCGAACTTGGATGCACGTCATAGCTTCAGACTGGACAACTATCTTCTCTTTATATGTACACTGGTGTGACCTGGAAACGCTAGCCACTCAGGTAGACATGGGTAACAGAGAAAAATGTGTGTCTTATATGAACGACAGAATCTTGAATGAAAAAAGAGCAATTTTCTGAAAAATTGCCAAGTACTAAGCACTCTCCCGCTTTCAAGTTTGCTTTTTTGTTTTCCAAATACATGAAATACATAAAATTTACCAGCCCGTTTTTTAAGATTTTCAACATATTCCACACATTGGCATTCATCATGTAATTTACCACAACTAACAGATTTCATTTCACCATATACCAGTAAAAATTATTATATAGAAACGAAGTCACGGCTAGAAGCAAAATACATAGAGGCTGTAACTTTAAAACGTACACAATCATTTCATGCGTTTATACCTAAAGATGAAAAAATATTGCTCACAAAAAAATATTCTAATTCAGCTAAAACTAGGATTTTTCAGATAAGCCGTTAATATGCAATGTAAATTTAATTTATATTTTTATTTTCTTTTATATTATTTTATATTATTAATAAATGTATATTGTTTTTATTACACAACTAAGAATAAAAATAAAAAGGTAATTATTATATGAATTCTATACAACATGTATTTTATTTCACATAATTTTTCTCACTATTTACTTCTCAGCATCAGTTTTAATATATTTCAGGTACATTCATTTATAATTAATTTCCGACAGGTAGAAATGGGAGAAAAAGTGAATTATGTAAAAAGCATCCACACCCTCAAATACTTAACTTTTATCCTAAAAATAATTAAATTTCTATAAAACAAGAATTCAGGCGGTTTTAGTTAAATAAAATGCATTTTTTAAAAAACAAAAAATTGAAAAAAAACGCAAATAAAAATTTTGTAAGAATTTTATTTTTAAAACGAGAAATTATGTACTTAAGAACCTTTCCTTTCGTTTTCGATTACAAACTTATTAAACATTTCTTTTCTGGAAAAAAAGTTGTAAAAGTGAAGGTACCCCTAACAGCGCCATCTTTGAAATTTTTTTTAAGTTTAACACACTTTTAAAAAATTATTAAAATTATTAATTTTAAGTAATTTTTTTATATAAGTCCTATTAATTACCTTTTCAATGAGCTATAAATGACTTAAATCGGTTTAGTCAATCGTTAGCAATTGATATTCAAAGATACTCAAGATACTTTTCGCAAACCCCTAAAACTTTGCCACCACCCTGTGTCATCCCTAGAGCGAAATTAATTTTTTGAAAAAAATGTTATTTTTATTTTTTTTTGGCTATCTGTATATGAAATTTTATCGAAATCAGAGGGGGTCAGGAACATCGATGTTGCGATGACGTGGAATTGCTCCACTTTAGAAATGCAAAAAGAAAAGAAAAACCAGCAGTCGCAAAAACTGGCTTCTTCCTATACAAGCTTCATGTAATACACAATTTATTCAAAAGAGCTGCCCGGCAGGAATTATCCCTGCTATGTACTTGAGTGATCCTGAGGCAAACTGAAATGTTTTTTCAGAGCTCTACTTTGTCCTGAAAAAAAAAGGAAAATTAAACGTAATGGTTCCCGGAAAACTAACACCTTGACGGATTAAAATTCGGAGCTTGAACAAGCCATGAATCGCAAGAAAATTGACATTTTCGGCGTCCAAAAAACGAAATTGCAAAACTTTGGGAATAAGGCAAACTTCTTGGATAATGCAACCAAAGCTTGTAAACTTCATTATTATGGCATCAAAAATAGAGAAAACGGAATTGGTATCATATGGTATCATATTGTCAAAGGAAAAGCAAGAAAACTGTTATGTTCCCGAAAACTGTTAGAAATGAATCATTGCAATACATGAATATTTCCAGTTCTTTTTGCTTGTACTCTTAATTGATAAACGGGTGGTTCCTACTTTTGTTTACGTTTTATAGATTGATGGAAGGGCAAGAAGAATGTTTTAATGTTTTGGAAAAAAAAATGAGACAATCTGTTGTTAACTGGTTTCGTTATAAAATATAATTGTATTGTATGCAATTACATGCATGACGAGTTAATATATATGCAACCAACTCTTCCTCCTCTGTTCTTCAAAGTAATTAAAAATTATAAATAAAACAGATTTTTTTAAAATTTAGTTGAGTTAGGATTCAGTTAAATGTAAAAGTTCATGATGCGGTCGGGTTTTTATTGTTATATTAAAATTAAGTAAAAGAAAAAAATTATGTTGATTGATTTAAATTTTAAACTGTGTTTTCCAAAATTTTAAATGTTTATGGTATTAAATTATTGTTACGATATTTTATTGAGCTAAAATAAAAATAATATAACTGAAACAAAAAAATTAGATGTTTTAAACGATATGGCGGTGGTTTGAGACAGGCCAGATGACAAAAATTTAAAAGGGTCCAACCTATGTGAATATTACTATTGGATCATTATTGTTTGCACAAGGTGTTCCGAAATTTTATCGTTATAGTGTTTTAAAGCAGAGGCGTGCACCGGATGGTCAAACGACGATGATTGGGGGGTGAGTTCATTCCATAATATGTTACATTTTTTTTATTGATGTATGAGTTGGAAAGTGCTGTGGGCGTCAGCACGTTGGCTGAAGTCTATATTCGTGTGGAGATCAGTACGTGGTATCATAAATCAACCATTAGACGAATATTTTTTGCGAAAGTGGCACATTTTTGTTGATTTGTATTCGCTGAAGATCTTCACGTTAAACAGCGTTTGTGGCATAAATATAATTGTTGGCTGAAGAAAACAAACAAAAGGAAACCTGTCGTACAATACATATTGATTGGAAGTTGACACCAAGGAGAACTACAATCAACAATATTGTCTTTTATCACTTCTCTCGATGTTAATTCTAGTTTGCATGTTAGATTAATAAATTATTTTTGTTTGTTTTAAAAATCATAATGAAATGTCATAAATAAATTATCTCTGTTCCTTAAAGATCTTTTGTTGGGTTAGAGTCCGTGTTTTAGTCCGTACATTCGTTTATATTTAAAATTAGTACTGACATACTTAATAAAATAAAAAAATACCAAAAACTATATGGTATAACCTAAGATGAACGCTAAGCAGTAACCAATAATAGAATGCACCTGTTATCAAATCCTCACCATATAGCATCACTAGTAGGAAATTTAAACTGAGCGCGAAACAGCATTTAAACTATTGTACCATGAAACTCATGAACTTATGTGACAAAAAATCAGATCCTACCCTTCACGACTTTTCTGCCACTGCTCTAGGATAGTATGTAAAACCATCATTAATGGTCATATACTAATGATGAAAACTGAATCCCGGAACTGAATTTAAGTTTGGCTGAGGCAAATTTAAATATTCAACTCTATGAAATTTTTTGAACTGTGGAACAAAGGGACTTGCAATTGAAAATTGATGATTGATATTCAATTCACTAAAGATGTTTTATATAACCAATTATTTAAAATGCCAGATAAAACAGATGATTTTTTAGCTTATTGTTCTCAGTGAAATATTATTGATTCCGATTTGCTCATCACATTTTCTTCAACAGCTTCCTCATTCGTTCCAGATGATTTCCCTACTAAGTGACATTCAATTGTCTGCAACAGATTAATTTCAAAGTAAAAATAATACAATCAATTATTAATTATCACAATCAATTAGAAATTCTTGTCATCACATATTTTATATAATTTTTGAGTTAACCGGATTACCCGAAAAAATGAAGCAAGGATTGAATGCAAAAAAAGCACGTGAACATCAATATTCCGTGAATGATAAAGGAATACAACGCAGACAGGAACGTCAATAACTCAAACCTGTATTGCTTGATGGGAAACATAATGGGACAAAAAACAATGGAATTCAAAGGCTAAGTCTCTTGAGTTTTTTCATTTGCTGATGAAAACATTCCACCTTATCAATACACGGCAAATTCAGAACGCCGTTCATTTGCCAATAGGGTAATTTAAGGTTCCATCCAATGGTTTTGCAACAAATGGGTACCCAACCCGTGAATAATAAATAATAATATGTGAATTATTTTAACTGGTTTGTACGTTCCATCCAAAACCCAAAACAAAAAATGTAACAGCTAATTGCTGTGGAGGTAGACAGATAATCAAGACATTATTTGTAATAAAACCATAAACACAAAGATTTCTATCAATCCAAAAAAGTTTTATATAATAAATATTTAATCTTGAATAAAATAAAATAAATTATAATTATAGTTAAGCAAATAAAAATCAAATCGATCGAGTTGTGTCACAATAGAAAATAAATTGTCTCACAATAAAAACAAAGATTTTGTAATTTGAGATAAAATAATTTAATGATTTGAAAGCTATTAAATAAATTGACTAAAATATTTATTATTATAACTTAAAATCTGATTATTATATATAGAAATAAAATTCCCTTTCACTTTAAATATAATTTTCCAGGAGTTGTTTAAAAAACAGAGAGTTGATGTTAAAATTAATAATCAAATGGATATTAATGCATTTTCCCTACCTGACACAACATTCCATATTGAATTACCTTATAAGCCACATAAAAATCTGAAGATTATTATTATAATGTGAATAAGTAATTGATAACATGAAAATCGTGAAATGATTTTATTCTATGTAAATACAAGTTGCACATGTTTCTAGTAGCTTTTGTTCATGATATTAAATTAAATAAACAGAAAATATTTGCATTTGTACTTTTTCATGTTTTTGTTTAGAAAACATTAGCTAAGGTGAAAAGGTTGTGTGAAATTTGATACTTCAATTTTTGATTTGATTTAAAGTTATTTTTTTTTTAAATTAAGTCATAAGGCTGATTTACAATTTCTTGGCCATACCATCATCACCTCCATCACGAAATATAAAAAATTTTGTTGATTAATATTTTTAATGTCTATAGACAAAACAGTGAATTTTTAATCTTTTCCAACAAATCGTTTTTCCTATTTTTTCCAGCAAAATGATCAGAAAAAACAAACGTTTCTGCGTTTCGACCCATTTTTATTTATTTCCCTTTTTGTTTGATTTAAACATTTCAATCATCATAACTTCCGTCGTTTATCATCATTTTGGGCTTAAAAATTTATTTTTTGCATCTAAATGTTGTTTCAGTTTTTTTAAATTCAACCATTTAGTTGTTTCAGTAAAAAATTTTTTTATCAGTTTGAGATAGAAACAAAAATTTATAATAAAAAACAAACAATCAAATCATGACAAACAACTGTTCGTATGAAAGAATGGAAAAAGGGTTTCAGTTGCACAATGATTGATGATTCAATTTTGGGGATGATGGAAATTTAAATTTGTATCCCCGATTTGTATTTTTTAAGACCCAACACAATTGAACAAAACAAAAAAGCTTTTAAAGACAAATCTCTCCTTGACAATGACTTTCGTTAGTTGATGAGAAGCGGGGGAGTTTTTATAAATTTGATTTCTGGGTTTTAATTAAGATATAAACAAACGTTAGGAAATAAAACGAAACTGAATAAATGCAGCATTTAATATGTAATCTGGGCAAGGTAAGGCTATATTAGTGCATTTTTCATATATTAGTGTATTTTTTCCACAAGATTTTTATTCCTCATTGTTTTTAATTTCAGAGATACATTGTCGATTATCAAGAAATGTAGAGGATGTCTGCTCCACGGCTTGTATTTCTCGTCCTCTATTTGTTTTCTGTTTTTGTTACTTATGTTTTTCAGGTTACACAAAAAAATGGTATTCCCTAACTGGTTCAACACTGGAATCAAAAACTGTTTGAATGCGAAAACGAATTTCGGCATCTCCTGGCTGTTGGGTAACAAGCGGATAACAAGGTACAAATAACAACTTCAACTGTTTAACTCTACTCAATCCCAAGTTTTTTCTAAAAAGTTTAGTGAATTTTTGTTATGTTAAGCCTGCACCATTCATGTTTTTTTTTATATCTTTAAATCCGCTAATAGAGTACTAAATTTAAATATTGAACATGGCTTGACCATCAGTCTGAGCTGACCATCCATCTCTGCTCGCGTCTGGGCTTCTCACATCTTGGTAGATTTCGGGTTAAGCATCAGCAGCCTAAGATTTTCTTCATTGTTTTTTATTTTAATTTTAATAACTTCGGTACCATTTTTTTATTCTTATAATCCCGACCATCCGCATGAGCAATTTTACTGAATAATCATTTAATACTGAGCTATCCCAACAGAATTGAGAATTTTACTTTAGTGAACCTCAATATTGTTATGAAGCTATTATTCAATCTTCGTAATTTAGTGTCGCACTACTTTCTCACGCGCATTACAAGAACTTTCGAAGTTATTTTTACCCTTTTCAAACACAATTTCTTACATTCAGTTCGTAATCTTCGTTTTTTCATAATTTTTTTTCAAGTTTGATATGAGTCAGTTGTGTAAACTCCTTAGTGGGTACAATAATTAACGAAAGAAAGTACCCAAAAAACAAATTTAGCATTTTGTTATAGTTTACAAACGGCCGTTAATATAGTATAAATAGAAGCCGACAGATGGCTTATTTCTCTCAGTCTATTTATTCTCGTGAACATCAAAACTAATGGATTTATTTTTGAATTCACGTTTTTTTCCTTTACAATTAAGTAGTGACATTTTTATTCTAGTCAAATTTTGGTTAGTTCAATTAGTTCAATTATTTTTATTAGTGCAATTTATTAGTGACAAATTTAGAAAAAATTTATATGTTTGTGCCGTTCAATTCAATGAACTAAAGCTCAAATTAAAGAAAAAGAATTATATGCGTTTGTTTGTACTGTAAAAAACAACAGAACTCTCTTAGTCTGTCATTACATTTTTCTATTTTGGTTTTTGGTTTGACATCTTCGGACGGATGATGTGTAAGTTTTATTCCTTCACAAAAAAAATAATAAAATAACAAAATTAAATGGTTATAGTTTACAATAAATAGCAAAAAAATATACAAAAACAAAATAGATTTCCAACAGAAAAAAAAATATCGTATTTGTTTGTGTTGTCAAGTGGTTTTTGCGTGTTAGAGAATATTCAAACTTCTGCTTTAATCAGTGCAATATTGATGAATGAGATTCTGGATCAATTACCGGAACTGGGAAAATGCTAATAAGTTTTGTTCGCGAACCAAATCAAGGTATTTGAAGACTATTCTCGTGTTTTAAGTTTGAATTAAATTCAATTCCTTTTGTTGTATATAAATTCAACAAAAATGTTATGAAAGTGCCACGCCTTAACCCAATTATAACATCGGGACATTTTCGTTTATATGGGTTAAACTCAAAATATTAAATTTGTTAAACGTGTAGCAGACATTTTTTTTTATTTTTATTGAATTCCTATTGGAACTGTTTTATTTAATTCCTATTGGAACTGTTCTCTTTTGTTTGTTTTGTCGAATGTGACGGCTAATTACTAGTATAAATAATTGTTAATTAATTAGTTGGATAAGCAAACATCTAGATAAAAATTATTTTTTTTTTTGTTGTTACGTAAATTTCTAATTACGAGAATGCTAAAATAAACGAAGTTTTCTGTTAGGCTAGTAATGGCAGAATTGTAAAAAAATAAAACAAAAATAAAAAGGTTATTGTAAAAAGTTAATAGTTTAAAGACACAGGCTATTGGTGTTGCCGGATTGTTTAAATTATCATAATAAAACAAAAAAAATAAATTATATATGAAAACCATATAAATGAAAGAAATGTTGTATATGTATGCATTGTACGCCAGATGAGTGGACGTTCAAGGAGAAGTCAATATTAGACCTTCACTACAGTATCAACTAAATCATTTTGAATTGGTATCGGCATGTATATTCGAGTTAGTGTAAGACAAGAACAACAGAGCCATATTCACATGCTGCAACTGGTACATTATTGTAATTATTGCGGTTCATTATAGTCAACCGTCATATAATTTTGACGTGCTATTCATTTGCTACAACGTGTATTCACATATGCGTGCCTCAAATTTTACTTTATTATAATTATTGCTGTTCAACATATGCAACTGTCATATAATTTTGAGTTACTATTCATTTGTTACAACGTATATTCACATCTGCGTGCTTCAAAATTTACTTTATTATAATAATTGCTGTTCGTAATATTCAACTGCCGTATGATTTTTACGCACTAATAGATGAACGTTCAATTATAATCGCATTATCCAACGACCGTGGTTACTGTCGTGAATCGTTCAATTTTCATACACCACCACCAGAACCAGCAGCTTACTACTCTTGCGTATAAGAATTAATTTGGAGAGATGAGCGGCTAACCCGCCAAGACAGGAGTGGAATAGGCATAAATCATAGGGTGAGTACCGTCATATATATATATTTATATAGAAATATGTGTGTATGGATGTGAGGTGGTATGTAAATGTGTGTGTATGTGTGTGTGTGTGAGTGAGTGGATGACGTGCGAGAGCATGTGAATGTGTGAGTGATTGTGGGGTTGGACGGGGTGAACGCGGTTTTTTCACCTATGAGGGTCGCCAGAGTCTCAGTCTTTCACTTGCTTCTTTATTTCATCCGTTCTTGTCATGTGTTACGCGCACTATACCGATATTTCTGCTGGAGTAGCACGTATACATATTGTTCGTCCCCACTTACTGAAGCTAGTTTGGGGCTTAAAAAAAACTCGCTAGGTGCGCGGCCTGTTATGCCACTTCGTTGATTCGTCACCGAGGCAGCGCTTCATTACAATATATATCCCTCATATATTGGTCCCTCTCTGTAATTCATAAGTTTTTCCTTACATCTACCATATCCGAATTATTTATTATTCTAAAGATGGTAACCGGAAAATAGCAGACAGATTCTACTATAAATTATATTTTCAAAATATATGAGGTAATATATTGACGTCCACCATTTTATAATTTTGACAAACTTTAAAATTTTTGTTATTGTTGTGATTAATTAATTTTTGTTTGGGTCAGTTTCTAATTTTTTTCTATTCTTAATTTTCCTAAATATATTATTTTTATATCTAATTACTAACACATCAATGTATAAATTTCGTTACCATACAAAAAAGACTAATTGTAAAATTGTAAAACAGTTGGTAAAAAATCAAATAATGAATGCAAATTATTACATTGATTTATATCGAATTAGTCAAAACAATATGACTTTTTCTAATTCAACAGTTCGGACTAGTCAAGCCTATCAAAACAATAAAACTTTCCTTGACCATCAGTTTAGATTAATCAGTTGCGCTATTTCATATATTTTTAGGGATTACAATTTGTTCGGTTCATGCAGCTGTTAAAATGGAATATTTTCAGATTTAGACACCAATCAACTGGAAGTTAAAAAAAATTTATTTGACAAAACTAATATTTTATTTTCGTTTAAGGATATTATTATGTATGCTACATCTCGATTGTAACACATCGCACAGGCCACGCCCGCATAAATAAATTTTTTTAATTTTAATCTTCAGTTATGACAGCCCCGCGTATTCCAGTCTTTGCTATTAGCAAACGATTTAACGTGAGATATACTCGCTATAACACTAAGACATAACTAGCCTAGGCAGACAGTGCGTCACATGATCAAAGAGTAGATCAAAGAGCTACCAACTTTAGATTAATGTTTATTTTGTTTGAGCCATATTTGTTTAAAAAGTTTCTTTTTTCCTGCTCCTTTTTTTGTTACATTTAACCTATCATGAACTATTGGCGTATAAATAAAAAATATGCGTTCATCAACATGTTAGAACGCATGTTGTTTCCAGTACTTGGCCATTGTTGGATTGCTGATCGACAGGAAAAGACCATTACTAGACCAGTTGTAAAACATTGTATGAGAGAAATAGCCACATTGGTTCCTTGCAACTTCAGAAATCCAGAGGTATTCAAAATCTAGATTCAGAGGTATATAAAATTATAAACACTTTTATTTGGAAGTTACGTTAACTCAGCATTTGTTTTTTTTATTAATTAATTAGACATGTTTAACACACCCAATATGAAATATGCATTATTCAGACTCTTTGAATATCCGAGTATTTCATGTCAACTAAAAAGAAAGAAGATGGAGTTTGCCTCACAAAAGCAACAGATTTATTTGGTCTTAAGACTGAGTTTGGAAAACAAGGGGCATCAATATTTCTTGAAAAAGGAGAAACACAATTTCTAATTTCCAAAATTTGGTGACAGCTTTCTGTGTCTTTATTGTTATTCGAGAGATGAACATGCGCATTAGTTAGAATTTATTGTTTTTTATGTATGTAATTTTAAATGAGAGTGAACACTTTTTTTGTTAATTCTTATTTCTATACAATCAAAAATATTTATAAAACACAATCAAAAAATGTATTTCAGAATTCAGTTCAAGCAAATAAATTGTTTTATTGTGTTGCGCTGATTTGCACAACCGAATTAAATTGCTGTTTCTTTAATTCTGAAACAACTGTTTCTTTTATTCTGTTTAGCATGATATCGCACATTTATGGTTGTAAGAAAACAAAACTAAACAAATTACTATAGGATTTGGGAGGATAAACAAGATTTAAAATCAGCATGATGTTGGTTAATTATTAAGCAGCAATGATATTTACCGAAATTCAAAACAATATTCAAATTTAAGGCAGATTAAAGACTTAACCCATTTTAATGTGCTAAAGAATTTTCGTGCTAAAAAATCGAGAATTTTGATGTGAAACATCTATTGGCGCAACTTAAAAGAAAAAACAAATGGTTTTGCGTCACGAAAAACGGTATAAGACTTTTATGTCATCACACCTAATGAAAATAGTAAATATTCTGATCAGTATGTCATATTATATCTAAAGAAGAGTAGATTTTATAAGAATGAAAATAATTTTGAATATTATTTGAATGTAGCAGCAGTAGAAGTGGACATCTTTGATTTTGGCATACACAAAACCCTCATTCTAACGACTAGATCTGCGTTCAAAAGGAAGAGCGTTGCAGGTCCAGATAGCAGTTTTGCTCGTCTTTTCTTCAACCCAGTTCCCATCGGCAACAGGGGTTCTCTACTGTTTGCAAATCAATGCCACGTTCCACTTTCTGATCTCTAACGGTCTGTGTCAAGAGGTCCTGTGCCGCCTCGCAGTAGTTAAGATTTATCTGGATGCACTTAACCATGGCAGGCAGAAGTCCGCTTTGGCGCTCTTTTGTAGGTTGGACATCTACTGCCTTCTGTAGAATGCTTATTAGTCCCTGTGGTTTTCGGCAGGCAGAGAGCACATTTTGGGGAATCTTTGCATCCGTTCGATATATGTCTGGTTCCTCCGCATTTAAAACATATCCCCGTTCAATCCACATCACTTTTACAGTGCCTTGCTACACGACCGTAATCAAGGCATCTGAAACAGCGTGTTGGAATGATTCGCTCGCGCAGTTTGCATATTACCCATCTAATTCGGATGTGCCCAGAAGCAACGAGCGCAAACGCTGATCGTTCAGGGAGACTGATTATTGCCGTCTGAGTTCCGTCTTAAATGTCCTCAAAGATTTGATTGTATTTGATTGGATAGACCCATTGTAGGAAATTAAGTCTGGGTTGCAATTCAAATATCTTCTCTAGTTGTTGTCTCGTCTAAGTTGCGACACTATAATAGTTTGTTGACGCACTGACATAACACTCGCTGAGTCTCTAAGTGCTAGCTCTGAGTGCTCTTTGAGCTTTTGATTGTGTTTACCTTTTTTAAGATCAAGAAGCAGCTCGCCTTTAACTGTCCTCCTAATCTTGGTGACACAATCCCGAGCTCTTTTAGTTCCGCGTTCGCTTTCATCTCTTTAAACATTTGCGCATAACTTTTTTCACCGGACCTAGATATATTTTACGGGTTGCCACTCCATTTCAGATGCTACCTCAGGTAGCAAGTTTTGGTTCATGAGCTCAACCTGCTGTTTTTTCAGTTGGACCACGCTCTCCTCTGATTTTGTTTAAGGTTCCTTCAAGACCTTTCTAGGCGTTTTACTTTTCTCGGCGAGGGTAGTTGAACTCTCATGTCCTCACCATTTCCACTTCGGCGTCTTTTTGAAGTTTCTTCGATTCTTGCTTTCAAGGACGGTGAGGTTTGGCACACTTTGTTCACCTGTGGCTTGATGCTTTGGACAACAGTGAGGTCATTCACAGAAGATTTGTGCAAATATTCGATTTTGTTAACAAGGTTCCTAAACGATTTGTTTATGAACCGTGTGCTCGACTTCATTTTTTGCAGCTGTTCAATTTTACTGCTAACCACCAATAAGGTATCTATGCCATTATAACAGACACAATGTGCACCTTCTACTGGAATCACTTGGTTGAACGTTGGTTGTTTTGGGATAACTACCTTCGTCGAGACGTTAAAGGGTGATCCACTTACGTTGCCGTTCCTTTTCGACATACCTAAGTCCGGGCGCTCAGTAACGTTTTTGGGTGTGTGTTTTTTTTTTTTTTTTGTTTTTCGTAGGAAGATGAAACGTTTCAAAAATCCACCTGGAACCCGACTTTCCAGGCGACCGCGGGTTCTTACCGGGTAAAAACATCTCCCTTGCTCTTGTAGTCCTGTTGTATCCCTGCGGTACCACCAATTAAGGCATTCCTTCGCAGGGCAGGGGTTGAGTGTAGTACTCTCTCGATTATTATGTGTTGTCGTGGTTTCGCTGTGTAGTGTGGAGCATGGCTGCTCTTCGTTCGTCTTGTCTCAGTCGTTTCATCATACTTGTGATGATCTCATTCGCTATGTCCCTGTTGTCTTTTGAGCTCAGCATAAATTGCATGAGGCTATGCGGAGTGATTGACTCTCCCATATGCTGCTCAATAAGTCTTCTCGAATGTGCAAACCTTCCGCATTCGATTAGCACGTGCTCAGCTTTCTCGGCCTTACCCTCACAGTAGAGACAGTATGGATCCGTTACGTGCTTATACTTGTATAAGTACTCACGGAAACATCCATGGCCTGAGATCATTTGCGTCAAATGATGGTTGACATCACCGTGTTTTCTTGATGTCCATGTTTTTATGTCAGGGATCATCACAAAGGTCCATCGTCCGTTGGTGGAAGCTTCCCATTTCGCTTGCCATTCTATATGACTGTCCAGGTTGAAATCTTCACGTGTTCGTCGGTCCCTATCATTTCGTGTTGCTATACGCAGAGCCGATACCTCTTTTGCTGCAATATCAATCGGCATCCTACTCGCAATAACATTTACAGCCTCGTCAGACACCGTGCGAAAAGCACAGCAAATGCGCAACGATGTCAGTCTGTAGGCCGTTTTGATAGGTCTAACATAAGATGGCGTTTCCACCGCTGAGGCCCATATGGGTGCCGCATACATCAATATTGATGTGGTAACGCTACCGAGAAGCTGTCTGATCGGTTGTCTAGGGCCGCCAATGTTTGGCATTAGCCTTGCAAGAGCAGCCCCCACTCGTTTGGCTTTGTCACCAGCGTACATCAAGTGGTCTCTAAAGTTGAGTCTGTGGTCTAGAACGACTCCAAGATACTTCAGGTGCTGGCCAGATTTTATGATCTGTCCGCGAACCTGGATATCGATACTTTCCACCACTTTTCTGCTACTCATTAGTACGGCTTCCGTTTTGTGATCGGCCAACTCTAGTCCTTTGCTGTTCAGCCATGCTCTAACGCTGGTTATGGTCTGGTTACAGTTGCTCGTAATGTCCGTAAGGTTTTTGGCTACGACAACTATGGCAATGTCGTCTGCATAGCCGATAATCGTTGTTTGTGCCGGCACACGTACTCTGAGAACACCATCGTACATGATGTTCCACAGCAGGGGTCCAAGGACCGATCCTTGGGGTACTCCTCCTGTTATATTGTACTTCTTAGGACCTGTTTCGGTATCATAGACCAGAGTTCTTCCCGTGAAGTAGCTGGCTATTATACGTAGCAGGTAGTCAGGTACATGCAGTTCGTCTAGGGCTCTCATGATTTGGTTTCAGTTGGCAGAGTTAAAGGCGTTTTTAACATCCAGAGTGACAACAGCACAATACTGTTTATCACCTTCTAGCCATCTTTTACCACTCAAAGCTTTATGCGCTATCTCACATACTGCAGATATTGCATCAACGGTAGAGCGCTTCTTTCTGAAACCAAACTGCCGGTCAGAAAGGCCCTACTCGCCTTCAGTATGTTGCTCAAGTCGAGTACCAATAATTCTCTCAAAGATCTTTCCAGTTGTGTCCAGCATGCACAGTGGGCGGTAGGACGAGGGTTCTTCTGGTGGCTTGTCACCTTTCGGTATAAGCACAAGGCGTTGGCGCTTCCATTCCTCAGGAAATATCCCTTCTTTTAGGCAGGCAGTGTAGATATTTTCGAATACATTCGGCTTCTTCTTTATCGCTGTTTTTAAGACGATATTTGGGATGCCGTCTAGACCGGGCGTGCTATTAACGGATAATCTGAGCAACGCGTTTAGGACCTCTTCGGTGGTGACAGCCGAAATTGAATTTTCGTCAATTTGCAGCTCACGAGGTAGGGAGAAGTCAACGTGGTGTGGAAAAAGGCCGGACACAATTTCAGCCATTATATCTGGGCACACTGGTGCAGCTGATTGAACACCCTTGAGTTTAGTAAGCACAATTTTGTACGCACTTCCCCAGGGGTTATTCTGAACTTCATCTATAAGACACTGGAATGATCTGCTCTTACTATTAGCAATTGCTTTCCGCAATTCTTTCCGCTTTTCGCGAAAATCATTTTGGAACTGCTCATAGTGCTCATGATTTCTCCTTCGTGTACATTTCCTCCGGAGTTTGAGGCACTCTTTTCTCAGACGGGCAATGTTTTCGGTCCACCAGAAGACTGGGGACCGTCCATTACCGTTGCTTTTACGCGGCATAGATGCATCACAGGTGCTTTTAAGATATCTCGCAATAAATTCTGCTCCTATCTTGGCACCACTCTCCGGTATTGGCATGCATTCAACCATGTAGTCCAACATCTCCGTGTCCAACTCTTTGATTTTCCACCCATTTTGCTGCGCCTTCCGCTTGACTTGGCGCCTTTCAAACCGCTGTGGGGGTTGGGTTTCAAATATAATAGCACGATGATCACTATGCGTATACAAATCAGACACCCTCCATTGTGCTCCTCTCGAGAGTGTCCCACTTGCAAAAGTGATATCGATTATTGAACTTGCTTCTCTTTTATTATATGTCTCTGTGGTACCATGGTTGAGCAGTACCAGATCAAGTCACACTTTTTGGGTGTGTGTGTGTGTGTGTGTATGTGTGTGTGTGTGTGTATGTGTGTGTGTGTGTGTGTGTGTGTGTGTGTGTGTGTGTGTGTGTGTGTGTGTGTGTGTGTGTGTGTGTGTGTGTGTGTGTGTGTGTGTGTGTGTGTGTGTGTGTGTGTGTGTGTGTGTGTGTGTGTGTGTGTGTGTGTGTGTGTGTGTGTGTGTATGTGTGTGTGTGTGTGTGTGTGTGTGTGTGTGTGTGTGTGTGTGTGTGTGTGTGTGTGTGTGTGTGTGTGTGTGTGTGTGTGTGTGTGTGTGTGTGTGTGTGTGTGTGTGTGTGTGTGTGTGTGTGTGTGTGTGTGTGTGTGTGTGTGTGTGTGTGTGTGTGTGTGTGTGTGTGTGTGTGTGTGTGTGTGTGTGTGTGTGTGTGTGTGTGTGTGTGTGTGTGTGTGTGTGTGTGTGTGTGTGTGTGTGTGTGTGTGTGTGTGTGTGTGTGTGTGTGTGTGTGTGTGTGTGTGTGTGTGTGTGTGTGTGTGTGTGTGTGTGTGTGTGTGTGTGTGTGTGTGTGTGTGTGTGTGTGTGTGTGTGTGTGTGTGTATGTGTGTGTGTATGTGTGTGTTATGCTGGTGATCCTTGGTCGTGATTCTGTTGCTTCCTTCGGTACCACCATTAACGCATTCCTTTTCGCATGGCAGGGGTTGAGTGTAGTACTCTCTCGTGTGTTGTATTGTTGTGTTGTTGTAGTTTTACTGTGTAGTTTTGAGCATGGCTGTTCTTCGGTCGTGTTGTCTCAGCCGTTCTTGTGTTGATCTCATTGGCTATGTCCCAGTTGTGTTTTAAGCTCAAAACAAATTGCATGAGACTATGCGGAGTGATTGATTCTCCCACATGCTGTTCAGTTAGTCTCAGTGTGTTTGCTCGATGTGGGTCCGTTACACGCCTATAATTGTATAAGTGCTCATGGAAATATCCATGGCCTGAGATAATCTGGGTCAAGTAAAAGTTGACGTCAATCGGCTTCCTTGTTGTCCATGGTTCAGTCAGAGATCTTTGATGAAGCCTTCTCGTGCGCGTTGGTCACTATCATTTTATGTTATAATATGCAAAGTCTTTTGCTGTAATATCCTTAGGCATCCTACTCGCAATAATATTTGCGGTCATATCAAACACCGTGCGGATATATATGTCTGTATTCCGTTTTGATAGTTCCTACATAAGATGGCTTTTTCATCGTTGAGGACCATATGGGTGCCGCATACATTAATATCGATGTGCTTACGCTAACGAGAATCTTCCTGATCGGTTGTCTAGAGAAGCCAATGTTTACCTTTCAAGAGCAAGTCCATCCATTGGGTTTTGTCACTAGCTTACATCAGGTGGTCTTTGAAATCAATTTTGTGGTAGTTAGGTCTGTGTTAGAACGACTTCACGATACCTCTGTTGCTGGCCAAATGTTATGATCTGTTCACCAACCTGGATATCAATACTTTCCACAACTATTTTGCTAATCATTAGTACGATTTAGTTTCCTGATCGACTAATTCTAGTCCTGTGTTGTTCAATTATGCTCTCAAGTGCTCAGGTTTTTGACTCAACAATAACAACTATGGTAATGTTATTTGCAAAGCCCATAATCGTTGTTTGTTTGGGAATGCGTACTTTGAGAACACCATCGTTATGTTTCATAATAGTGATCTTTTTGCAGTATCCTGGGGCACCACTTTCTTATATTGTACTTCTTTGAACCTACTTCGATATCATAGTTCTTCTTGTGACGTAACTAGCTATTATACGAAACAGGTTGTGAAGTACGTGCAGTTCTTCTGTGGTTTTCAGGATTGGGTTCCAGTTGGTCGAGTTAAAAGTATTTCTAACATGCAGGGTGACAACAACACAGTATTGATTGTCACCCTCTAGCCACTTCTTATCACTAAATGCGTTATGCGCTTATTTGTGTGTTTGTTTGTTTTGTAAAATTTAAAAAAAATTTATTTTATAAACTGTGCAATCAACTCTGCAATCAAGCCAAAAGTGAAATTCTTACCCCCACTTTTTTGGCATTTCTTGACGTTTTAGGACCTACTGATTCTAAAAAATCAAAAAAAAAAAATGTATGTCTGTATGTCGGCCGGCGTAGGTAATGCGCTGCAGGGAAAACCGCTGGAGGGATTTCAAATAATTTATTTACGGAAAATAATAGAGGGAATCAATGCTGACGTTAAAGAAAAATATATAAATCGAATTCAGATTGAATTTGACTTTCAGATCGATGACTAGTTTTTAGGGGTTTAAAAAGCTGCTGTTCGATAAAAATTAACATATGTGTTGAAGAAATTTTTGAGATTTATATAGAAAAAGAAATCTTTTATGTACAAGCGTTTTGATGAGGAGAAATAAAAACAAAAAGTTTTAATCTATGTTGATTTCTTTCAAATAACATTTTTTTCTGTGTTTTTTCAAGTGGATTCATTTTTTGTTTTAACAGCTTCAAAATAAGTTCGACCGTGGTTTTGGTTTTTTTTCAAACAATTGTCATTGAAAAACCAAAAATAAATTAGGTTGATTGCGACTAATAATAAATTTATATAAAGAGATTATTTTTGAGGAAACACATTAAGTAATCTTTTTTCCTATTTTCAATTTTATTTGTTTTATATACAATTGATTTACTCTCCATCACTTAATGTTTGTGAATTTCCTGTGGAATTTGATTTCTTTTTGGTTTTGAATAGTTGACTAGTGTAAAGCCTAATGAGAGATTGCCAATCCGGGAGCCGGCTGAAGCAAATCTGGTTACATCTGGTTACAATATTTGGCGCCGAAACAAGGACCGGTATTTGAAATTTTTTGATCAAGAATTTGAAACTCTATTTTTTTTGGATATAAATATTTTTAATTAAACGAGGGTTGCGATGTTGCGAAACACCGCAACGGAGATTTAATGGCGAGCCACATAGCCCAGCAGTCAGTCCTTCTGACAAACTTATCTTGCCGGGCCAGGCATTGGAGCGGCCGATTTCAATGCCTTAGCCCGTAACTCCCAGATGGCTCAGAAGGGCCAAACTAAACTCAGCTAAAATAAAAAGTATGAAGAAAGTACACTGAAAGGTGGAGGCTGAAACCATAATTTACTCATCGCGAGGAGAAATTACTGCTGAAGCTTTTGCCATTCAAAGCATGAATCAACTCCTGATCAGAGAGAGGTTCTTTTAAATTTTTATGATGCTTTAAATTAATTTGTCTAAATGATCAATGAAGCCAATCATAGCGGCTCACCCTTTGACAGATAAACTCATAGGATGCCTATGTACTATTATGGATATGCGATCAACCAGCCGGTTGGCTTCCCTCTTCGCTTCGAAAAAGTTTTTTGAGGGAAGACTTACTTTTGTGATAGCACCTTAAATGGTCAATGGTACTATTCTTCATCACCACAAACTTTTTCAATGAAGTGAAATGGGGCACAATTGTATTTTCTGGTTGGGGCTTCATCCAAAACTAAAATAAAGTCCTTTCTAATAAAAGTTATTAGTTCCACAGAAATAAACAGTTTTTAATTTTTACATTTAAAAGTAAAAAGGTGGGATAAAAATATTTGTCAGGTATAATTTTTTTATCTCCCCTTTTATTTCAGTTTGATAAAACCATGTTACTGAACCTTGTTGTAAACAATAGATAAATAGATAAATTCAGAAACCATAAAAACCCCAAACTGCTGTTGATAGCTTTGCGGTTATAAATAGAAAACTTTTGTTGATGAGGAGTAGGCGAGGAGTTAGTAACGGCTTATCAGAATATTTTTTAAAAACAACCATAAAATAAAAATCAATAAAATCTCTAGATATATACAAAATTTCAGTTGGTCTCAAAGCTATTGATTGAACATTTAAATCCACTTGTTTAATCTTTTGTGGATTGAAATCCCTTGAGGTTATTGATTCAAGAAAAATATTCTATTTGTACGCTGTACGGATAAAGAAACCCTTACGCATTCTGTCACTACGACAGAGAAAGATCTCGATAGTTCGGTTGTTTGCACAAACTGATTGACGAGTATAACGAGGAGAATAATATGTTTCAGGAACAATGCGACGGTGCTGTAGGAAATCAGGATTTGATGTTATATTTCAATCATCCACTATTTATATGGCACCTACAGCTTGACAACAAAACTCCATACGATGACGAATATAAAAGTTATAAATGTGAAGTAATTGATACGCAGTAATTTTTTTTATCTATTCAAGCGGTAGAGTTTTCTTCAACTTAATCAAAATAAATCACAAAAGCAACCACAAGAAAAATGAAAAGCTGACTAAAAATACTTCAAGTTTATTTATAATGAATTTCATTCTTAATATCATTAAGATTTATTTCTGTTCATTAATGCAATACAATGAAATATTAATTTTTTTGTATATTTCGCTTGAATAAATTATTAAATTACAAACAAACCAAATAATGAAAACATGGATTCCAAAAAGTAAATGAAATATATTTTCAATTGAAAGAAACCGCGGAAAATGTTAATTGAATTGCTCGGTTTTTGTTTGGTGAAATATCAGAAATTTTTAAATTGAGTTTTCAAACCACAAATAAATAAATTTTTGGAATGCAATTTCTCTTGTAAATCGAAATTTTATTTCAAATTCATCAATGTAGTAAAAATTTCATGTAATATGACCTACTTGCATCAACTTCAGTTTTGATTCCCTTCAACTTGATATTTTTTTTGTTGAAATCCCATAATATTGATTAATTACAAATTTTTACGTTATTGTATAATTTGATATCCCTCACAATGATTTCAAACATTTCTGATATACTCGAAATTCCTAATTCCCTTTTTCTCCTTATATCCCATTTCCAAATCATTAATTTTTGATACTTCAACATTTTTTGCCAACGAAATGATAAATAAAGTTTTAAGGAAATAGATAAAAATTTTACGGTTTCCATTTTCTTTGTTGTTTGTTTCCTTTTACCAGGAACTGAGGTTTGTATAATGAATCTAATATTATTATAGATTTCATTAATTCAAACAGTTAAGAAATTTATGTAGTGGAAAAATTGGTTTCTTATGAAAATGTGTTGAGTTATCTTTGAAAAAAAAAAATTTGGAAAAGTTTTTTTTGAGGGTTTAGTTTTATATGAAAATGTGAAATTGCTTATAACTTTGGTGATTAGAAAATATCTTATAATAATTTATCGGTTAAGTTAACGACCAATTTGGTAAGTTTTTAATGAAATGACATTTAACATCTAAGCTATAAAATTAATTTAATAAGTTATATCCTTATATTAAACGAATAAAAGGAAGACTGTCGAGCCTAAAATATTGATCATAGTTTTTGGTACAGTGATATTCCACCGTATTTCCTATTTCAATGAAACATTCAAAACTTAAAGAGGCTAGGTTTGTCATTTAAATCAAAAATATTTGTTGAATAATATTGACTTCAAATCATATTGAAACTCAATTAAAACTTCTTGAAAGCAAAATATTAAGAAATATTTACATTTCATAATTCATAATAATTCATTCAATATGAAAAGATCGTGCTAATAATTTAAATTGTAAATATTCTTTGTTATGCCTTCATTTCGTCAATCTAAATATTTGTATATGTATATATTTATTTTTTTTAAAATTCGCATGTCTAGTCAAAATTGTATACCGATTTGCGAATAAATTATACGAGGGTGCAATTAAAGTTTTAAATTAGCAAGAAATACTATGAAGCTCATACAACCTTTCAATCCACCATAATCCATAAGTAAACAGCTAGTTTCAGAAAATCCAAAATTAAAACTTTTATTAATGTACTTAAATGGTTATTATAAATAATAGCAATTTAAAAATAAACGAAATAATAAAAGTAAATACATAAGAGAAGAAAAGCTAAGGTAAACAAAGATGAAGTAATCTAATGATTGTGGATTATTAAAAGTTGAGTAATAAAAATGCATTAAATTTTGCGATTTATATTTTAATGGGATTCTATAAATATAATTAAATGGGTTTGATTATATTCAGATTAAGTGGTTTATTGGTTTAATGATTTATGAATATTATTGAGAGCATAACTTTTTATTACAAGCGAAAGTCAATTCTATAAGCAATTATAAAAAAAATAGTGATGAACTGTTGTGAAATTGGGAAATCTTTCTTTTAGTCCAGTAACATTGTCGCCTGAGTGTATGGGGTAGTATGCGTCAAATCCGGTAGTTCTGATTTTTTGCAGACTTGTTTATGATGTTGGCCTAATGAATAATCCAAGTTTGTGACCTCGAGCGCCGAACGCAACTTCGTCAAAAATCGCAAAAACCACAAAAAAATCGTTATTTTTTCAAATTTTGGCGATTATAACCCTAAAGGGCTAGTTTTTTCTTTAACCTTTCTTAGGCCGTTTTTAAAGTAGACTAAATTTGCTACAATATGATACTAAAACTGTCTCTGTAGACCCACTAGTTTCCGAGATTAAGCCTTTCAAAGTTTATCACTTTTTTCGAACTTCGCAATTGCTTGCAATATACCTTTGTAGAGTTTTCTACATCCCTGTCCTAATATCTTCTTATATATTAATACGCTAGATTAAAACTTTGTGGAGCATTAGGCTTTTTTATTCGCAGATGGATTCATTTGAAATTTTCACAGCTAACTGATATTAGTGTAACCTATAGTCGGATCCGGATTCAAACAAATCGGATCATAAATAAAAAAGTTATTATATACGGAAAACTTTTTCTATACATATGCATTATAAGTTTACATACATCTTTCTTTTTGCTTTAAAACAATGCTTTAAAATTTTTCTTTTTTATATATTAGATATCGAACCGAACAACGAATAACAAAAACGAAAATTTTTATATTTATTTTATATTCATTTCAGTCGTATTTATTTTATATTTTAGTCGTCTTTTATCTTTCAAGAAGGACGGTTTTCGATATTTTTCGATTATTTTGTTTTTTATTGATATAAAGATTTTTGAGATATTTTGATATTTGAGTTATTTCATATTTTTGATATATATTGATATATTTATTTATTTCGATGCCAAGACTACGTCGTAAACGTCGTTTGGATGTGAGTGGTACATCGAGTCGTCGGAATAAAAGAGATTATATGCGTAATATGCGTAATAATGTTGATTTTATGAATGATGAAATGAATGGTAATAATGATGGAATGAATGCTGAAGCTGATGTTGTTGTGAATGATGAAGTGAATGTTGATGATATGAATGGTGTCATGAACGGTGTCATGAATGGTGTCATGAATGTTGCGAATGATTTAGAATTGAATGTGGCGAATGATGAAATTCCCTTTGTAATTTTGAGAGATTCGTTCAAGTGTGCTTTGAATGTGATTCCAGGTAACTTTGATTCGTATGTTTGTGGTGCTTTGGATATGAGTTGTCATTTTTGTCATGCCAAACATTTTGCAAGAGAAGTTACTTCAAATAATAATGAAGCGTTTTCTTTGTGTTGCCATAAAGGCAAAGTCAATTTACCTCCTCTTTCTGAAAATGCATTTTTCTCTAATATTTTCGAAGGATTGAATTCAAATGATAATGCTATAAAAAAACGTTCTAAAAGTTTTCTTTCAAATATTCGTTCCTATAATTCGGCATTTGCAATGATCAGTTCTGAATGTAATATAGCGGATTCTACTGCACGTGGTATTTATCATTTTAAAATTCATAATATTTTTTATCATCGTACTGGTGCTTTAATTCCTGCTTATGGTCGACCTCCAATGTATGCACAATTATATTTTTATGATGTTGATACTGCTGCTAATATGAGAATGAATAGAAATACCAATGTATGTGAAATTTTTCTTATGCGTGAGATAGGTTTTGAGTTAGATCGTGTGAATCCTTTTGTTCGTTCTTTCAAATCAATGCATGAATTTTGTGAAAGACCTGAGAATGTTACTGCTGATGTGTCAATGGTTATAAAAGTTAACAGAGAATGTGATATTCGTCGTTTTAATGATGCTGTTCAAACTGATGTGGCTGCTATTTTTAAAAATGATGATGGTGAACCACCTTTTGAAAGAAATATGATTGTTTTTTCAAAAAATGCAAATGAAATTCGTTCTGTTTCTGTCCTTGATTCTTCTTTGGATCCTTTAGCTTATCCTTTGTTGTTTCCAAATGGTGATACTGGGTGGCACGTTAATATTCCACATAATTTAGTTTCAACTTCACGTGCTAATGTGTCACGTACAAAAGTTACAATGTTGCAATATGCATCTTATCGCCTTGCTATACGTGATGGTTTTAGTCTTTTGCATCGTTCTCAAAAATTATTTCTTCAATGGATTGTTGATATGTATGTTCGTATCGAAGGTACACGGCTTCATTACATTCGTTCAAATCAATCTGCTCTTCGTGCTGATTTGTACAATAATTTAACAGATTTCTTGCATCAAAATCGCAATGGCGATGATAATATGCAAGTAGTTGGTCGTAAAGTAATTTTGCCATCTTCTTTCACCGGTTCACCACGTAACATGTATCAAAATTACTTGGATGCAATGTCTATTGTACAACATTTCGGTAAACCTTCTTTATTTATAACAATGACATGTAATCCTCAATGGCCAGAAATTGTTGATAATTTGAGTAATTATGAGTCTTCGAATTTTCGTCCTGATATTGTTGTGCGTGTGTTTAAAGTGAAACTTAAAGAGCTCATAGATTGTTTAATGAAAAAAAAGATTTTCGGTTCTGTCAAAGCACTTATATATACCATTGAATTTCAAAAACGTGGTCTTCCGCATGCCCATATTTTGTTAAATTTATCAGATGAAGATAGAATTGATGGAAATGAAATGATTAATAAATTTGTATGTACTGAAATCCCTGATCCCATTCTTTTTCCTAAATTACATGAATATGTGAAACGTCATATGATGCATGGACCATGTGGTGCTCTAAATCCCAATTCTGTTTGTATGCCCGTCAAACAAACCGCGTCTGTGCGTCTGTTCAGCAAGCGCAAATACGCCCAATATTTTATCTTGCGCCTGTTTTACGTACACAAAAAATATAACTTTTCAAATTTTCTACAAGCGCCTTTGCATGTCCTTTTCTTGTCGGTTGTTCTCAAACACAGTACAAGTACTTAGCAACCACAGAAGTTTGATCTTTTCTGTATGCCTTGTGCATGTCGCGTGGCACACCTGCAATTTTTGGTTATAAAAACAATTTTTTGGATTATAAACATACAAAAATACATTTTTGTTTGCCTGTTCTGGGCATGGTTGGTGTTCTCCCTTACCAAAAGAAAGGAAATATATAAATTACTAAAATCTAAATATAAATAAATTATTATTGTTAACACAAAACATGTGTTATTGTGGGTGTTTTGAGCATGAACCGCGTTCGTCGCTATATAATACAGAAAATATATACAAGAATAACAAATTTTTCAGTTAAAAATAATGATACAAGTTTGTGTGTATGTTCTGGGCACGGCTGGCGCTCGTCCCTACCTAACATAAATTAATGTAACAACAGAATGAATTATTTGGTGCATGTACTGCGGATGAGCCGCGTTCTT
Source organism: Diogma glabrata (assembly GCA_963693315.1). NCBI lineage: Eukaryota > Metazoa > Arthropoda > Insecta > Diptera > Cylindrotomidae > Diogma > Diogma glabrata. Next base: position 17,245,551 of record OY856186.1, read on the forward strand.
CCTTACCGAAAAGCATGATATAAATTAGTATTGTACACACAAAACATATGTAACTATGTATGTTTTGAGCACGGTCCGCGTTCGCCGTTATACTAAAAAAAATTAATGATTAGGTATTACAAGTTGTTCATGTAAGAGTAATCAGCTATACAAGTTTTTGTGCATGTTCCGTGCATGAACCGCGCTCGCACTCATCAAATAATAAAAAAATAAGTTAGTTTGGGAATTAACATACACATGTCGTTATTTACAATTCGACTCGTACGATTACCAACTTTGCTTAGGCAGTTTGAATATAGATTTTGAAGTGATTTATTCTGTGCATTTTAAAAATAAACTGAAAAATTATATTATATTATATAAAATTATATTATAGTATAGTATTTGTATATTATATATTATTTGATTGAAATATTATTTGAACTAATTTAAATAAAACTATAAATAAACAATTGCGTTTTTTTTTCAAATAAATGTTTACATAACTCATACTCAAATGGGGAGGATATTTTAAATATGTGTTACATCTTCTTGCCTAGTTTTTTCATTCACTTTATAACACGTATATGCAATATTGTTATTTTTATTGCACAACAAGTACAGATGTGCTTGTTAACACACATTTGAGGCTGCCTATAAGCACTACTTTAAGCTTGTTCTGTGCCCATACGCAAAGGGTTTTAAACCATCGGTGCAAGTGAAATGGATATGCAACATACTTTTGAGGCTGCCCATAAGCATTGCTATGAGCTTGTTCTATGCTTAAGCGCAAGATACTATACACCGTCAGTGCTAAAAGGGATGGATATTAAACACACATTTGAGGCTGTCTATAATCAATCATTTGCGCCTGTTCTGTGCTCATGCGCAAGAGTTTGTACGCTGTCAGTGCAAGTGACATGGACATTAAACATACTGTTGAGACTGACCATAAACAGCCCTTTGAGCTTGTTCTGTGCTCATGCGCAAGATACTGTACACCGTCAATGGTAAATGGCACAGATATTAAACACACTTTTGAGGCTGTCTATAATCAATCATTTGCGCCTGTTCTGTGCTCATACGCAAGAGTTTGTACGCCATCAGTGCAAGTGACATGGACATTTAACATACTTTTGAGACTGACCATAAACATTCCTTTCAGCTTGTGCTGTGCTCATGCGCAAGATACTGTACACCGTCAGTGCTAAACAGAATAGATATTAAACACACTTTTGAGGCTGTCTATAATCAATCCTTTGCGCCTGTTCGGTGCTCATACGCAAGAGATTGTACACCGTCGGTACAGGCGCTTGCGCTAAGGGGTTTAATGCATTGTGTATGTACTTCTTAATGACTTGTGTCGTACTGCGCTTGTCTCATACACAAAGACGCAAAACATACATTTTACAAGCCCAAATGTTAAAATTGTTTGACGGGATGAGAGATGGTAAATGTAGTAAGAATTTTCCAAAACCTTTTTCTGAAAATACTAAAGAATCTGTGAATGGTTATCCTTTGTATCGTCGACGTGATAATGGTATGAGTGTTGATGTACGTGGTGCATCTCTTGATAATAGATATGTTGTTCCATATAATCCTTATCTTCTTGCAAAATTAAATTGTCATATTAACGTTGAAATATGTACGACTGTTAAAAGTGTGAAATATGTTTACAAGTATGTATATAAAGGGTATGATTCTGCCAATGTTGAATTGAGAGTGAATGGAGAGAATGCAGTGAATAATGATGATGCGATTGTGGGAAATGAAATTCAAGATTTTTTGAATGGACGGTATGTTGGTTCGACTGAAGCTGCTTGGCGCATATTTGAATTTCCAATGCATTTTCAATCTCATACAATTATTCGACTTGATTGTCATTTGCCTAATAGACAAAATGTTTATATCAGGAATGGTAATGTGGCTGGTGCAGTCGCAAATGTATCAAGAACAAAATTGTTAGCATTTTTCCATTTGAATTCCATTGATAATTTAGCTAATGAGTTTTTGTATACAGAATTACCATTACATTATGTTTGGCATGATCAAAGTAAATCGTGGAAAAGAAGACAACGTGGGGCTGATAAAGTTGTTGCTCGATTATATATGGTTTCTCCAAAAGATATAGAATTGTTTCATATGCGTTTACTTCTGTTGCATGTTCGTGGTCCAAAATCTTTTTCTGATCTACGTATGTATGAAGGTGTTGAGTACCCTACTTTTGTTGCAGCATGTGAAGCTCGAGGTATTGCAACAAATGATAATGAATGGCGTGAATGTTTACTTGAAGCTTCAGAAATTCAATCACCAAAACAGTTTCGTCAATTATTTGCATTTATCTGTGGTTTGAATGTTCCTCCGAATGCTTTAGCTTTATGGATTGAATTTAGAAATAGTATGATTGAAGACTTTTTACGAAATTACGATGAAGATGTGTCAATTAATCGAGCCTTGATTGAAATTAATGAAATTCTTCTTACACATAATACTTCATGTGGTGATCTTGGTCTTCCGATTCCACAATATAACTTACAGATTGGCGATGTAGGTCGTTTTGATATTGAAGAAGAAGCTATAGTTTTCGATAGAATGTATGAAAATGCAAATAATAAGCAACGTAGTGTGATTGATATTGTTTTGCGTGAAGCTCAATTCCATGATACTGGAAGTAATGTTTTTTTCTTGACAGCTCATGCAGGTTGTGGCAAAACTTTTGTTCAAACGGCAATCATTCATAAATTTAATTCACTAAATCTTTCGTGTATTGTAACTGCCTTCAGTGGTATTGCATCAACTCTTTTGATTGGGGGGCGAACTTTGCATAATGTTTTTAAATTACCAATTCCATTATTAGAGAATTCAATGCCAAATATAACTCCTCACAGTGTACATGGCACATATATTAATAATGCATCAATCATTATTATAGATGAAATTTCAATGTGTTCTATTCATGCTTTAAAATTAATTGATCGTTTGTTAAGAGATTTGACTCCAAACGAAGAAAATAAAAATAAACTGTTTGCAGGTAAAACTCTTTTACTGAGCGGTGACTTTCGCCAAATTCTTCCAGTTATACCGCATGGCTCACGTTCTATTTTAATTGAAAATTGTATTACATCTTGGCAAGAATTTATTAACTTTAAAATTTTGAAATTAAATCAAAACATGAGAGCTCTCCCTCATGAAATTGAATTTGTAGAATTTCTTAGAAGACTCGGTAATGGTGATATGCAAAGTTTTCCACAGTTTGGTTCAGATATCATTGAAATTCCTCATAATTTGATTGGCAATCCAGACAATATTATTGAAGACATTTTTGGAAATATTTCTGAGACAATTTTATCTGATGACATTTTGACTTCCGTTATTTTAGCCCCCAAAAATAATGATTACAATGAAATCAATTCTAAAATCTTGAGTATTATGCCAGAAGAGGAGAAAGCATATTTTAGTTTTGATAAAGTTGTTTGTGATGACATTCGTGAGCAGAACAATTTTCCAATAGAATTTTTAAATAAATTGAGTGTGGGAGGTTTGCCACCTCATAAATTAAATTTGAAAGTGAATTGCATTGTTCTCCTCATACGTAATTTAAATACAGGTCAAGCATTAGTAAATGGAACACGAATGCGTGTAAAAGTTATGCACCGAAATTCAATAGATTGTGAAGTTTTGACTGGTGTCATGCGAGGTGTACGCATTCTAATTCCACGCATTCATTTGACTTATTCTGGAACTCTTCTTCCATTTAAATTTCAAAGAACTCAATTCCCTATTATTCCTGCTTTTGCTATGACTATTAATAAATCTCAAGGTCAGACATTCAACAGAGTTGCCATTTTACTTAAAGAACCTGTATTCACACATGGTCAATTGTATGTTGCTGCAAGTAGAGTGCGTGCGTTTGAATGTTTGAAATTTTATATTTATGATACATCTGACCAAGGTCATTTGTTCAAAGATGATAGAGTTTTCACAAAAAATATCGTCTTCCCAGAAGTCATTGTTACCTGATTTCCTCTCACTTTTCTCAAAAACCTTTTCCTCTTTTATGAGTACTAGGAGGGCCCGGCGTGCTTCGCTACGCTTATAAATAAAGTTTTTGCGTAGACATTTTGTTGACGTAGAAGCAATGATTTCAAAAAGTGGTAATGAGAAATGCTACCATATAATTTTTAATTTTTCTTTTTAAATATATGAATGAAAAATAATCAGAACTCTAGCTGATCAGTTCGGATATATGAAAAATTAGCGAAGCTTACTTGAAAACTTATTTGATCGCTAATTTTTCATATGCTAATTTTTCATACGAAGCTTACTTGAAAACTTATTTGATCGCTAATTTTTCATATATCCGAACTGATCAGCTAGAGTTCTGATTATTTTTCATTCATATATTTAAAAAGAAAAATTAAAAATTATATGGTAGCATTTCTCATTACCACTTTTTGAAATCATTGCTTCTACGTCAACAAAATGTCTACGCAAAAACTTTATTTATAAGCGTAGCGAAGCACGCCGGGCCCTCCTAGTTTGTATTAATAGATATATGTGTGTGGTGGCCGATGAGAAAAGAAGATTATGTAACTGTACCTGATCATTTTTGTGGTTGCAGTAGCAGATATCCCAGAAGGTGACGATCTCTCCGATGTCGAAATGGAGGATGACTTGTGGGCACAAGATGTTGACGATTCATCACCATTCCCTGATGGGGATATTGCATCCCAATACGTCGATCCAGATACGGACGAGCCTCAAGCGGAACCTTCCAAGAGGGCTGAATTAATTTAATTTTTTGATGTAGTCCAGTAACTTTGTCGCCTGAGAGTATGGGGTCTAATCCGGTAGTTCTCATAGTATGCGTCAAAGCCGGTAGTTCTGATTTTTAGCAGACTTGTTTATAATGTTGGCCTAATGAATAATCCAAGTTTGTGACCTCGAGCGCTGAACGCAACTTTGTCAAAAATCGAAAAAACGAAAAAACCGCGAAAAAATCGTTTTTTTTTTTTTTCAAATTTCGACGATTATAATCCTAAAGAACTAGTTTTTTCTTTAAAATTTTTTAAATGTTTTTAAAATAGACTAGATTTGCTACAATATGATACCAAAACTGTCTCTGTAGACCCACTAGTTTCCGAGATTGAGCCTTTCAAAGTTTATCATTTTTTTCGAACTTCGCAATTTTTTGCAATTTATACCTTTGTAGAGTTTTGTACATCCCTGTCCTAATAATTGTATTAATAAATGCATGTGTGTGTGGTGGCCAATGAGAAATAGTAGATTGTATTACTAGTGCGAATGTGTTTTCCAAACAAGAGTTAGTTTGCAGCATGACCGTAGGGAGTGCCGCAATAGCTCGCGTTTGGAAAACGCATTCGCACTTGTTATACACACCATCTTTTGTAACAAATGCATAAAATTTATAAATATTGATTTAATTGTTAATTTAATCATTTATTTTCTTTTGCTGAACAACTGTTTGGAGAATATCAGTGTGGTTTCCGGCAGGGCCGAGGTACTACCGATGCACTTTTCTCGATAAGGATGATTTTGGAAAAGTATCGAGAGTTCAACATACCTGTGCACACTGTTCACACTTCTCATTTTCATTTTTAACATCTCATCATAAAAGTACAGGGCTTCGATAGTATATTCAGGGTCAAAGTTCATTTAGAACGACAGAATTGCAAAAAATTGCGGAGTTCGAAAAAAATGATAAACTTTGAAAGGCTTAATCTGGGAAACTAGTGGGTCTGCAGAGACAGTTCTAGTATCATATTGTAGCAAATTTAGTCTGCTTTAAAAACGGCCTAAGAAAGGTTAAAGAAAAAACTAGTCCTTTAGGGTTATAATCACCAAAATTTGAAAAAATAACGATTTTTTCGCGGTTTTTGCGATTTTTGACGAAGTTGCGTTCGGCGCTCGAGGTCACAAACTTGGATTATTCATTAGGCCAACATCATAAACAAGTCTGCAAAAAATCAGAACTACCGGATTTGACGCATACGGTAATGTATAAAGTTACTGGACTATTTGTTAAATTTTATATTTTGAAACCAGACTAAAATTAAAACTTTGTTTATATAGCTACTCATCTTGATTATTTCCTTGTGTGCTTCACCTGCTCCTTCACTCTAGCAATCATCTTTGTATGACGTTTCACTGTGTGTGCAGTTTGGTGTGTGGCGTTTCTTTTATTATTAGATCAGTTCCTCCATGACAAAAGATTTGGATAAATTGATGTCTGATGGGACAGTGGATCTGGACTAGGTACAGAAGTAACAACAGCAAAATTTAATGTTCAACGTGTCAGTACCATGGTATCAGTAGCTTGCAACAACTTTCCCCAGGTGTTAATTTAGACTTCTTTTACAAACTTTGTTACTTTCTTGCTTCTTTACAGCATTTCAAAAATAAAAAAGTTTCAGCATAAGAAGAACTTGGCAAAACCATGTTTAACAAATATCATTTCCCTCAATATACATACCAACGTGAAAGTTAAAGAAGACCACAATTAATTAATTTTTGAACAACCATATAATCAAGTTTCCCCTTCACTGATATAAAAAGAACAAATACAATAATAGATGGGTTGATGAATGCCATTGGATTAATTTAAAATCATATGTTACAACTTGTGTAAGGCAACAAATCAATCCACTTTCAATTTGCTTGAATATACAAATCTTTTTCTCTTATACAAAAATGCATTTCAGAATGTATTTAAAAATTTGTTGATTGATTTGTTGCACTCACGCTGTTCTTATGCAATTTTTCAGCAGCATCATGCCTCAAACTTGTTCTTACCCCCGTTTCACTCGGTAATCGACTAGCGCAACCAGTCAAACGGTCGAGACCCCGCGCTGTCATACTGGCAGATTGCAGAAAAACTTTTTTGTTCGAACCGCATAAAAGTGGAATAGTTTGCCGGAATCCAAAGTCTCTTGTGGTTTCAATCCGCAGAGGTTTAAAAAAGCGTTCATCAACACCTTAGAGCGCAAGTTGTTGTGGGACCTAGGTCTTAAAAGGTATTTATGTGTTTTTGTGACACATATTTTAAACCCTTCTTTGTGTTTGACTTTCACATTGATAATGAATATTAATAAAAATAAGCCAATTTATTGTCGAATTTTAGAGCTTTGTTTCCTTTTACGAAATAATTAATTTGTAATACGGACGGTCGTCACAAAGGTTTAGCAGCACTGGCTTTCGATGCTGATGCTGTTCTGTTCTGCTTGAAAACGTGTTAGAGGCTTTGAGACCCCTCCTGGTGAAATTCCGACAATTCTTAAGTCAGGTAATGTTTTCAAGTTAGCTTGTGGCATAGTTCTTATAGAATAGCTCTTGGTAGGGACAGTTAAATACTGTACGAGATGTCATAAAATCTTCCAGTCTTCTTCAAATTTTCAATCAAGAGAATCGAAAAACTTGATAAAAATTCTTGCTGTTGAGGGTCTGAAAGAAAATTGGTAAACTACTCTACCTACAACGATTAATTATTTTATCCATATCCAGAAACCCCTACAAAAGGTGCGTGTTTACAAAAAAATTAGAAAATCATACCTTGTCGTTTTTCTTAAGGTGTTCAGGTACAATACAACGTAGCACACAGACAATGGTGGCAAACAAGCCATCAAAAAAAGTCAGACAAGTGCGAATAAAATTCGCTCTTCAAGGGTTCCGTGAATGTAAAAGAACACAATATCAAAAATTATTGACAAAAAGTTGTGTTGTAATGTCTTTATATTTCCAGACCATAGACGCATAACAAAATAAATGTAAAATTGTAAATGTCAATAGTAAATAACAATCAAAATCTTACTCATAGATGTTTATGGTAACTCAAGAAAGATTCAATTACACCAGCTTGTAAATGGTTTAAATTTTAATCTTTTTTCAGTCAATCATATCTAAAAATATTTTTTTTTTAATAACACAAAAACTGTGCATTGCAAAATTCTAAAAAAAATTGTAATATTTCTTATATTAAGTGCTCTTTCATATGATACCCCACTCATTTGGGCCAAACATGGTTTTTTTAACCTCCACACACCCATCCCATGAACACACACAATTATAATTATTTGAGCCTTCGCTATGATTTTTATTCAAAATTTAGCAATATCCCTGTCTCTGTGATTTTTTTCAAATTTACGGTCAATCATCGTCTAAAGTCTAAACGTAGGTGCGGAACGATCTGAATTTTGCACATTTTTGACAATAACTCAAAAACTAGGTACCGAAAAATTCTAAAAAAATTGCAACGAATTCTAAATTAGGTGCTTTTCCAAATGACACCCCACTCGCTTGGGTCAAAAAAGGTTTTTTTACCCTCTTTACCCCGGTCCCCTAAGCCCACAGAAATATTATTATTTGAGACTTCGCTATAGCTTTCGTACAAAATTTACCAAATTTCCTTACTCTGAATTTTTACAAATATTTCTGTCACTCAGTGTCGTAGGGGGGGGGGGGGGCGGTCTGAAAGTCGCACTTTTTTAACAATAACTCAAAAACTGTGCATCGCAAACTTCTATAAAAAATTGATTTGTTTTCTAAATTTGGTGCTCTTTCAAATGACACCCCACTTGACTACATTTTAAATAGTGTTTTTACGCCTTCTCATTTCCACCCCCTTAATAAATATAATTATGAGAATATGACACTTTTCTATATTTTTTATTAAAAACGTACTAATTATTCTATCATTCCAAATACATTTGGAAATTTTCGATCAGTTAGGTTTGGAGCTAATCGAGGTAAGAAAACACAAAAAAAACGTCATTATTCAAAATTATACAAAAAATGGTGAGGTGTACAATTCCAAAATAAGCTTTTAAGGAATACTAAAATGAAGCCCTGTCATATGATACCCTACTTGAATCTAAAAATGTATTTCCTCAAAGGTCTAACATTGTACCCCTGTAAACCAAACGAAAACCACTTTAGCTTTATTTGTATCCGTCATTTCATGTGGACAGATTAGTTTTATACGTACCTCAAATTTCAAGTTCATAGCATTTATAGTTTACGAGATAATCGATATAATGTGAAAAACTCGGTTTACTCTCACCAATAGTGTTCCGTATAAAAAACGGGACCCTAAAAATGAATATGATGTTCATGTTCAGCAGGTCAAAATCCACAAGAAAAGTTGGTTTTAGTCAGAGAGACAAAAAAGATCAAAATTTGTAAACTAGTGTTATTTTTCTCTTGTCATCCGTTATCCTATTAACTGCGTGACCTATCCTATGCAAAACAATGGCTTTAAATAAATTAATTTTGATAAGTAAATACATTTTGGTGCTAGTTTTACTGAAAATTTAGTAAGAGCATTGCTCTGCACAAAATTCCTAGCGAAAACGGTTTGTCAGGGTGCAAAAAAACCGAAGCCTACGGTGCTATGGAGATTGTAATTGCTAATATTTTATTGATAAGCTTCCTGAAGATGCTTGAGAATGTTATCGTGTACAGCAGAAAAATCTATTTGTTACTATCATCATGATGTTTGTTTATCACTTAACGTTTTCGCTCACGCGTTAAATTATAAAAGCCTTCATGACTTACTATGTGTTGCGAAAAATTGAGGAAACATGGCAGGAAACATGGCAAGAACCCTGTAGTATTCCGTAACGGACGAGTCCATTATTGGCGATCGTCTTTAATATAGGTTCTTAGCGACAATCATAGTCCTATTTACTCTTGGCGATGCATTGGATGATGGTGAAAATACAGGTGAATATGTGCATATAATTATGCACATCATATGCCATGGTGGGCCAATAATATTGCCTTTGCAAAAGGTTTTGTGCTCCTTAAATGAGCACAAAAAACTGTGCTCCTGTGTAAGTAAGCTAGAAACCAATTCCTCAAAGTAACCAGTTTCCACATTGAAATAACTACGCGGTTATCATCACTCGCATTTGAAAGAATATATAACTTGTCATTTAAGATTTTTTAAAATTGATTTAATTCCTGGATTTACTCTCTGGCTTTTAATCCTGGTTAAAGAAGAGGGATCCTTGAAAGTGTCCGAGTTTAGGTCTACATGTATAGAACTTACGATCTCATCATCTAAGCAGCTTGCCACTAAGTTTCACTAACTTTTACAGCTCAAGTCTAGATAGAACATTTGGTAATATATTTTGAAAAACATTTCTATATTCGATATTAAAATCAAATCCTTGGAATTTTGACTCCATCTGATAACCGCCTAGAAGGATCGCTGTGATCCATTAATCAGCGCAGACTGGAATGGTCTTTGATTATCGCAAATTTGTAACCATCGATTTTTCATCTCAATTTTTTTACGCTCATTACGGCAGCTAGGAACTCTTGCTCTGTTACGCTATATTTTTTCTATGTTTATATGAAAAATATGCAATTGGGTGCTCTTCATCTTGCTAAGATTTTTGCATAACATGCTATCTATTCCATCTAAGCTAGTGTCACATTGTATATAAAACGGACGAGTAAAATCTGCTTTTCGTAATACATCGGCAGATGTTAATGCGTTTTTAGTGCCTTGAATGCAATTTGAGCTATTTCATTCCAGCAAAGTTTTTGAGACTTCTTTAGTAAATTAGTCAAAGGATTCGTAGCTTGAGCATAACTAGCGACAAAACGACGATGCCATCCAGCATTCCAAGAAAGCGTCAAAATTGCCGAACCATTTTTGGTACTGGGAAGTTTGCAATTGAAACTTTATCAGAGTCAACTCGAATAACTCCATTTCCTATAACATGACCTAAAAATCTGGTCTCCCTAACGAAAATTTACCCTTTTCAATATTGATGGTCAAATGGGCTGCTTTCAGTAAATTGGCGATGTTACTCAACAACATCAGATGCTGTTTTAAATCTGCTGAATATATCTATATCATGTAAGTGGTATGGAATTACTTTATGCATCAATCTACATAAGGTTTGAGGTGTATTGCACAACCCAAAAGGCATAACTGTAAAATGGTAAAGTTGACGTCCAGGATCTGTAAATGCTGTCTTATCTCTAGAAGACACATCAAGTGGATTTTGCCTAAAGGCATCTTTCAAGTCAATGGACGAAATACATTCGGTCCAGTCTAGTCGAGGTGTCCATCATACAGTAGAAACAGAAAGGTATCCTTAACTTTAACCCCATTTACGTTACGGGCATCTATGCAAAGTTTTACTTGCTTATTTGCCTTTCAAACAGCTATAATGGGCGACTACCATGCATTTTGACTCTCTTCTGTGACACCCACTTTTAACATCCTACCAAGTTCACCTGGGGACACTGGGTAATACCTTCGTGGACTGGAGTGGACCCACCAACGTTAATAACAGGGGTAATACAATCAGTTTGTCCTAATCAATGTTTGATTGAGCAAGAAAACTGGTCAATTATAAGAGCGAGACGATTCTCAGTACCAGGATCAAATTTACGATAATTTTTGTCTTCCGCATGAAATAATTGTAATTCAAGCTCATTTACAACAGCTGGAGCTAAACCAAATAAGTCCCAGAAGTCAATACTTAGATAGAGGCGCTGCGTTAGTACTGGAGCAATATGTAAGCGCAGCATTTTTGTTTTACCCATGTACGATATAGATCAAAGTGCATGACCAAAAATTCAAAGTTTTTCACCTGCTCCTAAAACGCTTATGTAAGCTCCATAGTCCAGTAAGCCAGTTTTTTTTTTCCTTTATCTCCATTAAGGAGCATAGGGCGTCTACTAGACTGGACCATCTAACTCTGTTGGGGGCAATCGTTTTCAGTTCACCCCATGTCCTGCCAATTTGTTTTGCTTCAGCTAACACCGTTTTCTTCCATGTCATGGGTGGTCTTCCTACTCTCCTCTTACCTTGTGGTTTCCACTCTAGGGACATCCTTGTTATATCTTCGACTGATTTTCTCAGTGTATGTCCTATCCATTTCCATTTTCTTTGTTTTATCTCGGTCTCAATGTCTAACTGCTCTGTCTGCCGTAGAAGTTCCTGGTTACTGATGGTGTTTATATCTAATACTATTAGGAATAGTACTATCCTATACTATTTAGTACTATTAGGAATAGTAGCGGAGATAGTACACAGCCTTGTCTCACTCCTCGGTGGTTGTAGTACTCATCACTTTGCTGTCCTCTGTATTGTATTCTGTTTCCAGCATCCCGATTCCTTTCCTTTATTAGATCAACTATTTTCTTTGGGACGCCCATTTCACAAAGTGTCTTCCATATCGCGCTTCAGTTAATTGAGTCGAAGGCGCGTTCGAAGTCCACGAAGAGGAGAAACAATGGTGAATTCCATTCGTTTGATTGCTCTATTATGATACGGATTGGGTTGATATGATCGGTACAGCTTCTTCGTGGTCTAAAACCGGCTTGTTCGTTTCTTAGTTTCATGTTAATTGATGGAGATATTCTTTCGAGAATGATCATCGCTAGTATTTTCATTATTGTGTTGAGCAGAAATATGCCTCTCCAATTTTTCCATTCTCTTAGAATAGTGGTGTTAGAGCTTCTGCTGTTGTGTTTACATCTGCTTTGAGTAATTCTGCTGATATATTATATGTCCCAGCAGATTTATTATTCTTGAGTTTCTGTATGGCATCTCTAACTTCCCGTTCCGTTGGTGGATGGGTGCTGATAGTTTCGTTATAGTTGTCATCCGGAGACAGCAAATTATTTTCATGTTGGTGGTAGTTGTCTTCGAAGTATTCTTTCCATCTATTCAGCTGCTGTTCATGTGTTGTGAGGGTTTGACCAGATTCATCCTTTATTGGTGGAGTGTTTGTATATTTGTTGGTGACCTTTCTCACGCATTTGTGTAGTGTGCGCATATTTCTATTAGCTGCTGCTGTTTCTGCAGTCTTGAGAATGCTTTCTGTATATCTTCTGCGATCATTCCTTGCCATCTATTTAACTTGTTTTGCTGTACTTTCATATTTGTTGCGGATCTCGGTTGTGTTCTGGTGACACAACTGCAACTTGAGCTGTCGACGCTCTTCAATTTTCTTCCATCTATCATCGCTAATCCATGGTTTCCGTGATTTGTCTTGGTATCCTAGCACATCTGTAGCAGTTTTGACGTAAGCTTCTTTAGCTTGTTCCATTTTCCATCAATGCTGGTGGTTTCGTTGTTTGGTAGATTGAGCTGGAGCGACTCTTTAAAGATGTTATTTGTATTTTGTCGCTCAATCTGTTGATGTTGCATTTCCTCTGACATGGCTTGTTGTGTTTTACAGCGGCTGGTTTAATTTTGAATGTTGCAATTACCAGTTGGTGGTCGCTGTGTATGTCTGCTCCTCGCTTTGCTCTGACGTCTTGTAGTGAGGATAGAAACTTCTTATTCACCAGTACGTGATCAATTGCTGCCTCCTATGAATAGTTGATTTGTGACACAACAATCGATGAGCCTGTCTCTATTATTGTTACGTGTTGATTCTAGTGCATGTTTACCCATGACTGATTCCATTCCGGTGTTGTCGGTTCCAATTTTGGCATTGAAATCATCTTGTATTATTTTGATGTCATTTCGGTGTGCACTAGCCAGGCGTTGCTTGGAGCTGTTCTTAGAATTCATCTTTTGTCGCATCATCAGCTTCTTTGGCAGGTGCATAGAACAGTATGATCGTTGTATTTCTAATTTTTGATTGGAATCTTGCTGTTATTTTTCTGCTACTGATTGGTTTCCATTCGAGAAGTGCTTTCTTTGCGTTAGGTGTTTAATATTGCTACGCCTTGTTCATGTGTGTTGGATTTACCAGAGAACATCATGTAATTTCCTGCAGTTGATGTTAACTCTCCGCTGTTTTTCCATCTTACTTCACTGAGTCCTCCTAGTATCTCGATGTTATATTCTTTCATTACTTTCTCAACTTGTGCTAACCGCGATGTTTCTATCAGAGTTCTGACATTCCAGTTTCCTCTACTCGTGTCCGGGTACGATAGCTAAGGGTCGATATTTGATTATTCCGGTTTGTTTTGCTTTGCTTTTTCTAGTGTACGTTTCTTTAATCATTTGAATTTCGGATTCACCTTTCGGATTAACGGGTGATTGGGCCATCGAATCCTAGCCAGTTTCCAGGGCTGCTGGATAAGGTATACAGACATGGGCGAGATATTCCTGTTTCAATGTGATTCAATCATATTTCCATATTTTTTTCTGGTGAAGTTCTCAAGAGGTCACCCGTTTAAGTTCGCACCCTTCCCAGTGTTGCTTAACTTCCTTGTAAGTGATGTTGTTGACTTATCCACTTCTCCATCTCGCCCAGTAAGCCAGAGTATGATGTTTCATTTATAATAACATCAGCATAGGGCCTGTTGTTGCTTGATTGCTTTGATAAGCTAAATTCGGCGATCATTTTCCTAAGGTTTTGACGTAATTTTTAATAGACAATTAATTTCTTTTAATCTCACTATTTGTGATTTTCGAAGGTTAGTAGGTATATTTTATCCCATACTATCCTAAGTCACGTGAGCAGTTATCATTGACTGTTATCAATCAATTTGAAATCAATTTTTACGACTTAGTCAAAGTAAATTAGTGAATAGTAGGAATTTTTCAATTCGAAATGAGTTTTTGGGTTTATCCGAATAAACCTTACAGTTATTTGTTAATAAAAACAACTTTTATCTCTGAACGTGTTTCGGTTGGGATTCGAACTTAGAACCTCATCAGTACCAACTAAGTTTGAATCTTTTGGTAGACACGCTATCAACTGCCCCACGGCGTCAACATTAGAAACATTTTTAATGTATCTCTTTATTTTTCTTAGTGAAAAACTTTTTGTCATACTTCACTATATAGTATTATTATATAAGTTATATACGCGTTTAACCCAACAGGGGTCATTTTTAAGAGACAATTAATTTCTTTTAACCTCACTATTTGTCTAATAATAACTACACACGTGACTTAGGATAGTATGGGATCAAATATACCTACTAACCTTCGAAAATCACAAATAGTGAGGTTAAAAGAAATTAATTGTCTCTTAAAAATGATCCCTGTCGGGTTAAACGCGTACATAACATATATGGTAGTTTTTAATATCGAATTATTAGCTATTTTCTTTGGTTTTTAATTTTAATATAATAGGAAATGCTGTTTGAATATATTGATTGTGAAATGTTTATTCTAGATGAAGGTTTGCATGAAGAACGTTCAGAAATGGATCAGAGGGAAACAACTGAAAAGGGTCAGTAAGATTATTGCAATAGCCTGAAAAGTCATGAATAGGGTTTATATCCGTTAAGTGATGAGTATTTCGGTATAAAAACAATCTAAAATGGGATTCGGTTCAATAAATTTAATTTATTTAGTTTATTTAATTTGTTTAATTTATTTAATTTATTTAATTTATTTAATTTATTTAGTTTATTTATTTAATTTTTTTATTTATGTAACTTATTTAATTTATTTTATTAAATTTATTAAATTTATTTAACTTATTTCAATTATTTAATTTATTTAATTTATTAAATTTATTAATATCCATAAATTTATTTAATTTATTTAATTTATTTGATTTATTTCATTTATTTAGTTTATTTAATTTATTAAATTTATTAATTTCAATAAATTTATTTAATTTATTTGATTTATTTCATTTTTTTAACTTATTTAATTTATTTAACTTATTAAATTTATTTAATTTATTTAATTTATTTAATTTATTTAATTTATTTAATTTATTTATATAATTTTATATAAAAATGATCCTGATGTGAGACCGATCTCGCTCTGCCATCGAAGAAGTTGCTTTAAATTTGAAGAGAAGTGGTAGAAGGTTTCATTTTACTACTGAATGAATGAATAAATGAATGAACTGAATGAATGAATCAATAAGTGAATGTAAAACTATTCGTTTATTGGGTGGCACAGTTTCAAATGACCTACTCTGGAACGATAATGTAATGGCAACGGCAAAAAGCGCATCTAAAAAACTCGGCCTCCTAAATAGATGCAAACATTTTTTCACTCCATACCAATTGCTCCATGTTTATAAGTCCTATATTCGTCCCTGTATGGAGCACTGTTGTCAAGTTTGGGGTGCTGCTTTTGTTTCCATCTTGGCCCTCTTGGACTCTGTTCAAAAGCGAGCTATACGAATTGTGGGTGATCGAACTTTGACATCAAAACTTGATTCCCTACAACATCGTCGCACTGTTGCTGACCTCGTTGTTTTTTACAAATATCGTCACCAGCAGTGCTCAGATGAAATCAGCGGCATCATGCCTCAAACTTATTCTTACCCCCGTTCCACTCGGCAATCGGCTGCCGCAACCAGTGAAACGGTAAAGATCCCGCGCTGTTATACTGGCAGATCGCAGAGAGACTTCTTTGTCCGAATTGCGTACAAATGGAATAGTTTGCCGGAACACTTAGTCTCAGGTGGCTTCAACCCACAGATGTTTAAAAAAAGCGTTAATCTACACCTTAGAACGCCAGTTGTTGTGGGACCCAGGTCTAGACCTAGGTCTTAAAAAGTATTTATGTGTTGTTGTGACATATATTCTAAACCCTATTACACAACACATTTTATTAAAAAAAAAAAAAAAAAAATTGGTGTGCTTCTATTGAACATGCAAAAAGATATTAATACAATTGACAACTACCTTCAAACTATTTGCTTACAAACAAATACTGACAAAAGTAATTACATTCTATATAAAAACAAGATTATATACAAAATAACCCAAGACGTATCACAGTAAACCGGCATGAAATAAAGAGGTAAAGTCAAGAACTCCAACAAACCACGTTTCCTATGTTTCTCTTCGAAACCAAGCAAACGAAACTATTAAATATTCTAAACTGTATTAATAAGTATATTACTAAGAACCTGAACTCCAAAAAGTTGTGAAAACGATTGAGAAAAACTGGTATACTTAGAGGGAAGGAACTTGTCCATATCCCTTTTAGTCCAAATGAGATTAATTATAATTTTATTTTTCTGCCAGCACAGCCCCAACAAGTTTCCCGTTTCTCTTTTCAATCTATACATTTTATACGTTGAAACTACTTACTTCGGCAAACATCCGTATTCCAGTTACAAACGTAGCTGTTTGACGTAGCAACATATGGTGGATGTGAAGATCTTCAGCAAATACAAAGCAACAAAAATGTGCCACTTTCGCAATAAACAAATATTCTTCTAATGGTTTTAATTACGATATCACGTAATGATCTCCACACAAATATAGATTTCAGCCAACGTAGCCAACCCGGTTTCCAACTCCATACAATTTCCAACCCCATATCTCAATAAAAAAAACGTAACATATTATGGGATGAACTCACCCTCCAAATCATCGTCGTTTGACATTCCGGTGAACGCCTTCGCTTTAAAACACTACCACGGCCACATTCCGGAACACCTTGTGCAAACATATGATCCAATGGGTTGGGCCATTTTAAATTTTGGTCATCTTGCCTTTCTCGAACCACCGAAATATCGTTTAAAACATTTAACTTTTTGGTTTCATTTATATTATTTTAATTTTTGCACAATAAATATCGTAACACACAAATCAATCACATTTGTTAATAAAAATAACAAAAGGAAAATAACTTTTTTGTTACTTTTTTTTCCTTTTAAAAACTTTATTTCAACAAAATTAAAAGCTGCTTTATTTCAACAAAATAAAAAAAAAATAACAAACACAACATATAATTATTTTTTTTGTTCTATATTTTTTTGTTTTATACAATTAGGTTTGAACATTTTTAGTTTCATTTTAAATTGCAACTCTCCAATATTGAAAATTATTTTTCTATTTATAATTTTTAAAATTACTCCAAACAAGAAAGAAGAGTTGTTTGCATGAAACAGTTTCTCGTTATTCATATTGTTTGTAATCAATACATTTAGCACAAAAAACATTATTTATTTACGCAACCACCGGCTATGCCATCTACCACACAAAAATCTTCTTGTTGGTTTATTAACACGTAAAACGCGCACAGAAGTCATGAAACATCCTTTTCTTCATTTAAGAACACAAACAAAAAGAACTGGATATGTTGATGTATTGAATTATTTCATTTTTTTATTTATGGTATTTCGTTTCATTATAATAAAAATGTAAGAAGATATATCTAAATGTAACAATACTTTTATTTCATTTTTTTTTCTTATCCAAACATTGTAAATAGAGTGCAAGTATATATGACAAAAATCATTTAACCTTGATGTAACGAAAAAAAAGTCAGGTGTGCCGATGATTATTAATGAAAAAATGTTAATGCTAAATGTTTATTATAGCCGAGGGTGAGGCAAAAAGTTATTTGTATGGTGATCTGTTAAATGTAAAATTACGACAATGCAAAATGTATATTTGGGTAGGTCAGGGATGGAAATTTTAGAATGAATTAACGAAAATCTAATCTTTGCTGTTAACGCAACCGGTTTACTTATTTGAAATGTCAAGCCTTAAATTCCAGTCAATACACCCTATAATGACCCTCCATCGTTCTACATTCATGTTTGACAACACGTAATTTGGCGGGCATAACAATCATTCAAATGCTTGATGAAAAGTTTGTTGTCGCTCTTGTTTTGTTGGATTTTTCTATGACATTCGAGCTGGTTGATCACGACCTACTTATTGAAAACTTGGCACTAAAATACAATTTTTCTTCTACAGCCATTTCTCTCGTTAAGTCATAATTGCATGATAGACACCAATACATAGTATAGTGACGGCATCTTATCCGACACTCTTCTGGTAATCAAGTTCTACAGGGTTCTATACTGGGTCCTCTATTCTTTTCTCTCTTTATAAATGATCTTCCAGATGTGGTTAACCACTGCGAGTATCATATGTACGCCGATTATGTTCAATTATACTGCGGCAAAAAAGGCGTTTGCGCTGAATAATCTAGTTGATAACATTAATTCTGATCTAAGAAATGTAGCCCTGTGGGCTGAACGTAACAAGCTCGTGCTGAACTCTAATAAAAAGTCTACTATTGTTCTCAGTTTATCATACGTTGACTCCCATCGCACAATTTTGTCCTCCATAAAATTGAATAAAGTGTATATGCAAATGTCGTGCACAGTCAAAAATCTGGGTGTCATTTTTGACTCAGTTATGTCATGGGAAGCTCATGTTAATGCAGTTTGTGGTAAAATTTATTCAGACCTCCGATGTCTTTGGGCTTCTTTTTCATATACTAATCAAGGCTTGTTAAATCCTTCTTAATGCCTCATTTCACATACTGTTCTTCGATTTTAGGATGTTTAAACACTTTAGTTTAAACTACATCTTTGGTTTTAATCGGCTTGCCTCCTACTCAAATTCATTTTTAGGTTGTTTCTTAAAAACATACCTCTTACCATCTTACCTCTTTAACATACCATCTTACCTCTTTAACAGGTTTTTGATTGGTACTAGCAATAGATTGAATCACCTTCGTATACCTAGAAATCGCGCACAACTGTTAAAAACAAATCCTTTTTTGTTTATGGTTCATTTGTTTACAATGCAATACCTCTCAAATTGAGATGAAGATCACCCGCCAGATTCAAGAAAGGTGTTTTTGAATACTTTTGCCTTCAAGATAATGTTAGTAGGTTAATTTAGGACAGGATACTCTATTTGTGAGTTTGAGATTGGGATTCGGTTAATGTCTGTGGTTGCCATTGGTATTTCGTTGTTCCTGACTCTTATTTTTGCCCCAAATTGAATAGCCAATATTTGGATTTTATAAGAATGCTGAATTCTTAAATTGATTGATTGTGTTGTGAGAACTTGATACACACAGCGTTAATTAATTAATCTTATAATTTGTTTGATTTAATAATAATAATTTTTTTTTTATTTATTTATTTATTTATTTATTCATACAGTGTAGTTTCACATAAGGAATTCCTTTTTAAACCTAAGTTTATCGTGAACTGAGTTTAATATTAAAATATTAATTATTCATTGATTAATTAATAAAAAAAAAAAAAAAAAAAGAATTAAACAATTGTGAAAATAAAGAATTATTGAAAATGTTACAAAATCAATCTGGTGACATTAATGAACTGCTTTCTTTAATAAATAGTAATTTGAGTTCAAAAAGCCTAAACTTATTGATTATCACTTCTGTGCAATGACCAAACCCTTAACATGAGGAGAAATGAAGCAAGCATTTCCTCTTGAAGTCAGAAGTTGATTCAAGAATTCTAATGCCTGCTTCAAGATTATTCCACAATCTAATACTCTCAACAAAGAACGATGATCTAAATTGTGAAGAAAGGCAAGTGTTTGGAAGTTTCAGTAACTTATTTCGTTGGAATCTTGGAAAAATGAGAAGTTCATAAAGATAGTCTGGACATTTATATTCTATTAAATTATGCAAAAATAGACAAGAACGATATTTAAGATAATTTTCAAGAGAACAATTTAAAATTTGAAAAGAAAAGGTAGAAATAGAACTAAATCTGTTTCGATTAAATATATATCTTGCGCAGTTATTAAATGTTACATTTAGTAAATCCCAACTTTTTCTTGAACAATTATGGAAAATATTTGAGCAATATAGTAATTTGGGTATTTTTAAAGCTCTAACAAGTTTCAAACGTAAATTGACAGGTGTGAAACTAACTGATTGATAAAGCATCCCTAAGCAACTGTTAACTTCACCACAAATTTTAATAACATGATCATCAAAAGTGAGATCATAATTAAGAATTAAACCTAATGATTTTGTTTTTTCAACATAATTAATGACATTACCATCAAATAAAATGGGAGGAGGATTATTAATTTTCTTTCTGCTAATAATCATAGCATGTGATTTTAATGGGTTAACATAAACATGATTCAAATTTGTCCAATCAGAAATAGAAGAAAGAGAAGCATTCATTTTATCAACACATAAATTAAATTGATCAAACGGAAAAGAACAATAAATCTGAGAGTCATCCGCATAAAGATGGGTATTGATGTCAACATAATCAGGAAGGTCATTAATAAAAGTAGTGAATAATAAAGCAGATAAAATGCCACCTTGAGGAGTACCAGAGCTAATCTCAACTTGATGTGATAAAATATTATTAATAGAAACTTATTGTTTGCGATTAGATAAAAACGATTTAATAAAGTAACAAGATCTGATTGAGAATTTGAATTTATTTCTTAGTTTCAACAAAAGAGACATATGATCAACAAGATCAAAAGCTTTTTTGAAGTCAAGGAAACAAATTATTGACACTTTATTCTCTTCAAAGGCAAGGCAAAGATCATGAATAACTTTAAGCATTGCTGAATTAGTACTGAGTCCATTTCTAAACCCAGATTGAAATTTATAGAGAAGAGAATTATTATCAACATAACTTTTAATTTGGTTTTTCAATACTTTTTCCAAAACTTTTGATAATGATGGTAAAATGCTAATTGGCCTGAAGTCTTCTAGATTAGTTGGATTTGATTTTTTTGGGATAGGTTTTATAATACTACATTTCCAATGCTCAGGGAAATAAGACTGTGTAATACAGTTATTGACAATATAAGTGATAAATGGGATGATGAAACAACCAAGCATTTTTATGAAAAATATTGGAATCTCATCAACACCACAAGCATTAGTTTTAATAGAACTAAGATAAAAATCGACATCGATATCAGTGATAGTAGAGAATTCAAAACAACCAGCTTCATCACAATCATTATCAAAAGTTACCAGATGTGCAGTTTTTTTAGAAAATGAATTTGAAAAATAGTTATTGAATTCTTCAGCCGAAAAACTGGTAATAACATTATTAGAATCTTTAGTAACACCATTATTTTTCAAATTATTCCATAATGTCTTAGAAGGAAGGTCTGGATCAATTTTAGAATTAAACCATTCACGTTGAAGATATTTTCTAAGATTAGTACATTTGTTACGAAGTTTTTTAAACATTATGAGATGATTGTTTTTAAGGTGAATGTTCACTTCAGATTTAAACGATGAATAGTAAAAATTTTTACGATTAATCAAATTTATTAGTGAATCGTTCATCCAAGGTGCAGCAGTGTTTTTCTTGATTTTAATTTTCCTCAAAGGAGCAAAAATATTCATTAATTTTTTTAATTCATCGGTCAAAACTTGAACTTGGTCATCAATATTAGAAAGACAATAAATTTTATCAAAATCACATTTTGAAGCACAAAATAATAAATTATCTAAATTAATATTTTTGAAATTACGATAGAATTTAAAACTATTATTAACAAAAGAAGACATGTTGATTGAATAAGAACCAAATAATAAATCATGTGTCGTAAAGCTACCAATAGAAAGTTGGGAAAAACTTTTAACTAAGCTACGATTTTTGACAATTGACAGGTCAATTAAACTTGGATTACATCCGTCAACAAAATTAGTTGGTTCTTCAGAACAGATATTTAAGGAAATTGATGACAAAAAATTTATAAAACTAGTAGTTTTTTTTAATTTAGAAAGAAGATTAATATTAAAATCTCCAACAATAATTAAATGAGGATATCTAATTGATAAATCAGAAAAAAACACGCTTCAAATTATCAGAAATTTTATTATTGGGAGGATTGTAAACGACTCCAAAACACATTTTCTCATTATTATTATTAATGATTTCAATGAATAAATATTCAACAATACTATTTGATCTGCTTTTGCATACAATTTTACCCTTAATACTATTAAGTAAATAAATAACAACACTCCCACCACGTTTTCCAACACGATCATGTCTGAATAAATTAAGTCCATTAATTGCAATTAAACGATCATTAATACTCTCATTAAACCAAGATTCAGAAATAGCAAGTGCATGTAAGTTTAAATTATTGATAACAGAACGAATTTCATTTAGATTTGGTTTAAGACTTCCAGGATTAATATGAATAAAATTGAAATTATTATTGTTATTAAAAGCTGATTTTAAAATAATATTATTAATGTTAAGAGTATTTGTGGAAAGTTTAAATGTAGACGAAGAAATAAAGCACTAAACCTAAGCAAATTGGCAGAGTAAGATGGATCGAGACGCGGTTTTTTGCATTCGATTCAGGAAGCCGTCAGGAAAGTTTGTGAACATAGCCACTTTTCGGCAAAAAACCTCTGTACCTAGGGGCCAGGGCGGGTTATATACACCTCATCTCCTTGAACTTTCCATTAATTCAGCTCGAAGTTGATCGAAGCTCGTTACTCGGAGGTTTTTGGGTCGCTGAACACGAATATGACCCTCGGAGTACCTAGGGACCAGGGCGGGTATGTCTAACTCATCTCCTGGAACTTTACATTAATTCAACTCAAAATTGATCGAAGCTCGTTACTGAGGGGTTTTGGGGCTGCTGAGCACGAATATGATGTCTGCGATAACCTTCGGAGTACCTAGGGGCCAGGGCGAGTTATATACACCTCATCTCTTGGAACTTTCCATAAATACAATTCGAAATTGATCGAAGCTCGTTACTCGGGGTTTTTTGGGGTTGTTGAACACGAATATGATGTCGGCGATGACCCTCGGAGTACCTAGGGCCCAGGGCGGGTACGTCTAACTCATCTCCTGGAACTTTCCATTAATTCAGCTCGAAATTGATCGAAGCTCGTTACCCGGGGGTTTTTGGGGGCGCTGAATACGAATATGATGTCGGCGATGACCCTTGCA
Source organism: Diogma glabrata (assembly GCA_963693315.1). Taxonomy (NCBI): domain Eukaryota; kingdom Metazoa; phylum Arthropoda; class Insecta; order Diptera; family Cylindrotomidae; genus Diogma; species Diogma glabrata. Next base: position 17,269,139 of record OY856186.1, read on the forward strand.
GTACCTAGGGCCCAGGGCGGGTATGTCTCACTCATCTCCTGGAACTTTCCATAAATTCAGCTTGAAATGGTTTGAAGCTCGTTACTCGGGGGTTTCTAGGGCAGCTGAACACAAATATGATGTCTGCGATGACCATTGGAGTACCTAGCGGCCAAGGCGGGTTATATTTATTATTTATATTACTCTTTTCAATAATAATGAAAAGAAAATAAAAGAAATAAAATAATCGAGTTTTAACTATGAAAATTTTCAGGATATGAGTTATATATATCCGCCCTGGGCCCCAGGTACTCCGAGGGTCATCGCCGATATCAAATTCGTGCTCAGCAACCCCAAAAAACCCCGATTAACGAGCTTCGATCAATTTCGAGCTGAATAAATGGAAAGCTCCAGGAGATGAGTTAGACATACCCGCCCTGGGCCCTAGGTACTCCGAGAGTCATCGCCGACATCGTATTCGTGTTCAGCGACCCCCAAAACCCCCGAGTAACTAGCTTCGATCAATTTCGAGTTGTATTAATGGAAAGTTCCAGGAAATGAGGTGTGTATAACCCGCCTTGGCCCCTATGTACTCCGAAGGTCATCGCAGACATCATATTCGTATTCAGCGGCCCCAAAACCCTCATGAACGAGCTTTGATCAATTTCGAGCTGAATTAATGTAAAAGTCCAGGAGATGAGTTAGACATACCCGCCCTGGGCCCTAGGTACTCCGAGGGTCATCGCCGACATCATATTCGTGTTCAGCGAACCCAAAAACCCCCGAGTAACGAGTTTCGATCAATTTCGAGCTGAATTAATGGAAAGTTCAAGGAGATGAGGTGTATATAACCCACCCTGGCCCCTAGGTATTCCAGAGGTTTTTTGACGAAAAATGGACGAAAAAATCACAAACTTTCCTGACGGCTTTCTGAATCGAATGCAAAAAAACGCATCTCAAACCATCTTACTCTGCCAATTTGCTTAGGTTAGGCCTATTGTTGTGCTTTATTTCCTCGCCTAATGAATTAATCTGGGAAATTAAATTTTGATAGCCTCAATAAGAGAGGCAAACATTTAGATATCATGAAAAAGGCATAATCAAAGGCACAGAAATAAAAATCAAGTGATGAAATAAACAATAAAATTAAAAAAGGAAACAAAAGAAAGCATTTCATAATAACACTCACCAGATTGAAGATAAAAAGTCCGATAAGTGCGAATAAAATTCGCTCGCCAAGGGTTCCGTTAATGTAAAAGAACACATTATCAAAAATAAATGACATAAAGTTATGTTGTAAAGTCTTTATATCGCCAGACTATGGACGCATAACAGAATAAATGTTTAATCGTAAACGTCAATAGTAAATGTCAATCACATCTGCATTGATCAAAAATGTTACTTGAGGTTAAATCTTATCCATAGCTGTTTATGTTAGCTAAAGTATTTTAATAGTCTAAATTGGGAATATTTGTTCTATAAATCAGCGTCAAAAGAAAGGGTGGTATACATACACTTAAAATAGCACTTTTTTTCATCAATAACTAAAAAACTATGCATCGCAGAATTCTAAAAAATATTGCAATGTTTCGTTTGGTTCCAAAAAAGTTTTTTTTTGCTCTCCAGACACAGAAATATAATTATTTGAGAGTTCGCTATAATTTTCGTTCAAAATATAGCAAATTTCCTGTCTCAGTGAATTTTTTCAATTTTTTCTGTCAATCAGTGTTGAAACGTAGGGGGGGGGGGGAACCGTCTGGCATGTGCACATTTTTTAGAATAACTCAAAAACTGTGTACCACAAAATTCTAAAAAAAATTGCCAAGTTTCTGAAATTTAGAGCTCTTTCAAATGACACCCCACTCGCTTGGGTCAAAAAAGGGTTTTGGGTTTTTCACCCTTCCCCACCCCAATCCCTTAAAAACACAAAAATATAATTATTTGAGAGTTCGCTATATTTTTCGTTCAGAGTTTATCAAACTTCCTGTCTCTGTGAATTTTTTCAAATTTTTCTGTTAATTAGGCTCGAAATGCAAGGGGGAGGACCAACTTTTTGTGTCGCTTTATTGATAATAATTCAAAAACTATGCATTGCAAAATTCTAAAAAAATGGCAATATTTCTAAAATCAAGTGCTCTTTCAAATGACACCCCACATGACCTGGTTTTAAATGATGTTTTTACCCCTTAACATTCCCACCCCTTTAATAAATATAATTATGAGTGTCTGCCACTTTTCTATATTTTTCATTAAAAACCTACTCAATTTTCTATCATTCCAAATATATGTCAAGATTTTCGATGAAGTAGGGTCGGAGTTAATCGGGGCAATAAAACATCCCGAAAACGTCATTTTTCAAAATTATACAAAATATGGTGAGATGTAAAATTCCAAAATATATTTTTAAATAATGCTGAAATGAAGCCCTTTCATATGATATCCTACTCGTCTCGCTAAAAAAATGTATGTTTTCAAAGGCTTTACATCGTGCCTCCTTAAAACAAACGAACACAACTTTATTTATTTTTCAACCCGCCATCTTGTGTGGATAGGTTAGTTTTATAAGCACCTCAAATTTTAAGTTCATCGGATTAATGGTTCACGAGATAATCGAAATAATGTGAAAAACACGTTGTACTCTCACCAATAGTGTTCCGTATAAAAAACGGAACCCTAAAAAGGTTAGTTTCTCATATATATTTGTTTTTGACATTATCTTCGGAAAAAGAGAGCTCCTATAAAACTTGGTTTGCGATAATCATATGATTTAGATCATTAATTGATGAGAAACTAGCTTTTCTGCCATTGTTAAAAGTAACATCAAGACCGATTTGTCCAACTTTGACATTTCTAATTTTTCGTTCCTTTTTAAATTTCATGGCCTCTTTGAAAAGTGCAAATTGATTTTTGGACATCGCAAATTGAATAAAGATCCTATTGAGATTTCCTGGTTCGTTAAAGATATTTTCAACGGTTAGACGGTCTGCAATTTTCATATAGTTGAAGAAGAATTCATCCTTGTTAAATTCAGATTCAAAGTTTAACAATAGAGAATCACTTTGATCATTAAACTTGGTCCGGTAAGCTCTGACTCTTGGAGGATTTTCAAAACCAACAGCACTTGAAATCTTAGACACGATAATTTCATTTGAATCATTGACAATTTTGGGGATTCCATTGATGACCAGTTTTGTCCGGTTATTATTGAAATCATTCATTAAACTATCTTTATCTTCAAAGGAATTGACTTTGTTTTCAAGGGTAACAACCTTTTTCTTGAGAGTTTCAATTTCTTGGTTAATTTCTTCCAAGAAAGCTTTCTTCAAATCCGAGAAATGATTAGAAATTGTATTACGCTGATCTTCAGCCCATAAGGCAATTGATTGATCCAATTTCTTTAAAGTCTCACTTTCGAGTAACTTGAATTTTTCATCCAATTGCTTGAGTTTTTCATCATCCAAATTAGATTTATTTTCAATCTTCAAATTAGTTGAATTTGCAGTGAGAAAACTATTTCTTGTTATCATCTTTAGTATTAGTGTTTAGCAGATGTTTATAATACAATTTGATATAAATTAAAACTATACGATTTAAATAAATAAATTTTTCGGAGCTCAAAAATTTTCTGTCTATTCAATTTTCATTGCCTACTTATTGCCTACTTTTTCATTGCACTGATTCGTTCTAACGCTGGCTAAAGTTTCAGTGTGACGTAGGAATAGGTTTTTTTTTAAATAAAATGTGTTGTGTAATAGGGTTTAGAATATGTGTCACAACAACACATAAATAACTTTTAAGACTTAGGTCTAGACCTGCGTCCCACAATAACTGGCATTCTAAGGTGTAGATTAACGCTTTTTTTAAACATCTGTGGGTTGAAGCCACCTGAGATTAAGTGTTCCGGCAAACTATTCCATTTGTACGCAGTTCGGACAAAGAAGTCTCTCTGCGATCTGCCAGTATGACAGCGCGGGATCTTTACCGTTTCATCAGTTGCGGCAGCCGATTGCCGAGTGGAACGGGGGTAAGAATAAGTTTGAGGCATGACGCCGCTGATATCATCTGAGCACTGTTGATGACGATATTAGTAAAAACAACGAGGTCAGCAACAGTGCGACGATGTTGTAGGGAATCAAGTTTTGATATCAAAGTTCGATCACCCGTAATTCGTATAGCCCGCTTTTGAACAGAGTCCAAGAGGGTCAAGATGGAAACAGAGGCAGCACCTCAAACTTGACAGCAGTACTCCATACAGGGACGAATATAGGACTTATAAATATGGAGCAATTGATATGGAGTGAAACATTTTTTGCATCTATTTAGGAGGCCGAGTGTTTAAGACGCGCTTTTTGCCATCGCCATTACATGATCGTTCCAGAGTAGGTCATTTGAAACTGTGACACCCAATAAACGAATGTTTTTACATTCACCTAGTGGTTCATCATACATACTGAATAAAATATCTTTGGGGAACTCGGTCTTTAATCTGGAAACACTCAACAGCTGTGTTTTGGTAGAGTTGAAATTGACAAGGTTCCATAATAAAATTTCATGTCATACAAATTATTAATTTCATTTGCTTCCAAAAATCAAATAAATAAAAAACAATAAAAACCTATCTTTTGACTCACTTGACATCATTTTTTTGACAAACTAATAATGCCATAATTCTCAATAATAATAATAAAATTTCATTTTAAACAAATAATTAATTTTATTTTTATCCAAAAAATTGGGTTAAAAACTAAATAAAAATCTTTCTTTTGACACACTCTTGACAACATTTTTTTGACAAACTTATAATGCAATTATCTAGTTTTTAATCTTACATACCAATCCCTACCATCCAGGGTGGTTATTTTGTAGCGTTATCTCACTAGGTGAGATAAATAGTGAGATAAAAAAATTATGTTTAAATGATTTCTTTTATCTAATACAATAGATCAAAGATAAATATTTTATCTCACGTTTTATCTCACCTAGTGAGATAACGCTACAAAATAACCACCCAGATCTCTCCAAATTCAATGTTCCTACTCGTAATCACTTAAAATGAACGTTTTTTAAACCAAAAATATAAAAATTTGCTGTTTTTGACACACTTCCGGTACAGTTATCGAACACAGCGTCCTTTCGAACCTGTCCCTTGAGTATACCTATTTTTAGAAAAAAACATTTGAAATCCCTCCAGCGGTTTTCCCTGCAGCATAGGTAATGACGGTGGCCGGATGGACGGCCGGCTGGCCGGCAGACAGACGTACATTATTTTTTTTTACTTTTTTAGAGTCAGTAGGTGCTTAGTCGTCGAGAAATGCCAAAAAAAATTGGGGGTAAGAAATTAATTTTTATCTCATGAATGTAATACTTTGGTCTTTCAGACCGAAGTAATTGAGAATGCTAGTAACGGTGATCAGGCCAAGCTTTTGGGTTGCCATGATCATCATGACCAGCTCCCGCATTCCAGCCCCAATTATTGCTGTCGATCGCTAGGATTTGGCTCAGACACACTTAATTGATTCTGTATGACTAAAAGGCGAAGAATCGGCAACCATGGGCCCTTGAGTCACCTTGCCTTATATAAATAAAAAACGAAAAGATGAAAACCAAAAGAAAATTTGATTTTTTGTTACTACTAATATACTTTTTATTTTAGAATTTTAACAACTTAGAAGGAGAACATAAAAACCATTTAAGAGCTAGATTCCAAGAAATATGCGTTTGGACGCGTGTTTGCTCTGGTTTTTTAAGAACGGACAACTAAAGAATAAATCCTATCACAAGATAAGATTTTATGTCGTATGTTGATAGGTGGTGACTACGCAAGGTTATCATACCCGTAAATAAAATATTACACAAAATTTGCGAACCAATAAAAAATGATACCTTAAAGCGTAACATAGAGGTTTTTTATTCTCATTTAACATTCAGTGAATAATGACTCATACATCCAATGTGATCCGGAAATTAATTCAGTTATTCCATTTTATTTGTATCTGTTAACAAAACCAATTTAATTGAAAGAACCACGAGATCTTCTTACATTGCTTATTGCAAGTAGGTACAAATTCATTTTAATTCCTGTCTTCTTTCTTTCAATTAAAATCAATAAAGCAAATTCGAACTACAAATTCAAAATCACTCAGAATCTTTTAAACTAAACGATCGTTAAATCAAAAACAATTTTTATATTTTCAACAAAAGATTATTGGTAAGAAGAACACATAACATAAGAAACAAATAAGAATATAAAAATCTTTTGATTGATTTCAGCGGTGTTTTTCGTCTTTTAATTAGAGGGCTGAAAGTTTTTCGTTGTTTGATTGAATTTGCTTAAGGATGATTGATAGCACCTCAAACTTGATTTAAAACTTAGCTCACTGTTTTACTCTGTGGTAGATCTACGTACGTATTTGGTTTGAAATATTTTGAGTTTGAAGGTAGAAATTTTTTAATCGATTTTATTTTAACGTAAAATTAATACGAATAATTTAAACTATGGTTTTGATGTAATTAATATTGTTTTCTTGTTTTGGTAAATTTAACATAAAAGTTGTGCAACAAAGCAAAAAACTTTAACTGAAGTTTTCTTAATTACTGATATCGGTATACGAATATATATATATATCTGAACAGAAATTTAATTAATTTTTATGTTTGTTGTTTTATCTTTCTTAAGTTTTTTTTTTATTTTTTTTTTTTACTTTAGTTTTATTTTTAAATGAAAAATAAAGACAAGAAAAACAAAATAAATTGTGTCACGAAAACGATAAAAATAAATTTCTTGACTTTTTGTGAAATTGACAAAAATTTCGGCTTAATTTCTCCTATTGGTTGTTGGGAAATAAATGGCAGATAAGGTTTTGGATTTTTTGATAAAATTGCCCCAAAAAATAGTGGGAGATTGCAATCTCAGGCGCCGAGGAGTTAAGACTTTAGTTAGACTGTGGGAATGGTTTAATAAAGTATTGGATGAAAACTGATTTGGCGTAGTTGTTCCTTCATTTTTGCCACACATGGACAGCATACAGATAAGTATTTTTTATTTCTTATTTAGAGTAATTATGACCAAAAACGTCAACCCAAACGTCAACAAAAGGACAAGACTTTTAACAAGACGTTATGGTTGTTACTAATCCCGAAGTTACATTGGCCAACAGCAGGGCCGTGTTCAGTTTTTGTTTTCTGAGCGCCACACTGAATAATTCCTGTGGCTATGCTTTTACAGGTTCTCTTTATGTAAGTTTCATCGTCGGTGAACGTCAGCCAACTTCCAACTCAATTGGTTTTTCGTTAGTTTGGAATTGTTTTTATTCTTTCTTCTTTTATTTTGAAAGAAAGTATTGGTTGTGTTTTTATTTTTATTTTTCTGTAATTTATTTTATATTTTTTTTGAAATTTTCATATTTTTTGTATGTGAACATTTTTTGTTGAATTTTAATTTTTACTGATTTGGTTGTTTTATTGTTGAAGTCATCCCTTCATGGTTATATTCTCAGGATTACGGGATCAAATCGTATTCATTAGACTGGAACTTGTTGAGGGGTCAGCAGAGCGTAGACCAGTGAACGATAACAGAGCAAAGGGTCGCTGTGAATAGTGTTTTCTCAAAACCCACACCATACTCTTTATTCTCAATACAGATTGTTCTTCTAGTATGTTTTCAGCAGGTCAGGAAACGGTAAGTAGGAAATTCGGTCATCCGTCAAGTTCACCAAAACAACGTACAAATCCTTATTTGTTTGATGATAAGTTTGGTATCCTTTACGCTTATAGTTTTGTTTCTTTTGAGTCGTTATCCTAAGGGGAAAAGCAGAATGTGTCGGTCCTTGACGCAGAGACAACGTTTTGTTCTGTACTGTGTTCTGTGTGTGGATTTCAGACTACGCAATTAGTTGATGCAACTTTTGTGCTTTGGGTAATATGTATCAGATACTTTGAAATCCACGCCATACCTTTGTTTACCACTGTCACAGTCTTCTTGTAGATTCCTGTTAATCGTTTTATACGATAAAGTCAAGAGTAAGGCTAGTTCCTTGCGCTGGTTACATAAATACTTATGATTTTCACTAAATTTATATGAGCAATGCAAGAATCTAGTTTCTGATTCATTCTTTGGCTTTGGAGTTTGGTTTCCAAATCCAAGTTTTTCATATATTGAATCTGTTCCTGTTTTGTTCTTTAAACTTGGTGAACTCAGAGAGCTCGTTCATCTATCTCAAGCTTCACCAACAAAATATCTTTCTGTTTTTACTAGCTTTTGTTCTCCAATAATCCACAGAAAGTAAAGGAATATCTATTTTAAATTTAAAATTTAAAAAGTTCCCCTTTAACTCCACCATTAAACTACTCCTATGAAAGAAACCCACTTCACCCCTCAAACACAAAACATGATTAAAACTGTTAAAAATAACCATAAATCCATAGATAGGAAAATCCTTTTACTCTTATCTAGGGGTGAGTGAAATAGAAAAGACATAAAACAAAACAAAATAGAAAACACGAAAAAGGAAAACATTTCTAAAACATTAAAAATATAAATAAAACTTAAACAACAACAAAAAACGTAACAAAGCTGCAAAGAAAAGGGGTAGAAAATGGGTGAAAGGCAGTAAAAATTTACAGTGAGAAAAATTGATATTCACAAACATGGAAGAAAAACAAAGTTTTGTTATTTTTGTTGTATGTTAAGAAAGAAAATCTATAAATTTTCTTTTTATTTACGATTTTCCTTTTTCTTTTAATTTCGAAATCCAAAAGGTATTACAGTTTGAAGTGAAAGGTTAGGAGATTTTCAGATATGTCCATTGTTAAGCTTTTATTGTCAATCAATTGTTCAGTGAATTTTAGCATACGATTTATTGGAATTTGTAGAAATCAAAGCAAGATTTATGCTTCAAAATAGTTTATTCTTTAAAAAATGGAGGGAACAGTTTTTACTTTGGGATTTATTTTTCTTGATCTACGGGAATGACAATGCCACAAATGCCCGTCTCTGCTATCTCTTTTACTTTTATTTCAGTTTGATCACTGGATTGTTAATGTATAAAAACTCTAAAGTTTTAATTAGGAGGGAATTTTGTGACAATTAATCTTAAGTACATATTGGAAATCACTTGAATTTTGCAATATGAAATCATTTTTCATTTTTCTCTTGGAAAAACTCCTTTAGAAAAATGTATGTTTCGTGCCGGGATTCGATCTCACACTCAACAGAGACACCTGTTCAAAGCCTGTGTGTCTTACACACTCACAGCGGCGATGAGGAAACATATTTTAATTTTCATATTCAGATGATTTCTAAATGACACAAGAGGATTTGCAACTCCAAAATTAGCTCAAAAAGTTTCTTTGAGTTACAAACTAAAGGACTTTTGATGTTGAAGGACTACGCTTTCAAAAATAATGTAGAGCTTGTCAAGTGCGTTAACTTTTTTAGGCCAGGGTAAAAGAAAAGTAGAGGGGGTTCTTCTTATGAAAATTTTAGAATTTTCATGATTTATATACTAAAAAGGTTTAAAATGAATAAAATCTGTGTTCTTCGAGTTTTGTATCTTTGCTTTGCAGTTAATTCCGCTGCTTTACCATTTAGGTTTGTTTGACAAATAACATTGAGGTTTCGGCATTGAATGATCCAATTCCAGTTCCAGCCAAATTAATTGCGCTACTTTAGATGAGTCAATAACATTAACATGGACTAAAATTGTGGGTTAGGATATTACCTCACAAAAAACGAAGTAATTTACTTTACCAGGAAACAGAGGATCCCTCATATTGGCTCCGTCGCTCTGAAAGGGAGTGGTTTTGTGCTTTAAGATCAAGCAAAATACTTATAGGTACCGTGATGGAGACGAAACTCAGTTTGAAACCAAATCTCAGAGAAAGAGCAAAAAAGCAACGGTAGCATTGCTGCAAAAAGCAACGGTAGCACTAATGTAAAGAAATCAGGGGGGGGGGGAAGGAGTCTTGCACTGCACCTTTTTCAATGACTTTACATTTCTGTGATCAGACCGATCTTAATGTACGGTGTGATCATATGGTGAACTGCACTGTCCAAAGCTACAACGCCAATTCGAACGAAGAAGTTTATTCTACATTTTCTATTCTAAGTGTGCTATGTCAACAGATGGTTTCCAAAACAAGCCTTTGACTCAGTTAATTGGGAAACGGAAGCACTGGTTCTGGATTTATTCATTGTCAGTACCTGATAAATTTCTTGAAAAAATGTAGATTCAAAATTCCTTCCTTGATCTGTATGAATCTCTATCGGTACTTCGATAGCAACTTATCCAATTGCTTACTACTGCTTCAGTGATGGTTCTTGCTTTCTAATTTGAAATAGAACACACCTTTTGCCACTTGCTAAAGTTATCCATTATAAAAAGCACATACTTGTTGTTACTATCGACACAACAAGTCGAAAATGGTCCAGCTACATCCATTTCAATTCTCTAAAATTCTTTTTTGGCTAAGACAGTTTCGTTGAGTGATAAACTATTACTTTGTCTTTCCCATCAATTTCTTGAGATAACACTCCTACTATACCATCATTGCTAGTTTAGTGTCAAATTTGAATTCAAAAGTTGGTAAGCCAGAACTGGTGCAGAGCTTAATCTTTTTTGAAGTTCCACTAACGCATCATCTTACTTTTTCGTTCATTCAAATGCTTTATCCGTTCTTGTTAGCTTATGAAGACTTTTTGCAATATTTGCAAATGCTGATACAAAACATTGGTAGTAAATGCACAATCCTAGACAACTGCTAAGTTCATATAAACTCTTGGGTCTTGGCCATCCTTGTACTGCTGTGATATTTTCAGGATCTATATGTTCACCATTTGCTGTCACTTTGTGCTGTCACCCCAAATATGTTACTTTCTCTATAACAGTGTACATTTCTTTGGAATTAATATGAGTCCTAACATTCCTTTGGATTAAATATAAGTCCATAACCCTTACAATTATCTTGTCCAATTACACAAGACACGTTCCATTAAACCTTCAAATGCTGCTGGGACTCAGTCCGAATCGAATAGCAAAACATTAAATTCCCATAACCCATCTACCCATACTAAACGCTGTCAATTATCGGTCCTCTTCCTGCAATTCTACCTGCAACTAACCACTTTGCAGATCTACTGTTGAGAACAATTTGGCACCTGCAAATGTTATCACGGAATCATCAATTCGAGGTAATGTGTAATTAAGTTTTTGTTACTGAATTCAATTTTCTGTAGTCGATGCAGATATTAATAGTTCCATATCCTTCTTACTGACTAAGACCACAGGTGAGTTCTATGAACTATCCTATTTGAATATAAAGTGTAGTGTTATATAGGAATAACAATATGTGTCAGAACAACACATACTGACATACATTGACACTTTTAAAGACCTAAGTCGCACAACAAAATGTGTACGGAGGTTTTAATGAACGCTTTTTTATTTTTGTGTGGATTGAACGTCCTCGAAACTATCGTTTCGGGTAAAGCATTCCATTTGTACAATGTACGAACAAAGAAGTACCTTTGAATTTTGTTACTACAACGGTGAGTGATCTCCACAGTTTGACAGATTGTTCAAACCGATTGACTAGTGAAACGGCAAAAATAACAAAATAATTGTCAGATAATTCAGTTACGTTGACCTCGCTCATACAACGACAAGAAAATTTTTGGGAATTCCCATGATGATGCAAATTAATTAAAAAAACTAAATATTTATATGAAATCTACCTCAAAAACAAATCCCAATGAAGATCATTGACCATTTTTCCAAACATGTGTTTAAATAGAAACAACAATAAAACAACCAATACCAACAACCAATACCATCAATTGTCACTTTGAAACAATAAAAATGTAAAAGGATTTAATTTAGGCTCAAAAATTATTATTTCGCTAAAAATATTTTTTAGTCGGTTAATCCTCTTTTAATTTTTTTCTAGTTTTTGCATCCTTTATAAAAAAATGAAAACAATAGTAAAACAGTAAGTACAATGTACATACATACATGCAATTAGAAAACCGAAAATACATACACAAAATATGAAGCTGGTAGATTTGTGAAGATCCCAATCCATAAAAAAGGTAATCGCCTACAATGTGCAAACTACAGAGGAATCGCTCTCCTTTGCACAGCATATAAAATCTTTTCTTACATTCTGCTATCCAAAATCAATCCTTTTACTGAACAACTGTTTGGAGAATAACAGTGTGGTTTCCGGCGGGGCCGAGGTACTACCGATGCACTTTTCTCGATAAGAAAGATTTTGGAAAGTTTCGAGAGATCAACACACCTGTGCACCAACTTTTCATTGATTTCAGGCAGGCCTACGACTCTCTCGAACGAGAGACTCTATGGTCTGCCCTGGTGTCAATGGGAATTCCTGGTAAACTGGTATCACCATGCAAAATGACAGTACAGAACTCTCAATACTGTGTACGAGTAGAGAACGAAATATCAAAGTTTTTTAAAGTCGACTCCGGTTTAAGACAAGGTGATGCTATCTCTCCTATACTTTTTAATCTAGCCTTGGAATATGTGTGCCGTCAAAAGAAACTACCGACTAATAACAATGTCTTGTCAATAAACTCAGTACAGATGATTGCTTACGCTGATGATGTTGTCATCCTCGGCCGAAGTGAAGCTGTTATGAGTGAGACTTTCAAGTCGCTTGAGAGTGGTGCTAGAAAAATTGGCCTGCAAATTAACTACAATAAAACCAAACATATGAATGTTTCAAGAGAGTCTGAGAAGAAAGATTTGATGTGCGGTGATGAACGAATTGAGGGAGTTGAATCTTTTAAATATTTGGGATCAATGCTTGATTCAAACAACAGCATACTCACAGATATTAAAGCTCAAATCGATGCAGGTAATCGAACTTTCTACTTAATTAAACCTATCCTTGGATCACCGTATATATCAACTAACACCAAGTTCAAGTTATACAAGACATTGATTAGACCAGTTGTGATGTATGGGTCACAAAGTGGACCCTTACACAAAATGACGAATCGCATTTATCTGTATTTGAGCGTAAGATCCTACGCTACATTTTTGGTCCACTTAAGACAGACGATGGAGAGTATAGAACCCGGTATAACTTTGAGATCAGAGACCTTCTTGAGGGTCCTGATATAATAGGTTGTATCCGTTCTAACAGGATTGCTTGGTTTGAGCATGTTCTACGAGCCGATTCACAGTCTGGAATGATTAGAAAAATGTACGCTAGTACCCCAGGGAGTGGGCGACCGCGAGGTAGACCATGACTACAATGGGAGACTGACGTAATAAACGACCTTAAAAAAATCGGCGGCCATGGTAATTATGTCGCTGTTGCGAATGACCGTGGTGAATATTCAAAGCTGATCAACCTGGCAACGCTCCTACATGGAGAATGAACGCCTTAAAAAAAAAAAATTTGTGAAGTGAAAATTACTATAGTCGGCAATAAATGTCAACCGAGATATATTTTTTCAATAAAAGAGTGATTATAATGATTGGAGATAATGAAGATTCCATATTTGGAAATGCCGTCAATTGTTCCACCAATACATGCTAGATATGTATGCAAAAACATTCGAAACAGAACGTTTGGTATTTATTCGTTTAAATCAAACCAAACTTTATTCTGAAGTACCAGTTCATTAGCGAGAGTCAATTTAATATGACGGTTCTTCACAACTAACGCACAGACACAAAATTATTTCAAATGCACAAGGCAAATATCCGATGCCAGATTTGATAAAGATTTGTAGGAAGTTGTGACGAAAAATATGTAGCATGAAAGCTCATGAATTCAGAACACTGAATCCAAATTCAAAATGCATGAGAGACCATTAATACTCAAAGTGATATCATCAAGGATTTAGTCAGTTACAGGAAATTCAGTTACCAGAAATGATGAATATCCTCTGCAGCAGATGGAGGAATGATGAATATCCTCTGCAGCAGATGGAGGAAAGTTAACAACACATAGAAATGCGAAACGGGCACATGGAAAAAGTTCCATAGACACAGATGGTTGTTACATATTAATCCTTTGCTATCAAAAACATACAGAGCGCACATAAACGTGGAATACAGTAGCTCCGTCAAATCAGTCAAATACGTTAGTTAGTAAGTACGTTAATAAAGGCAGCAACATTTCAGTTTTGAGCGTGCTACAATGAAGCAGCAACAGCACAGAAGTAGTGTTGTGAGTTCTTTATTGTCCTAAACATGAATGAGGTCCAAATATTGTTCTTTTAGCAGTACATTTAGAAAATAAAATACGCATTTATATCGCATCTGTAAATATGCAAAAAACGCCTTGATTCCACTGCATACCATTTTAACCGCTTTCTTTGTCTTATGTCAAAATAACTCAATTGTGAATACACTGTCGTATTCTATTGCAGTAGTTTAACAAATTTACTAAAAGGCCATTAAATTTATTCTCCATTCAAAATACTAAAACTAAACGATTTATAAACAAAAGTTAGTTCACTCACTCTCAAAACAGAACTACAATCGTAACAACAAAAAAATATTATTGACCCACCTTTCATCAATCATTAATTAACCATAATATCTGAATAGAAATAAATTCCTTTTTTTTCTTATTTTAAAACACCAAAAACAATACGAATTTGGGTACCTTTTATTTTACCAACCATTTAATTAAACCAAATTTTTATATGGAAATAATTTTATTTGCATATTTACAAAACTTCAAAACGAACTACATTCTGAATTTCAATTAAAAAATAACAAGAAAAATTGAAATAGTTGCCAGGCAATGTTTAATATTTTCGATCGATGAGCGATATCAATAGCAACATGCCAGCCATTAGTTGCAATGCCAGCCATATTGTCGAAATATACGGATATGCTGCAAGGCAATACGAAAATATTGCCGAGAATGTTTTTGAATTTGGGCAATATTGTCCCGCAATGATTGCTCGGCCACACAATGCCGTAAAAATTTGATCGTTTACATGCTATTTTACAAGACTTTTTTTAAAACATTACCGAAAATATTGCCGGGCAATATTTTCAAGCAATACGTATTTTTAGTTGCTCGTTTACAGGCTCCCTTAGGGGTGCTGGCTGATGAACTCTATTCAATCAACGGTAGCACCCTTAATTTTAACTAAAGGGTGTCTCAGTAAGAGTGCACTTTTTAAATTTAGAATAATTTTTTTTTCGTGCAAGTGGCAACTCTGAAATTTGACAGCTGCCACCTATGTTTATTCCGATTATTAAAAATGTAGCGTTTTTTCAAAAGAACAACGCGTTATGATTGTAAAAGCTCATTACAATAATGGAGAAAGTATTTTCATCTGAATGGCTACGTGAATACACAAAATTGTGGGATCAGAAAATCCTCATGCAATCCATTAGAAACAAATGCACCCACAACGAGCAACTGTCTGGTGCGGATTTTGATCAGGCAGCGCTGGGGTGATTGGACCTTCCTTTTTTTGAAAGGCTGAAATTGCAGTGACTGTGAACGGCATTCGTTACAGGAGCATGATAACGGAGTACTTGTAGCCTCAAGTCAACGGACGGACGGCATGGATCTGTAAGACATGTGGTTTCAGCAGGATGGCGCCAACTGCCACTCCGAGCATGAAACAATCGACTTAATGCAGCAACGATTTTCAGAACACATTATCTCACGAAATTCTGATGTCAACTGGCCACCAAGATCTTGCGATTTAACGCCGTGCGATTTTTTTCTTTGGGGTTTTGTGAAATCTCGGGTTTATGCGAATAAACCAGAAACAATTCCTGAGATCATCGGTGAGATACAGCCACATCTCTGTGATGAATTTTATGAAAAGAGTAATGGCCTGTCATCAGAGCCGTGGGGGCCATTTGCTGGATATGTTATCCATACTTAGTCGGAACATGTCTTCTTTACAATCCAATAAAAATATTACAACTCTCTCATAAAAAACGTGTTTTTATTTTAAAATGGAAAAATGCACTCCTTACTGAGAAACCATTTTTGAATTTTTGGGTCAATTAACTTTTTAACGCACATAAAACCGTTGATATCGGGTTAGCCGTTCTCTTGCAATTTGATTTCAAAGTAGGACTGAATTTTATCTTTCGGACCACCCTATTCTCAAATTAAACACTTTAAAATTTTTCTAAAAAAACATATATTTTCTATTTCACCAAACTAACTGTATTCCAAGTATATTAAGTCGATTTAAAATGGTCAGGTACAGAGACAGAAGGCTTGATTGTATTGATAACGCCACATACAGAAAGGAAGATTTTTATTTAGGTAACTATCCAGGACTTAAACAAAAAACAAATACAAAGTTTTAGAAAATGCACAGTGTTACATAGAGACTAAATTGTAGAAGTTAAATTTCCCGGTGCAAGTCAGACGGCCATTAGTTTAATTTTCACTATTTCCCGTTTTGCGTTTAAAACACCAATCTAAAATCGATATCAAAAACGTGATTTCATAATTTACTAACATGATACCTTCGGTTATTTAAAAATTAAACAATTGCAAAATAGTATTGAAATGGAATAACTTACGTCAACAGCGGCGCCTTCAAAAAGTTCTTCTAAAGGGCGAGTTGAAATTATCTAATAGCTTTGATACATATTCGTTTTGCTACAGTTAAATAACTTGACCGGAGCAGCGTTAGAAAGGACATGTTCTTGGCGTTTGCTATAATGAAAAGCTTACAAATAAAGGTAAAAATAGAACATGTATTTCGCTATGCGAAAACTGTTGGTTTAACTAATAAGAAATGGTGTCACTAATGTTGGCGCAAAATTACAATTACTTGTTGTTTGGGATCTGTGTCCCTTTGAAAGTGGGACCTGCGGCAATTAGACGGTATTGTGTTGGTTATATCCAAAAGAGGAAGACGCTGCCTCTCTGTGCAATCTTTGTGGATGTAACCATGATTTATAAAATTTAGTTACAATCTAACAAATTGTTTTGCAAAATATGAGGTTTCTTATACCAGAAGAATTCAACAGTTTTAAGCTTTCAGTTATGCACAAGAGAGAAAAAAAAAATATGGATTGAATTTTGATCGCAACATAGATTGAATTATGTTTCAATGTGTTTTACAATCTGGAATCAGTTTCAATTTCTTGACGTGTTCTTTTTTAATAGATGTTTGCAAACTATTGCTTGAAAGCTTGAGTTTTTTCAGAACTAGAAAAATTCTTACAAATCAATAATATTTTCATCGAGCAAGATGGGTACTTCCAGACTTCTCTATTTATTTTTCTGATCGTCATCATATCACAAGACTCAACATGATAATTTTAATCGATTAATGAATAATCAATAATCAAGATTAATGATTTGAGCCATGATGTAACTGACTTGGTACTTTTTATCCAAATTTAATCATTACTTTAGTGCTATCTATAATTGTCATTACAACAGTAAATTATAATCCAATCTACTAGGCATCATGTTTCAATTGAATCACAAACTTCAATTTTTCGACCCAGTCCACGATTCATCAAAAATTTGAATGCAATTTATATTCATGTTAAAAATCAATTTCATTCTACATGAAGACCGCTGAGCCAAAGTCATCCCGGTTTTATTTTTTTTCTTTAAATATTTCAAGCAAATAAGATTTTCCTCGTCATAAGACTTAAGAAATAAATTTATCAACAATTAGAGAAGCAATAGCAATATTATCTTAGAATTATTATTACAAAAGTGCCATTGCTTTTGTTTGAGACAGGTTGTAAAGAAATTAATATTGTAATGCTGGGGCCACACCTGCGTTATCGTCTATCATATATTATCGCTATAATTAAAGCATTAAGTTGCGCCGTAATTAGCGCGCTAATAAAATATCACGCTAACATTATCGCATAGCAATTTATCGCCATAAAATTCTGGCGCTAACAAATTATTGCGCTAAAGCACTAGCGCGCTAATAAATTAATTTAGTTGTGGCTACACCTGTGTTGAAAATCGTGTGTTTTATAATAGTTATTTATTGTACAAGAAGATAATGAAATTTTATCATCGTGTGGAATACAACATTTTTTTCTATAGCAATTGTTAAAGAAGACCAAAAAATGAAGAAAAATCAATGATATTTTAATTTAAAAGTGTCAGGAAAAAACAGTTATATGAAAAAATGAGAATAGGTGGCTTTGATAACTTTTTGAGTTTTATAAACAAACAAACATATCAATTTTTTTTTTGTTTTTTGCAAAACTGAATTTGAAAATTATCTAGTTTGGATTTGTGAATATGTGCGATATTACAGAAGGAAACTGCCTTCTGATGTCGAAGAGGAGGCTTCAGAGGCAATTCGTAGATTGCCTGAAATTTTGAATTGCCTGGAAAATTACGGATGATATATAAAAGAGAATATCTGTGCTTTCAAAAATGGAAAAGCTTGAAGAATATTAACAGCAAAATACTTACATATATCAAAATACTTTATCCATCCTTGCTGTTAAAGTACTACTTTATCTACCCTTGATGTTAAAGTGTTACTTTTCCCCATAATAGCACGTTTTAACAGTTGCTATAGAAAAAACGTTATTTTGAGATGGAAGTTGAAGCTGCTACTATGGTGCATTATATGACTGTCAATAATTATTTAATAAATTTATTATGCTATAATTTGAATAAACAAAAACCCAAGCTCAAAAGAAGATGGTGGATGATAAAAATGCATAGAAAACGAACACGGTAAATTTTATTTCAGTATTAATTAAATGTTTGCATTCGGTTAACCATGTAATGAAGCCATGATCAAATTTTGAAATTAATTAACCATAACTGTAATTCAATAATAGAGGAATAGTAGATTCTTGTATGAGCTTAGAATGAAGGCAATTCTTCACGAGGATGAAGTTTCCCGGACAAGAGCGAGTGGAGGCAGTGGCGGATTATGCCTTTAAGGGGCCTGAGGCGGAACAAAATTTTGGGGCCAAACTTAAGATTTTACCAAAAATTTTATATGTATTTCTGACATTTTGTCACTGACAAAAAAACATTTTTATTTTTTAAATTTTTTAATAAAAATATAGAAAATTTGAAAGACATTTAATATCATTGATGAAAACTTAAAACTCAAATATACTTCAAATAACCAAAAACTACTTATCAGGATTTTATGTTTTTATCAATAACTTTGCGATTAATATAATAACAGCCCATTGCAAATAAAGTTTTAGTATTAATATTCATTCGTAACAGTGGAACTTTTCAAAACAAAATGTTTTTTCTTTTCATTTCTCTAAAAATTCTACACTTAAAGAACCCAATTTCTTGCCTAAGCCAATTTCTAGAGTTTCGCACAACATGATGCGCATAATTTTTCGTAAAAGCATCATTCGGAAAATGCTTTTATAAATTAATACAAACAAAGCATCTGGGCCTGATCGTATATTTCCCCAATTATTCTTAAATCCTTTGCTAAAGAGTTAGCACCAATCCTTACTAAAATCTTTTATTTTTCATATAAGAAAGAAGTTTTACCCGAAATATGGAAAACAGCAAGCGTCCAACCAGTACCCAAAAAGGGTAGTAAGACTGATCCAACAAATTACAGACCCATTTCAATTTTATCGGTTGTTTCTAAAATTTTTGGGAGATTTACTTTCCTTTGCCACTCATGTAAGTCGCTTGAAAATCATTGTGAGACTTTCGGTGTTGCTCTTGATATATTTAAAGCACTTGATAAAGTTTGGCACAATAATCTTATTTGTAAATTAAGATGTATTGGTTTGGATGAGCAACTTACATCTTAGATACAAAGCTTTATTTCCGAGCGGAAATTTCGAGTCAATGTTGATGGTGTTTCATCGGATGTCTTTTCAACTAATGCAGGAGTTCCTCAGGGTTCTGCTTTGTCACCAACTCTCTTTCTTATTTATATTAATGATTTGTTGAATTCAACAATTAGTCCTATTCATAGTTTTGCTGATGATAGCACTCTTCATGCGTCTTATGAAAACCCTAAATTATATTCACCGATAGCGCTTAACAACTGTAGATCAAATTTGATAGACTCTTTAAACCATAACCTTAAAACTATTTCGGATTGGGGGCTCACTAATAGTGTTGAATTCAATACGAGCAAAACACAGGCTTGTTATTTTTCTAGATTATTCACACCTAATCTGTTTCCATTAAAGTTCGACTCTAAAGATCTTGTAGAGAAAGAATCTGTTAGACTTCTAGGAGTTGAAGTTGAAAATAATCTGAAATGGAATTTTCATATTTTTAACCTAACTAAGAACGCTGTTCAAAAATTGGGCTTTTTGGGACGATGTCGTAAGTTTTTTAATAGCGAACCGCTTCTTTTAATTTACAAATCATTTATAGGTCCCTGCATGGAGTACTGTTCTCACATATGAGGTGGTGCTTATTACAGTAATTTGAAGTTCAGTCTGTTCAGCGCAGAGTTGTTAAACTGATTGGCAACTCAACTCTTACTAATGAGCTTGATTCTTTACAGCACAGACGAAATGTTGCTGATCTGACAATTTTCTACAAATACATTATGGATGAACGAACTTCTATAAAGATTAAATCAATTTTACCTGAACTAGCAAACCTATCGCTTAACACCAGAGCTAATATTGTAGCCCATCCTTTTACGGTTCATATAAAAAGGTGCAGAACTGTTGCCTTTCAGCGTGATTTTTTCAACAGAGTCTCTCATCTCTGGAATGCGTTACCTTCATGGGTTTTTCCTGATAGCTTTAATTTTAAAGTTAGCGTTCATAAATTTCTTAGAGAAACTTAATTTATTCAAACTTAATCCCAATCCCTAGTTGGCATGGTATCTTCGGATATTCAGAGACGTTTATTAATAATTTATTATAACTAACACTTAACATGCCTAACTTATAATAAAAAAAAAAAGATACAAATTGGAAATCGAATACATTAAAAAATTATAAAACTATCAAATTAAGAATTATTAAAATTAAAGTAATACAAATTGACAACCTAAATGTGGGATAATATAAAAAGAATCTTTAGGTTTAAAAACTTTGGTTGAATGAACGCAGTCATCTGATATTTGAATACCTATAAAATATCATTACTATTTGTCGCGAGGGAGCCCAAGGTGCATGTGGGGCCCGAGGCGGTCGCTTCTTCCGCCTCTATGGTAATCCGCCACTGAGTGAAGGGAATCATTCGAGTGAAGAATTGCCATCATCCTAAGCGAATTCAAGATGCTATTTTATCCTCGACTGCAAAATATTTCTTTAATTTCCAGTTTTCCATTCCTGCAATAGTTTGTATCGCCATATTGAAGTAAATGCATCAAAGATAGCAAGAAAAACAAAACAAAACAAGTTTGTTGTTTATTTTATATTTTATATATGTATTGTTCTTGTTTTACCCTGTTTATATTACTATACCAACAAATGAAGTTTTTAATTTGTTAGGGGAATATTTAATAAACTATAGAACTGTTAAAGAATTTAATCAAATTCACTACCTAGTTGTGGAATGAATACCATTACAATGGAAGCCAAACGCATGGAAAGCATATATTCTTTAGTAGTCGTGGATAAAGAAATATATATTAATATTATACTATGGGTTTTAAAAACGCATGTGAGGTTTAATTAAAACAAATTTCATATAAAAAAAATCAGGTTGCTTTGTATCACCGCTACCAAAGCATTGATTTATTAAATATTTTTATTTAAAATTCTTAATAATCAAAAAATTTAAAACTTAAGAAATAAAAATATTTTTATAAATCAAGCAACCTTATATATTTTATCTAAATTTTGTTTGTTTTGCCATAGTTAACAAATTTTTAAATCTTTAAAACTTTTTTGGAGTATTTTCACAAAACCTACTTAATTACGGAATACTGAAAGTTCTTCTTACATTTTGAAGGATTTGATGTATTTATAAAAAGGTTTTAACTTGATAAGTTGCGCTTTCTGGTATTTGTTAGCGTTTTAGATTAAAAATAATTTAATTAATTGACTTGTAAATTTAATTTTACTTTCTTCCATAAATCAAAATGTTTGATTGAATTTACAGTAATTAAAATTTGACATAAAAATTGTAAACAAACAATTTTATTTACGTTTACCGATGTAAAGTTGGTGATTATAGCACATAATTTGAATATAAATACTGCATTTGCGTAGCTAGCATTGGTGGCCATTTAGTTAATAACAATCATAACTATACCACTTTTAAACAAAATTTGAAGGCTTTACATTAATGTAGCCAAGGATCCCTAATCGAATCACTTGTTGAATTTGAAATTTACAAGGGTTTTAAAACCTACAAAATATAATTTTATATACTAAACTTTCATTTAATTCAAATATGTAAATATATAAAACTGAAAACAAACAGCACAACACCTACCTTTTTTGCACTATCTTCAATTTATATGGCGATACAAACTATAGAGCGTCTACTAGACTGGACCTCCTTACTCTATTGGGAACAAACGCCTTTAGTTATTCCGATGTATTGCCATTATATTTCGCTTCAGCTGGTAGAGTTTTATTAACTGCAGTAATTGCATAACTGCCATTTTATTCCACAGCAATTATTTTTGTGTCCATTGAAAAACGATCTATTCCAATTTATTCCTTGAGTTTCAAGATAAAGGAAACAAAATTTTTTTTGAGATCAGTTGTTAATCTTGGACTTTTTTTTTCACAAAAATTATAGCTAAACAGAATTCATCTCCACGACGACCTTGCGTTTGGAAATCTCTTATGTTCTATAAACCTAACCTAACATTTACACTTAAAAAAATTCGTGATAAAAAAACTGAATAATCAAACTATATACAATTTATTTATAGCTCACTCTATGCCTGGATCTTCGGTCTGTGATGACTTCTCCTCCCAATTGAATCCCTTTCTTTCTGCGATCACTAATCAACAAAAATGCTCCTGACAATTGAACGGCTGAGTAGAAAAAGGATAATATTCCAAAAATACGAAAAATTAACTGAGATAGCTATTTTGTAATTGAATGTCGACTTCGTTTAATGAGCGTATAAAAAATTATATTCCATTGAAATTACGTTTATAAATTTAGCCTTGAGTTTGCGCTGAGTGGAAAAAAGATAACATTCCACTCATTGTCGTACTAGCTAGAACGTTTGGTTTATTTTTATATTTTTGCAGTTGTCAGTTGTCATAAGTATTTCAAAGCAACAGCGACTGATATAGAAAAAAAGGTGAAAAGTTCAGTATAAGCCAGTACAGACACTTGGTATATAAAAGTGAACTAAAAGGGTATGTGAACGCAAACCTTTATTGAAACCTTTATTGACGGTCTTCTAAGTTTAACTTTTAAGCTCAATAAAACAAAAGAAGTGCTGTTCCCGGAAGATAAAATATATCAAGACAAAGTCGCAGTCAACCCCAAAAAGATTCAGGACATATCAAAAGTCAGACAATACATCCCGCAAGAATATCAAGGATTCTATGATGAAATTTTGAACCTGCCCACTTCGAATGGAGCAACTAGTGATGATTATGATGGACATTAAGATTTTAGAAACCTATCAATTATTATTTTAATGTAACAACTTCAATTATTTTTAAAATGTATATTATATTTAAACTAAAATAAGACAGTACTTTAAAATGCTTTTGTACTAAATAAAGCCTTTTATTAAGAATAAAATGAAGTTTTAAAATTATTTTAAGATCTTATTATTACAGTGAGTGGAAAACGAATAATATTCCAGCACTTTATAAGTTTTATATATATATAAAGAAAAATTATCACGATACCATATTTTAGGAGGTTAAAGGTTGGATACAAATAAGTATATTTTGTTTACATAAAACTAACATTCAAATAAAAATGAACGAAATAAAATGTTTTTTTAAATTTTCCGAAAATTGGGTGTTGAGGAATATTAACCTTTTTCTACTCAGCCGTTCAATCCTCCAATACTTTTTGTACAATATTTTCACACAATCAATAGTTGTCCTTGATATTTCCAACCAACCAAAAATGCTCCTTGGCTTAAACAAAAGCGTCATCTTTCACCAATCCAAAATGAAAATAGAAGAAAAGTAAACGATCTAAAGCCATTTTATAATTTCTTCACAATCTTTTTTTTATAAAAATTTTTGTCCACTGTTTAGATTTTTACAAAACAAATAATTAATATGTATTTTATCATCAAGCATATCCTTTTCGTTTTAGTAGACAAAATTAAACAAATGTGTTTGTGCTATTTGACAGTCAAAATTTTTGAGTTTTTAATTTTTCAAAGACTAAACATGGAATGACCATGTGATAATCTTTTGACAACCATCATCATGAAAAAAATGTAAAAAGAAGAGTTACCAGAGTTGAAGTTATTTTAATTGTCCTTTCGTTGTGTTTATAAGTTATTTTGGGAAATTAATCGTCGTTGAGTTTACTTGGAGATTCGATTTTAATTACACGTATGGGTGACATAACACAATTCCAAACACGGTGATTTGATTGTTTATTAGTTTCCTTAGGTGTTTGCAATTAATGTGTTTGAAATGTAAAACATATATTAGGTAGTAAAGTTAAGCAAAAATTAACTTTTATATTAATTAATTAATTAATTAACTTTTAAAAATTTTAAAATGTAAAATAGATTCTGTTTGAACCAATAACACATTTATAGGACACATTTATAAGTTATCAGTATCACAATTAATAATTTAAAATTATATGGATAACCTGGTTAAAATGGTTTCTAAGTGATTTATCGTTGAAAAAATTGTGATGGTTTGTTTAAGTTTTTGCGGACCGCCCCCGTCCCCCCTAGCTACGCTTCTGTATAAATGTTCTACAAACATATTAGTGCAGTAACTAAACGTTTTTGGGTCTGAATTCTTTGAACCTTGACCGATTAACTTGAAATATGCTGAATAATTAAGGGATGACTCAAAAATTAAAGGTAACATAGCGATGATTTGCGCTTTTACCCTGGGGGTAAATGCCACCCCTTCCCGGGTTTGGAATTTTTTTTCACTCAAAATAACCCCGAAAATAGATAAAGAGACATATTTTAAGTAAAAATATTCTACAACAATTTTTTTATAGATCGATATTTTTCAAGTTATTCGCAATTGAAAATATGCATTTTTCGTTCAAATAAGCATGTTTTTTGACGATTTTTCACACATAACTGAAAAACTAACCATTCTATCAAAAAAGTTGATATTAACAAAAATCAAGCTTAAAACGAAAAAGAGATTAGTTTTGTAGGAGTTTTGTAAGTCCAAAACGAAGCCAGTTATAGCTCATTGAAGAGAATTATATTTTTTAATAACTTGGTTCGAAGTATTCAACGTTAAAAAATGGAAAGCGTTGCATTTTTCGGAGAAATCTTCTAAAATATTTTTATGATGCTTAGCAATACCTTTCAGTTCAGCTTTGAAAAATTTAAAACGATTCGAACAAGGCACTGAAAAGAAAGTTTCGAATTCATCCAAAACACGTAAAATAAGAAGTGGAGTTTTTATCTGAGAAACTTCCAACCGTACCTTTGAATTGAAAAATTACAATGCCTACCTTTTTTGCACTATCTTCAATTTATATGGCGATACAAACTATAGGGCGTCTACTAGACTGGGCCTCCTTACTCTGTTGGGAACAAACGCCTTTAGTTATCCCGATGTATTGCCATTATATTTCGCTTCATCTAGTAGAGTTTTATTCCACGTCATTGGCGGTCATCCAACTTTTCTTTAACCTTTTGGATTCCACATAGAGAGTGCCATATGTCCAGACATATGAGAAAACATACGACCGCTAGAAACTAAACGATATTAAATCGTTTTTATTTTGTTTTCCCGTCTCCGCTTAGCATATATAGTCGTTTGACACCAAAATTTTTCAGAAACTCCGAGATGACGAACACTGCAATAGGTAGATTTTTTATATGAAATCTACCTAAAATCAAGGTGTTGTTACATTCTAATCACTGGTCAGTGGTCGAATCTATAACATGCACCGAATTTGGAATAAGTTAACCTTATCGACGGGTGAACAAAATGCAAAATACTGTTAAAAGCAAAAATATTTAGTTTTGTTTAATATTGTTTTTCCTATTCTTATAATTTTCATTACATAAATGTTATTTAATACCTTTAAAATAAACTCAAAATTATAAACAAAATACATAAACTATTTTCTTTAAAAACATCCTCCATAATTATCACGCTTACTTTTATTATCGGCATTCGAGCTATCGTCTAAATTAGCGCGTTAATCACTTATTACGCTAAAATTATCGGGTTAAAATTATGCCGCTAAAATTAACACAATAAAATTATAGCGCTAAAATTATAGCCATAAAATTATCGCGCTAACATATAAATGCGATAAATTGTGGCTACACTTGCGTTTATTTTCAATTATCGCGTTAATTATTGCGATAACACGCAGGTGTGGCCCCAGCATAATAAACTTCGTCCAGAATGGGTTAATTTAATAACCAATACATTCGGCAAAGATGAATTAAAAAGTTAACTCCTTTTAACTAATACTCTCTCTCTCTCTCTGGCGTTTACATCCCATGGAGGGATTTTGCCGTCTGTGCAATCAGCTTCCAATTATCTCGTTCCATGACCAGTTGACCCCAGTTTCGACATCCTATATCACGAAGGTCTTGGATGATGTCATCACGCCAGCGTTGTCTAGGTCTTCCTCTTCGACGAACACCAGCTGGTTGTTGTTGGGACGCTTTTTTTATCATTCTATCCAATGGAGCCCTTTCTACATGACCAAACCATCTAATCCGGTTAGATTTAATGAATCCGATTACATCACAGCCTCCAAGAAGCTGTCTGATTTCGTGATTCATTCGGATTCTAAACTGATTTTCAGCAACTTTACATGGACCATAAATTGTTCGTATGACCTTCCTCTCGAAAGTTGATAAAATTATACAATCGGAGGAAGTCAGTGTCCAGCTTTCACTTCCAAATGTAAGCACAGGTCGAATTAATGCTTTGTAAAGTGTGAGTTTACACGACCGCGAAAGATATTTTGATCGCAGAAGTTTTGAGTATGCGTAGAAAACTCTGTATGCGGCAGAGACACGGGCTTTGGTATCTGCCTGCATGTCATTTGACGATGTTATTACAGACCCGAGGTATTTGAAGTTTTCCACGCGTTCCACTTCATAGTCACCAGTATCCAGATTTCCGGGTAGTACGTTCCTAGATGTTGTTAACACTTTAGTTTTGCCGGTGTTGATGCATAATCCAAGTCGTTTAGCATTTCTTTCAAGCTGAGAGAGACTATTTTTAATATCGCTCGTTCTACGTCCGAGAAGCACAATATCATCTGCGTAGCCAAGAACTTGACTAGATTTATTATATATGCAGTTTTGCGTCTCAATTCGGCTTTTTCTTATCGCGTACTCCAGCGCCAAATTAAACAGTACAGGCGCGAGTGCATCACCTTGTCGAACACCTGATGTTATATCAAAAGGATCAGAGACTGACCCTTCGATTACTATTCTACAATTTGATCCCGATGTTGTGAGTTTGCACAGAGAAACAAGTTTCTCTGGGATACCAAGGCATATGAGTGCGGTTGAGGTTGTCGCGGATGATACTATCATATGCTTGCCTGAAATCAACGTAGAGCTGGTGAATGCTGATGTTGTACTCCCAACATTTTTCCAGAATCATCCTTAAGGTAAAACATTGATCTGTGGTTGAACGGTTGGGACGAAAACCACACTGATGGTCACCGATGATAGATTTGGCGAACGGGATGAGTCGAGCAAGTACGACATTAGCTAGTATTTTATATGCAGCGTTCAACAGTGCGATGCCACGATAATTCGCACACTTTAGACGGTCACCTTTCTAATGCAGCGGAACAATGAGAGCTGTTTTCCATTCAGCAGGTAGTTCTTCTTGGTCCCAGATTGCAAGAATCAGATCATATATACGTGAGACCAGAGCTGCTCCTCCATTTTTCAAAAGTTCTGCGGGAATACCATCGAAACCTGGTGATTTGCCATTTTTCAGTTTTTTAATGGCAGCTTCCACTTCTTCTATTGCTGGGTAAGGGACAAAAATCTCCTCATTTGACGGAGCAATTGCTCGAATAGGATGAACTTCATTCGTTCTATTCAGAAGGTCTTGAAAGTGGGATCGCCACACTGCCAGCACATCGCGTTCACTTGTTTTAACTAATACAGTTTGCATAAATTAATGTAAATTAAATTTGTTATACAAAGGTTTACATCAATGAATTAAAAGGAGGTGTGGCCTATTGTTTCTAGAAAATACACTGGCAACAAAAACTGAGTTACCAGACGTTTCTGCTTATTTGTTTTTGAATATAAATAAGAGAACAAAATAACAGATAGTCAGTTTTAATTTTGCAATTAAAAGTGTTTTACAAATATTCGACAGTATAAGAAATAATCGGTGGTACTTGAGCCTGGGTACTAATAGTGAAAGAATTTGAACTTAGTGGAATAGTAAATACAGATTTTACGATTCCGAATATTATTGATTCAAATTGTGGAAAAGCGGTGAAGTTTGATCGTACATAAATTGGAGACTCTGGAATTTAATGTAATTAAAATCGGAGGTTACTGTAACTGGTTGATAAATAAAGTTTGAGATTTTGGTAACTAAATATCAGTCTTTTTACGGTCGTATTTGCTCAATAATCGAAAAGAACCAACGAAGAGTCGTTACAATATTGACGAACATTAAAATGGAACACACTGCTTTCTGCAGTGACTAAATTATACATAAGCTTGCACAAGTATAGATAAATAATGTAATTATCACTATGCGTTCCCAATAATGGAACCAGAATCAGAAAACAACCAAGGAGTTGCGTGCCTTAAGATTAAAATTCCAACTCGGCCTGTGTGTTCGTTGAATATGTCCCGTCTGCACATCACAGATGCTGAATTGCACGCCAAAAATTTTAAAAGAAAATGAACTCAAATGAACAAAAAACAGGAACTCTAACAACCCCAAAAACCACAGGTGCCAAGACCATCACATTAGATATAATTATTACATAAAAATGTTTCACTCATCCCATTATCTGTAGTTGATTCAAATCTCGCTTTTTCTACAACATTAGTGTCAACCATAGTGAATTATATCTTAATGTATGTAATATATAAACAATCATTGAGCACGAACCGTTGCACCTTAATTGTTGGCCCAAATGTACAGGAAATTGTGGAATGATAATACAAATATAACTTAATCGTTCTAAAAACGTAAAATTTAATGATTATTATGAAAAAATACATGAATTCTGAAAAAACTTGTTTAACTAAAATAACTTAAATAACATTTTAAATTTTAAACCTTAAGTTTACAGGATCTTCATGAATTGTCTCAAAATGTGTTATCGTGAAAGTTGATATATATTATATGTAATTAATGAAAGCGTTACAAAAATAAAAAAGCAGTTTGAAAATGGCAACAGAATGATGATCAAATTTGGCTCAAGCAGGGCTTGAAGCAAATTTGGCTTTTAGACGAAGAGGTGTAAGTGAAAATTATGCAAAAGCACTTTTATTGCAATAAAAACATAAAAAAATTCAATTTGTGGTTTTAAAACATAGAAGGAAATACTAAACCACGAATTAACCAATAGTCAATAGGCCCACATCCATATCCACTTGATGATTACCGCATATGTTATACTTCGTACGTACCTTTTCCTCCCGAGCTCGAAGACTTTTTATCTGTCATTTCATTTTCGTCGATTCCACCGCTTTTTCACTCAACAGACTTCGAAACATGGCGATTTTCCGTGGTCTTGTAAATTAATTTCCACAATTTTTTTTATTAAGGGGGTGGAAATGGGTTTTTTAAAAACGAGGATAGTCCGACAAAAACTTGTCTGCTATTTTCCATTCCAACAATTAACATTTTCGAATTTATACATAGCAAATAAAACTGAAAAAGATTAATTTGATAAAATGCATCTAGGCAGCTGTCAACACTTGTATGGAAAGAACCATTTTAAAAGAGGTAACAGTTCTTTTCATACGTTCTTTTCTCAAACAGCACGCTCCTCTGCAATATCAACACAAAAAACAAGTAAATTTATGGTTTTACTAGTCCTCCCAAAACTTCAAACAACAAATTTTCATTATTAAACTTCTGTGACAAATTCTCACCGAAACACCTTCAAATAATAAATTTCAAAAACTCAGTTTCATCTAAAGCAAAAAAAGT
This sequence comes from Diogma glabrata, assembly GCA_963693315.1. NCBI lineage: Eukaryota > Metazoa > Arthropoda > Insecta > Diptera > Cylindrotomidae > Diogma > Diogma glabrata. The sequence continues at coordinate 17,299,306 of OY856186.1, forward strand.
TAAAACCATAGCCCACATAATCATCGTAACAATCATTTTCTTTAAACCTGTAACTCACATATATTTCCATCATAACCACGAACACAACAAACAACCATTAACAATTTTTCGTTCTTACAGTTTGTAACAACAAAACAAAAAACATATCTTCATTAGTGGCTTTGATGTGTGTTTTGTATTTCTTTTTCCATTTTCTCGAATTTTTATTCCACACGAAAAAAAAACAAAACAAAAAAATTCAACGAAAAAAAACTTGTGGAAAAGCAAATTCTTTTGTGAAAAACATTAGAACAAATGAATAACAAGAAGAAAAACTTAAAAAAAAAACAATATAAAATAAGTTTTCTTTCATTTTTATTTTATTCTTCCTATGAAGAATTTTGTGCTTTTTTGAGAAAAATTATGAAATTTGAAAGTTTTCATTTCGTACGAAATTGAAAAATAGAAATTAGAGCCCGTGTTGAAAGTTAGAGGATTTTTAATTAAATTAATGTTTTTCTTTCCATTGTGATAATAATTAAAGACAAGTTAGATAGAATAAATGAAAGAAAATAACGAAAGAAAATTAGCATAAATTTTATACTTTTCCATGTATCCCTATGTGAATGCAACAATAAATGCTAATATATACATTTTTGGTATTGTATTTCTGTCATATTCGTGTAAGTTTTCCTTGTACAAATTTTCATTATGAATATTAAAGTTTCCCAAATGAATTACGTATAAATTTGTAACTAACATATATATAGACATTTTATAATTTTAATTTTAAAATTATTTTAATGTCGTCAAGTTGAAATAATGTTAACTAAAGATATATGAATAATTTAACATGAACCCATACAACGTGGAAAATGGTTTTACAATGTAGTTTTATTTTGATTGATTTCAAATTTATATATTGAAGTTATAGTAGAATCTATAACAACTAAAATGATGATAGACCTCTACCCAAAAAGTGTGGATTGCTTTAAGAGCTCCACAAGATCTTGATGTGTTAGTTCTAGTTCTGGCCAGTCATCGTAGTAAAGAGATAAAATAGATGTTTAAGTAAAAGGAACCCTAAACGTTCCTGATTTCACTTCTAATGCACTACATTGAACTAAAATAAATGTGTGATTTCAAAGTAAATTTTTAGCATTGGTGACAGCGGTGGGATAATAAATTGCTATATCGAAATTATTAAGTGAATCTACAGATTCATGCGGTAGAAAGGAACTCATCCACCATGTATTCTCCATGTATATTTCATATGTCGATTTGCTCCGTATCTTGAAAACTGCTACTCAATTTTCGCAAATCCGTTTTAACTATTTTATTGCAGATAATTATATACTACTACTATATCCACGTCCCACTTCAACCAGATAAATATGTTAAATACATTTAATAATAAATCCACATTAACCTACCGACTATAACAACCCAATCCTTCTGTATTTTCATTTCAACGACCAACCTAAATATCATACACAAAATAATCAAAAAGTCAATCAATCAATAATATGTCCATTTTACATTAAAAATTTTCCTGTTTTTCAATATTATAACGATTATCATTATTATTCTATGTACAATGATAAAAATAGAAAATAATTGTTGAAAATATTCAATTTCCCAATTCAAAAAATATAAAATTCAATATGTACGCTTTCGAGAATTTGGGATTAAAATTATGATTATTATTAAAATTTGTGTTTTATAAATAATAATAATAAATAAATTGATACATTTTGAATTTTAAATAATTAAATTTAACAATTTATATGAAAAAACAGGAAATTGAAAATAATTTGTATTCTAAAATGTTTCCTGGTAATTATTATTTGAACAAATGTATTTTATTATGCATTTTAACGTTTTCTTTAATATTTTCATTTGCATTTGAAAGTCCACTAACAATGCTTATGAGTGGAAATTACTAAAAAAGGTTCAGAAAAATAGTTTTTTCACCACAAATCATCGCTGGTCATAAGGATCAAACCTGTTCCCACTTGAAAACATATTGAATTCTTTACAACCGTGCTACTGAATAGTGAAGAAACAAAAAAGTGTAGAAAATAATTAAGTTAAATACATATTACACATTTATTTTATTCTTGTATTTAAAAAATTGGTAACGACTCTGACATACTGTCGCGAATATAAATTTAATCGTTCCAATACTTTGAAAACGTATTAAAAACAAAATTCAATTTCAATGTTTGGCTTTAAAAGGAGTTTTAATCAATACGTGATGTACGATTTTATGAATGTTTAAACTGTTATGTCTCTAGATATTAGTGTACAAATATATAATGAGGATGAAAAATTTTATGGTAGCTAGTTTAGAAAAAAAACGAATCTGTAAACATTTTTTTAATTTTTAACATTTTGTTGACAATTTTTCTAAGAATAGCAATATAGCAGTTGTAAGAAAGGTTGATCCCAGCTTTTTATAAAGAGCTCTGCATAAATCCTAATATCTCAACGAGCATTTAAAGAAGTGCTTTTAAGATATATCAAGCTATATCTACAGCTTAAGTAATACGATACCAGATCTTAATATATTTTTTAGTATTAGCTCCAAAAAATGATTACTTTTAGAACTGTTTAGAGTCCGCAAAATTGTATTTTAGCAGCCTAGTACTTAAAATCGTTATGACAACACTTTATCGTATTCAAAATTTGTTTTCATTTTATATTATAATTATTTTCAAATTATAATCACAATTGCTTTGATAAGTTTTGTTCAAAAATCAAATTTTTAGGTACGCAAGAATACAATTAAGCAATAAATTAGAAAAAAAATCGTAAGAGCTAATACTAAAAAACGTTGTATGCAACACGTACGCAAATGGCTTTAGCAGACTCATCTTCATATTACGGACTCGACTAGCGCCTCGTCCGGAAACATTACGATTCGTCCACTAAAACCATATTTTGCGTACTTTTTACATAAACTACTATAATTATATGTTTTTTATTCGGTAGAACCTATTTAGTTATTCCGAAGCCAAGCATTATATATAAAATGAAATTTTACCCATTGAAAGATTTTTTTCTACTACATAATCTTAAGTAGGAAGTTTTTAGGGTTCCGTTTTTTATACCGAACACTATTGGTGAGAGTAAAACGAGTTTTTCACATTATATCGATTATCTCGTAAACTATAAATGCTATGGACTGGAAATTTGAGGTGCGTATAAAACTAACCTGTTCACATGAAATGACGGATACAAATAAAACTAAAGTGGTTTTCGTTTGGTTTACAGGGGTACGATGTGAGACCTTTGAGAAAATACATTTTTTTATAGATTCAAGTAGGGTATCATATGAAAGGGCTTCATTTCAGTATTCCTTAAAAATTTATTTTGGAATTTTACACCTCACCATTTTTTGTATAATTTGGAATAATGACTTTTTTTTTTGTGTTTTCTTACCTCGATTAGCTCCGAACCTAACTGATCGAACATTTTCAAATGTATTTGGAATGATAGAAAAATTAGTACGTTCTTAATAAAAAATAGAAAAAAGAGTCATATTCTCATACTTACATTTCTTAAGGGGGTGGATATGAGGAGGGGTAAACTCACTATTTCAAATTGGGTCAAGTGGGGTGTCATTTGAAAGAACACTTTATTGCGATGCACAGTTTTTGAGTTATTTTCAAAAAAGTACAACTTTAAGACCGTTCCCCACCCCTACGTTTCGACACTGATTGACAAAAAAATTTTTAAAAATTCACAGAGCTAGAAAATTTGGTAAAGTTTGTATGAAAATTATAGAGAGGTCTCAAATAATTATATTTCTGTGTATTTAGGGGACTGGTGTAAAGAGGGTAAAAGAATTTTTTTTTGACCCAAGCAAGTGGGGTCTCATTTGAAAGCATACTTAATTTAAAATTTGTTTCAATTTTTTTTAGAATTTTGCGGTGCACAGTTTTCGAGTTACGGACAAAAAAATGCGAAATTCATACCGTCCCCCCCCCCTACGTTTCGACACTGATTGACAGAAAAATTCAAAAAAATTCACAGAGCTAGGAAGCTTAGTAAATTTTGTATGAAAATCATAGCAAGGTCTCAAATAATTATATTTTTGTGTGTTTAGAGGACCGGTGTAAAGAGGGTAAAAAAAAATTTTTTTGACCCAAGCGAGTGAGATGTCATTTAAAAGAGCACCTAATTTATAAATCATTGCAATTTTTTTTAGAATTTTGTGATGTAAAGTTTTTGAGTTATTATCAAAAAAGTGCAAATTTCAGATCGTTTCGCTCCCTACGTTGCGACGATGATTGACAAAAAAATTTGAAAATATTCGCAGAGACAGGATAATTTAGTAAATTTTGAATCAAAATCATAGCAAATTCTCAAATAACTATATTTCTGTGTGTTTAGCGGATGGGTATGGGGAGAGTAAAAAACCACTTTTGACCCAAGCGAATGGGGTGTCATATGAAGGAGCACTTAATTTAAGAAACATTACAATTTTTTTAGAACTTAGCGGTGCACAGTTTTTGTGTTATTGAAAATAAATATTTTTAGTATGTAGCCTCTCCACCCCCTTAAATTTCAACACTTGATTGACCGAAAAAATATTCAAATTTAAACCATTTACAAGCTGGTGAATCTTTCTTGAGTTACCATAAACATCTATGGATGAGATTTAACCTAATGTAATTTTTTTTGAGTTATTTTTGATCAATGTGGATTTGATTGTAATTTACTATTGACATTTACGATTAAATATTTATTATTTTGTTATGCGTCTATGGTCTGGAAATATAAGGACATTACAACACAACTTTTTGTCAATAGTTTTTGATATTGTGTTTTTTCACATTCACGGAACCCTTGGCGAGCGAATTTTATTCGTACTTGTCTGACTTTTTTCATTGTTTATCTAAATAAAATGAAATAATATTTTCTATAATCGTAGGGTTTATAACCTTCTAAGCGAAGGTTACGACGTTCCAATCTGTTATGCTCTCAGCAGAGTTTATTGAAGCTATTCCTTTGATGATTACATAACTGGCTCAAATTCTAGAGGAGAGAAAGGGGCTGGTTATATCAAATTGCACCATATGACAGCTGTCAATGTGTCAACTAAGATTACAAAAATTAAAACAACTTCCAAATTTATTTGAAAATATATTTTTGTATATACGTAAGCAACGGATAAACAATTCAAGATTTTAGAAAACAATTCACTAGACTAACATTTTAAAATTAAAATATTGTAACGTTTCTTAGCCGAATTACAATTATTTAGTTGAAACCCTTTGTAGAGTGCTAGTCTTTCTAGCACGACTTTTGATTTTGCTCGTTGACATTTTTTTATTCGATAAACGATATCGTTTAATTTTGTTATAATGGTATAAAGTCCTTCCCAAGATGTTTGTAGTTTTAGAGATAATCCTTTTCTCCACTGTGAATTGTTTAGCCACACTAGTTGTCCTTCCTCAATCCTTTGTTGTTTGCACGAATGTCATACCGAGCCTTCATTCGATCACTGCATATCTGTGCTTTCTGTCTGACAAACGTATGTACCTCCTCAAGTTCTTTTTGAAGTTTATTAACATAATCTTGGACACATAATGTTGACGATGGAATAAGCACCAGGAGGCCTTAAATCGGAGCACCAGGAAGCCTTAAATCATTTCCAAAAATAGTTGTAGGTGGTATAATTTTGGTTGTATCATGCACTGCTGATCTATAAGCCATCAAGAATAACAGAATATGACGGTCCCAATCACATTGACTCTTGTTTACTACTTTTGCTAGATATTTCTCAAGAGTAGCATTAAATCTTTCCACCATGCCATCTGATTGGGGATATGAAGCAGTTGTTCTAGTTTTATTAATTCCAAGCATCTGACAAATTTCTTGAAATATGGTAGATTCAAAATTTCTCCTTGTTCTGTGTGAATCTCCATCGGTACTCCGTAGCGACTTATCCAATTGCTAACTACTGCTTCAGCGATCGTTTTTGCTTCTTCACTTCTGACCACTTGATAAAATAATCCATTATGACTAGCACATATTTGTTGTTGTTATCAGAAGTCGGAAATGGTCCAGCTACATCCATTGCAATTCTCTCGAATGGTGTTCCTTCATTATACTGCCTCATGTTACCACGACATCTTCTTGCAGGTCCCTTTGCAGCCGCACATTGATCGCATGCTTGACACCATTCCACTACCGATTGACGTGCTCCTGACCAATAAAATCTACGCCGTACTTTAGCAAGGGTTTTGTTAATACCCAGGTGACCGCCACTGGTTCCTTCATGATATTCCTTTAATACTTGAGGTATTCTTATTTTGGGAACTACTATCATTGATTCTTTAACTGATCCGTCAGGACTTTCCCAAAGTCTTTTCAAGCATCCATCTTCAATACAGAGGCTGTCCCATTGTGCCCAATATGCCTTCAATGTTTGACTTTTATCGGCAATCTCATTTCATGTAGGTTTTTCCCCCTTTTCCTTAAACTTTATTAATGGTGCCAAGCTCGGACCTTCCAGTTGCTCCTTCCTTACCACTTCATGCGTCCAGTCTTCACTAGGAAGTACTGGCAGAAGCCTGACATAAATAATATTTTCCTTACTCTCCGCCCGATTACAGTGCTTGCATTCCACCTGGCATGGTCTTCTTGATAATGCATCAGCATTTTCATGTACACTTCCACTCCGATGTTCAATGTCGAAACCATAAGCCTGTAAGCATTCAAACCATCGTGCTACTTGTCTTTTCGGGTTCTTAAATTGTAGAAGTCACCTCAATGCTCCATGATCAGTTCTCAAATGAAATTTTCGGCCGTACAAATATTTGTGAAAATGTTTTACTCATTCCACTTTAGCCAGAAATTTTTTACGGGTTACACAATAATTCCTTTCTGGCTTGGACAGTATTTTTGAGTAATAAGCGTTCAGTCCATTAATTCAGTCCATCTTTATCTTGAGAGAACAAAGCCGGATATTCTATTCTTAACTGAAACGATTATTAGTGACCGAGCTGTTACTCTTGATCGTAATAAATACCTTTGTCCTCAATATGACCTAGAATCCTCTTTTTATTTGAAGCATGGTGTTTGTGTGTATATTAGAAACACCATTCTATACGTAAGAATTAAAAATTTTGAAATAATTTCAAAATACCACAACATGGTTTCCCTTAAGATTTGCTGCTCAAATCCAACGTTGTTTGAATTTGGTCTATATCGCTCCCCTAAGTCACCTGGAAACATCAACCTTTTTCATGACCTATCTGAAAAAATAGATAGGTTGTCTGAGTATCCTAATGCCAAATTTATAGTTCTTTGTGACTTTAATGTCCACAATAAAGAATGGCTCATACACAGTTCCACTACTGATGAGCTAGGTAAACAGGCTGAGCAATTTGCTCTTTACCATAATTACACACAGATTATAGATCAGCCTACCAGAGTACCTGACATTCCGGGACAAAATAGGAACTTACTTGATTTGTTTTTAACAAATGATCCTTACCTGGTACAATTTAAAGTATCAGAACCTTTAGGTGGTTCAGATCATAATTTGATATCTACGCAGTTAAATTTAAAAACTCCAAAACAATTTAAAGCCAATCCTCGTCTTGTTTGGGACTATAAAGCTGCGAATTGGCAGAGTCTTAGATATTTTTTTAAACAATTTTCCTGGAAACGTAATTGTCTTACCGGCCAAGACCCTAATATAGCTGCGTTAAATTTTTCGGAGGCTATTCTTGAAGGTATGCAGAAATTTATTCCCAATAGAATAACTGTTTCTAAGACTGATCTATGGTTTTCCAAAAAATGCAAAAAGGCAATTAAAATTAAGAAAAGGATATTTCAAAAGTTTAATCAAAACAAAACTGATGAAAACCTTAAACAGTACCGAATTGAGAGAAATATATGTAGAAAACTAATAGATTAAGAAAAAAATCTTTTAAATAGGAAAAAAGCGTCTAAATTTGCTGAACATCCCACTGGATCACGAAATTTCTATAAAGCGGTTAAGGATGTCCATGGTAATTTTTGTAAGTCTTCTCTACCTCCTCTAATTGATAGAGATGTGCCGATAATAGACCCAAAAGAAAAAGCTAACCTTCTGGGAAATTATTTTTCTAAAAATTCTACACTAAAAGAACCCTATTTCTTACCTAAGTCAATTCCTAGAGTTTCGCACAACATTATGCCCATAATTTTTCGTAAAAACAATGTTCGGAAAATGCTTTTACAAGTTAATACTAACAAGGCATCTGGACGAGATCGTATTCCCCCAATTATTCTGAAAACCTTTGCTAGGGAGTTAGAACCAATCCTCACTAAAATCTTTTATTTGTCATATAAGTAAGGAGTTTTTCCTGAAATATGGAATATTGCAAGCGGACAACCAGTTCCAAAAAAGGGTAGTAAGACTGATCCAACAAATTACAGACCCATTTCAATTTTATCGGTTGTTTCTAAAATTTTTGAAAAATATATTAATTTTAATATAATGAGCTTCTTGGAGTCTTCCAAACTACTTAATGAAAGACAATACGGGTTTTCGAAAAGGAAGAGCGACGGGAGATTTACTTTCCTTTGTCACTCATGTATGGAACAAATCACTTGAAAATCATGGTGAGACTTTCGGTATTTTCGGTTGCTCATCCAAACCATTACTTTCGGTAATGGTTTGGATGAGCAACTTATATCTTGGATACAAAGCTTTATTTCCGAGCGGAAATTTTAGGTCAATGTTGATGGTATTTCATCGGATGTCTTTTCAACTAATGCAGGAGTTCCTCAGGGTTCTGCTTTGTCACCAACTCTTTTTCTTATTTATATTAATGATTTGTTGAATTCAACAATTAGTCCTATCCATAGTTTTGCTGATGATAGCACTCTTCATGCGTCTCATGGGAACCCTAAATTATATTCGCAGTTAGCGCTTAACAACTGTAGATCAAATTTAATAGATTCTTTAAACCATGACCTTAAAACTATTTTGGATTGGGAGCTCGCTAGTGTTGAATTCAATATGAGCAAAACACAGGCTTGTTATTTTTCTAGATTATTCACATCTAATCCGTTTCCATTAAAGTTCGACTCAAAAGATCTTGTAAAGAAAGGATCTGTTCGGCTTTTAGGAGTAGACGTAGAAAATAATTTGAAATGGAATTCTCATATTTTTAACCTAGCTAAGAAAGCTGTTCAAAAATTGGGCTTTTTGGGAAGATGTCGTAAGTTTTTTAATAGCGAACAGCTTCTTTTAATTTACAAATCATTTATACGTCCCTGCATGGAGTACTGTTCTCACATATGGGGTGGAGCTTATTACAGTAGATTGAAGTGCCTTGATTCTGTTTAGCGCAGAGCTGTTAAACTGATTGACAACTCAACTCTTACTAATGAGCTTGATTCTTTACAACACAGACGAAATGTTGTGGATTTGACAATTTTCTACAAATACATTATGGATGAACGAACTTCTGAAGAGATTAAATCAATTTTACCTGAACTAGCAATCCCATTGCGTAACACCAGAGCAAATGTTATATCCCATCCTTTTACGGTTCATATAAAAAGGTGCAGAACTGTTTCAGTGTGATTTTTTTAACAGAGTCTCTCATCTCTGGAACGCCTTACCTTCATGGGTTTTTACTGATAGCTTTAATCCGCAAAGTTTTAAAGTTAGCGTCCATAAATTTCTAAAAGAAAGTTAATTTATTCAAACTGAATCACCCTCCTAGTTGGCATGGTATCTTCGGATATTCAGAGACGATAATTAATAATTTATTATGATTAACACTAAACATGCCTAACTTAATAAAAAACAAAAATAAAAAACAAAATCTCTGCTCCCGTGTAAATTTTATGTTTAACCAGATTAGTTCTTCCATTGTCTGGTGACGTGCTGCAGAAGATGGACGAATAACGTTCGAGCAACAGCTCTACTTCTTTTTTTTGTTCTATTGTAAGCTCTGTTGTCCACTTTTGTAGTAGATTTTGTATTTCTTTCTTCTGCGTTTGATTTTCTACTCTCCTTTCCGTGTGCTGTCGTTCACATTTCACAATGGCAGTTACTTCTTCCCATTTACCGACGATTGTTCCTTTCTTTAGGGTTTTTGTTTTGTCTGACAGTTAATGTTCTAATCGGAATTCTTAAGTTTTCATCTGGTACAACTAATGTTTTCCCTATAATGATCTCTTGATTTTGTAGACCATTTTCATTGACTTCCACAACCCACAACCTTGGTGACCCAAAATCTCCCTCCAACCTACCCCAGACGATTGTTTCGGTATAAGGTGGCAGTTTTTCGCGATGTTTCAATATTATTCGCCTCATAGTTGATTCAGCAACATTCATCTGAAGAGCCAACTCTACGTTACCATACTTGAGTACTCCATTTCCAGCATCTGTTACAAATCCATTCGGCCTCATGAAGTCCATGCCCAAAATTACTTCATCAACGATGTCTGCCACCAGAACTTCATGCTGAAAGTGCGTATTTCCTATTTTTATATCAGCAACTTTGCTTCTCCTGACAGTTGCACTTTCCCCTGTTGCTGTTTGTATTCGATATTTTTCTGCTGGTTGTAATTCCCCTTGTAGTAAATCTGTACTGACTATTGTGCGAGTTGCTCCAGTATCTAGTGTAATGGTACAGTTGTTGTCATCAATTTCAGCTTCAATCGTTAAACTGTCACCATTTCTCGCGAATCATGAAATATGGATGGAGATTATGGGGAGTTCGGTTGTGGGAACCAGCTGACACCCCTTAAAGCCGACTCGTTTTAGTTTAACTCTTCCGCTGCTATTTGACCATCCTCTCCTGCTTGAGCCTTTTCTTCAGATGACCTCCGTCTGATTGGTGATGTTGATCTTCCCCGTTTTCGTCTGGTCTCTCTTCATTCTCGAGATATGTGACCAAGTTTGTCACATACCCAACATTTTATTCTACTGTCCATGTAGAACGAATCTCTCCATGGAATGTGTTTGACATTTGAAGAATCTTTTCTTCCATTAATTGCTTAATTTATTCTCGATTTGTTGCCAATTGTTTATCGATGTTTGCAGACTGTTGATTGATGGTTGTGGACTGTTGCTTTATCTCTTCTCTTGATGCTAATTGTTGATCGATGTTACGAGACTGTTGATTGATGTTGACATCTAACTTTTTTATTTCCTTACTCATGAGTTCCATATTTGCCATAACATCTGATCTCATATTCCAACTCATTTGCTTCATCATAGACATTAACTGTGCAAAGTCGTTGTTTGCTGACACGACTTGCCTCGTTGCTTCAACAGCACCATCTTTATCTTCACTATTGCCTACATCTGGATTTTCAGCTGCTTTTTCTTGCCCAAAACGATATTTTTCTGGGTCCAATCCAGCTGCTTCCATAGCTTTTTTTAATCGTTCTTTCAACTCATTCTTGGTTCCCATTGATAAAAGAGTCTTTTTCTCTTATTCCCTCTTCAGATCATGAGCTTTTAATTCATTCAAATTCATCTTATTTCCCAATTTCACTCCTGACACCAGTTTTGACGTTTCATAGCCGAGTTACAATTATTTAGTTCGATCACTAAATCAGAAAATTTAAAACACAATGGATTTTCTAAACGTTATAATTTTATTCGTTCAAGATTTTACAATAAAAATATTTCTCCTATTACTATTCTCCTTAATTCTTCTTGTATTAACAATCAAGTAACTTAGCCTTATAACAACACCTCCGATATATACTACATGAAATAGCCTCGATATCTCGACAATATTCGAGACAGAACACACCCTTTTTTTCCTTTCTTTATCAACATAAACATAATAAGACGATCTTCATATATTGACACCTAGGTGTGAAACCTACTTTTTTTAATTTGTTGATTTATACCTTTTCTCTTATCCCTTTTCGATTTACTTTACGTTTACTTTGGTTACGTTGATTAGGTTTTATTGATTTTTATATTCCTTTTGTAGAACTATTTTCTCTAACGAGCATTTTCTCGAAAGAAGTTCTATTGTGTTGTGTTCTATCGTCTTCCATAATCGTCACAATATGTAAGTTCACTAGATTAACAAGGGATTAAAAATACACTTTACCATTTTACTTTCAACATGAGAATAAAATTTTTCAAAGTGAAACAATAACTTTCAATCTAAAAATAGTCGATTTCAATACAAAAATTCGATAGATTTTACCGCTGGTACTTGGCAAAACATGATAAATACTTTTTGTAAATAAAATTTCTTGTTGTTATTTCGCAGAGTTCAATACAAAAAATTTACCTTTTATTCTTTATGTCGGCATAAAATGATTGATTTATAAACGATCAATAATTGAGACAAATGTTATAATTAATTAAATTTTTTTAAACCAGTAACGAGCGATTGAAGTCAGGATTACCATAAGTTTATCCCAACTAACTTCAACACGTGGGTTCGGTAATTATATCCTCGGACCCTTTACAAATGCTGGATGCCAGTGAAAATTAAGGAGACTCTGACGAACCATAAATTATAGAAGGACAAAAGCCATCACCACCCCTTCACCAGCTATGACTTTCAAATTATTATAATAGAAAATTTACTCACTCTATGAAATCTTCCGAATCCAATATGCTATACCAAATTAATTTCACTACTCATATTAATGACTAAATTATTTAACATTAACGCCAAAGTAAATAGACGATCATATAAAAATACTATCAAATAACTGAAAGCAGTGTTAAGGACTGCCGACAGAAGTGAAAACTTAGATCTGTGAAGCAGCTGTGTTTTTTGGTATCTTCCAATTATTGTAGTATCGCAAATTAAAATTTCAGAATTTTTAAATTAAAATCATTAAAATTATTCTGGGTTTCACATCTTTCAGCATTCCAAGCAACTAACATATTCGTTTTTATTTTTAAAATAATCAAAACATCATATAAAAATTTGCGTCTATCAACACCTTAGAAAGCATGTTGTTGTGGGATCTTGTTCTTAAAAGTTTTTTATGTGTTGTTGTGAAATTGTAATTTCTACTACCAAACACATTTTATTTAAAAAAAAATAGCGTACCATCAAAGAATGTTCCATAACTTAGAGTAAAGGATGGTATCGTTGATTGAAAAAACTTCATCCGCCAGCACCCCTAAGATATCACTTTGGCTAATGAGACTGCACTGCTATCGCCAGTGGTATACGATATATCAAGATAACTCATATGCCAAAACACTCAAAAAAATAAGTCACTTCTACAAAATTTTTATAAATATACAACACACAAAATTTTTTGATACAACTACAATTTTTTTCCATCAAATCCAAAAATAGTTTATACATCAAATACATGTTTGGTTTTTATAAATAATTTTTTTTGTAATCTACAATATTTTTGGTAAAATTACAAAAAAATTTGTGAGTTGTATATTTATAAAAAATTTGTAAAATTTACTTACTTTTTTTTTGAGTGTAGTAAGGACTAAAGTACGCGTGGTTGTCACCCCCATAGATCAACAGTTTTAAATTTTACAAATCTTCCTGCGGAAAGCTAAGTAAATTCGTTGGTATTAATGCGCATTGTTGCCGTTTGCAAATCACTATCGACTAAGTTCCACTATTTTTAATTAGTTTATTTATCATGATTGCCATTCATGTTTAATCATACATAAGCTATGTTTCTTTGTATAGAATTTATGCGATTTCTGTCTCGTAATTGTGAGCTTTAAATCGATATAATCGATGTTATCAAGTATCAAGTTACCAGTTTTAAGTCTTAACTTAGTTTTAAAAACATGTATTACATACAATTCCAAACCAACAACATATTTTTGAAGATGATGAAATTTGTAACAACATGTGTTAAATTCCAATATAATTTTGATACAGAAATGTAATTGTTTCAGGTTATTTTTATTTCATAAAAATTATGTTCAACCAAAAAAACCTTGATCAAAGCAAACTACCGTTTAAAACGATAGTTAAATAAAAAGAAAATTAAGTATACACAAGAGCTTCTAAATTTTCATGATGATTGATGTCATAAAAGACAAACAGACATACTTTTAATTTTATATATATTCAATATTTATTTAGCATGATGACTCGAATGCAAATTGCAAAAGACAGTAGCAATATAACTTTAAAAAACTGCATTATAGATCAATTTTTTAAACTTCGTAAAAAGAAATTTTTATTATTTTTATGGATTCATGAATTAAAAAAAAATAATTTTAATGGTATTTAATAAAAATTAAAAAACAAAGTAATAAAAAAAATGCACCACACCAGGAACTGAACTCACGATCTACAGAACATCAGTCGGATGCGATATCCACACCGCAATTTGAAAGGTTAAGAAATGATAGATGTATTTCATATTTAAAAAAACTATTTTTTTGTTCTTCAAAAATGCATATAAAACATGCTAACGTGAATATAAAAAATTTTACCTCATACAAAATTCATAACGCGGCTAAAAAAGTTTTCACTTCAAAAAAAAAATTAGAACCAGGAGAGTGCTTCGTTCAAGGGGATTTATCAGAAAACTGCGCCTTTATAATTCAGGATTCGGCTCAAGGCTATCATTATAATAATTCACAAGCTACTGTTCATCCATTTGTCATTTATTTTAAAAGTGCCGCTAGTGAATATATACAGCACCGAAGTTCTCATTTCGGATATAAACGATCACAATAGTACTACAGTCTATCTTTTCATTACAAAAATTCTTTAATTCATCAGAACGCATATAAATTCTAATAATAGGAAAATAATTTAAAACACCGCTGGTGCACCTTCTCAATACAAAAATAAACATAACCTAATTAACTTATGCCACTCATAAAAAGACTTTAAGGTTGATGCAGAATTGCATTTTCATGCTACCAGCAATGGAAAGGGATCTTGCGATGGAATTGGTGGTACACTGAAGCGTGCTGCACACCGTTATAGTATGGGGAGCAGAGATATTATTGATACACCAAAAAAACTTTTCGAATGAGCTTAAAACTTTGGATACGCCGGAACAAATGAATATCAATTAACAAAGAAAAATTACAAAGTCAATATAAAAATGCAATTACTATAAGTGGAACTCAAAAACTTTATTCTTTTGTACCATTAAATACTAAGACAACAAATGCAAAAATGTTTTCCAACTCAAAAGAAACTTTTAAATGTAAAATAAGTAAATAATTTTTAATAACTATATTTATTTTCTGTAACCTACATATATAATTTGTATAATATTATAAGAAGTTTATTCAATAATAAAATATTTGTAACTTAATGTTAAAATCTCAAACAAAAAATCCCAAAGAAATGCAATTTACAATATGTAATCAAAGATGAAAGATTCAACTAAAGTAAATATGAAAAATGATGAAGTTTCAATTTAGAAATTATCTGAACATCAAAACTAAAATATGTTTTCGTCATCGCCGCTTTGGCTAAGTTGTGTAAGACACACGGGATTTGAACATGTGTCTCTGATGAATGTTAGTTCGAATCCTGACACGAAACACAAAAAATTTCTTCTAAAGGAATTTTAGAGAAAATGAAAAGTTATTTCGAATTGCAAAATTCAAGTGATTTCCAATATGTACTTAAGCTGAATTGTTCACAAAAAACCCATCCAAATTAAAATACAATATTTTACTTTATGATTCCATGATAACATAGTACGAAGTATTATTCTCCAGTCAAAAGTTCCTAAATAGATTTAGTTATTAATACGGCTTTTTTGTTTGTGACAAGTGATTACTAAAAGGGATAAATAAACATTTAATTTTTTTTGCCATCTAATACAAAGAAAATAATTGCAGAAGTGTTTTCCTATTCAAAAGAAACTTCTGTTTGTAAAATAAGTATGTCGTTTTTAACAATTGTATTTATTTTATTTACTGTACTACATATATAATTTTTATAATATTTTAAAAAGTTCATCTAATAAAAAAATATTTGATATTTAACATAAAAAAAATCTCTTAGTTTATAACGCCATTTTTATAATTTTTCCTCAGAACAAAAAAAACTGATTCCCGACAGTCATATGCACAACGAATTCTATCTTTAAAACAAAAAATATCACATGTCCTAAGCTTTCACAAGTAGTTAGATATAAAAAAAGCTTCAATTTAGTTTAAAAAAAAAAAAGAGGCTGTGCCATCTTTTCTTATATTACACCGTTTTTTACTTATGCTACACCGTTAAAAATTATTTCAAAAAATTAACAGTGTACATTTTTAAAAATTTTGTTTTAATACCTATTCAACGACATATCATTTATGTAAATCGATTGAGTAGATTTTTTACAATCGCTCGTCAAAATGCACTCACATCACAAAATAACAAAAAATTGAGGGGTACCCTGTGAAGACCCCGGGTCGATAAAAAAAATTCTAAGAGAACTTGTATTTTTTATTTATGAAAGACTATCTATAAACAAAAAATAATCAAAATTAAAAGGGGTCAAGTCAAAATTTCCCAAAAATTTGCTGAACTTGCGTGAAATTGCTCATATATATATATATATATATATATATATATATATATATATATATATATATATATATATATATATATATATATATATATATATATATATATATATATATATATATATATATATATATATATATATATATATATATATATATGTGATAATTTTTTTGTTAGGTTTGATTACTTATTGCGTTATTTTATATTATTTTTAAAATTATCTTACTGATGAAATAACAGCTTGTTCTACTCTTAAATAAATATAATATAATATATCTTAACACAATAATCTGCCAGGAGTAATACTACATAAACATTTAAATTTTAACATAATTAAAATTTAATTTACGATCCGGAAATATATTTTTAGTGTTCCACATTTTTGTATTTTTTTTTAAATATTTTTAAATATCAAAATATTCATTTTTTATTATAATCATAATCCAAAATTTAATTAAAACATTCAGCTTGCAGGATTGTAAAATAATTAAAAATTATGTATTGTTCCCATGTTGAGTATTTAAAATGGAAATGCATAAATATTTTATGCTTAAATTTAATTTGCTTTTTTTTCCAATTACAAAAAAAATATTTCAATTTCGAATTTTATTGTATACAAAAAAAAATTCAATCTATGATTTAGTTCAATGGATTTAAGGTTAAAGGATTAATTAAGTAAATCATGGCTTGGTTGTACAGATTATTAGTATAAAGTTAGTGTTATGTTTTATTCAAAGCATAAAAAGGTTAAATGGAGTAAATTGAATATAATCGAAATAAGAGTAAGCCAACTTTTCAGTCCTAATGGAGTAACCATTAATCTGGATGGAATTTGAAAGAAAAATAATAATAAACTATAATATAATCAACTTGTGCAACAGTTTTTGACGAACATGAGTTAATCACTTAATACAAATTATTCATCAATCAAAAAACAATTATAGGGGTAACAGTTGCAATTTTATTTTGATTATTAAAATTTGGAATACATTCATCAACTTCAATTTAAATTGATATTCAAATTCTATTCAAGTAACGAAATTAAAAAAAACCACCCAGCCCTATTCATGTAAGTAAGATGCAAATCAGTATTTATTTCATCAGCTTTTCCTTATCTAATTATAATACAATCAATTTTCATTTTCAAGTGTAAGTATAAGCATCATCACTTACATCAATATTCATTAAATACTTCTGGGAAAACAATTTCTGTATCGTAATCAACTATTTTTATAATATTGATAATAAATTCTATCAAAACACAAAAATATTGGTCAAATGAATAAATAGAAAATAATTGTCTATTATTATTTCCAATTATTATATATCATAAAGTTGCCTATTCTGGAAAAACAATGATGATTGCTATTGTTTTTTCCAATTTATCTATTTCCTTTTAACTCCTTCCATTGTTTGTGTAGGATAAACTATATTTTCTTGTCTATCAGACCAATTTGCCAATCTTTTGATGATTTGGGATAAGTGTTTTCTTTGAAAAAATTTATTTGATTTCATAGAATTTAAGTGATTAATTGATTTAAGATAAACAAAATAATAAAAAATTATTAACGACTGAGATATATATTGAGCTTGTATCCAGTAAATTCAATTAATTACCTAACTATTGTAACAGATTTTGCGTAGTGCTAATTATAAAAATAGGTGGTCCAGAGCCGCTCATAAATTTGCCCATGGATTGCTCATAAGCTTATCAGCTCCTTCGCATATAAATATCGATCATTTGCTAAAATGTCATCAACAGTAGTCCATTAAAAAACTGTAGATTCCCAACAGACATAATTTCTGTTGTACGAACAGAAAAGCAAAAAAATTTCCGTGGGTGAAAACTGTCATCAGTTATATGCATCACTCCATCACGCCCCATAAGCTGATCAATATATTCTCATTCTCACACTAGCATACTGAAATATTTTTAGTAAGTTTCATCATAACCACTTCTTTACTGTAGATGGTGTGTGAGTAAAGACACTGAAAAATATTGCGACGCTGATGCATAGGCTGACTTCACCACAGCTCTGGAAACATAGTGTTCTGGATATATAATACGCTAATATCCATAAAATACTTTAATTAAAAGCTAACCAATATTATGGACTTCGTAGTTCTAATAATAAAAATATTAAAGCAGGCAGTAGTATCCCAACAAACATAAATTCTGTTGTACGAGAAAAAGTAAAAAAAATTTTATCGGAAGTGACAAAGCGGAAGTTAGGATGCATAACTGTTGCAAACCGTACTAAATGTGTATGTACCAAATTTCATCCAACTCGATTATCAGGTACAGAAGTTATTGAGCTTCCAAAATAACAGTTGCTTGGAGGACCCCCTACCACTTTGTTCACTATCGCTTCTAAAAATTTTTTTTACCGGAAGTGAAAAATCGGAAGTTGGGAAGCAGAACTATTGTCAACCGTACTACATACTCATGTACCAAGTTTCATCCAATTCGATTATCAGGTACAGATGTTATAGAGCTTTCAAAAAAACAGGTGCTTCAGGGACCCCCCACCACTTTGTTCACTATCGCTCAAAAACTAATCAGTTGTTTGCCATACATGTTTGTGATTTTTTCCAAAGTGTCATCAAAATTCGTTGACGAACGAATGCTGTGTGCTCCCAACATACATTGAAAAAAGTGTGACACATTACACAGGTGCTCGGGAGGACCCCCACCACTTATTCCAATATTATCCAAAAACTAATCAGTTCTTTGTTACTTAAGTCTCCATCTTTTTCCAAAGTGTCATTCAAATAAATTAATGAACGAAGTCTGTATGCTCCCAACAAACTTAAAAAACAAAGTGTGAAAAGTCAGCATTTGTATGGTAGACCCCCGACCACTTTGATCAATGTGTCCCAAAACATGATAATTATCTTTTCACACTAACTGGAACCCTATTCCATAAGTTTCATCATAATCACTTCATTATTGTAGGCTGTAGTGTGCATAAAGACACTGAAAAAACTTCAAAAAAGTTCAAAAAAAATTTTTTACCGGAAGTGAAAAACCGGAAGTTGGGATGCAGAACTATTTTAAACCGTACTACATACTCATGTACCAAGTTTCATCAAATTCGCTTATCAGGTACAGAAGCTATAGAGTTTTCAAAAAAACTGCTCCAGGGACCCCCCACCACTTCGTTCACTATCGTGTTATGGAGCCACTCTTATCCATAACCATTGAGTCACTGTAAGTAATTAAACTGTATTGTAATATTTGTTGATTAATTATTATTTAAAACTATTTAAAGGAAAACAAATATTACGTTACAGTTTAAAAATATTGCGACGCTGATGCATAGGCTGACTTCACCACAGCTCTGGAAACATAGTGTTCTGGATATATAATGAGCTAATATCCATAAAATACTTTAATTAAAAGCTAACCAATATTATGGACTTCGTAGTTCTAATAATAAAAATATTAAAGCAGGCAGTAGTATCCCAACAAACATAAATTCTGTTGTACGAGAAAAAGTAAAAAAAATTTTATGGGAAGTGACAAAGCAGAAGTTAGGATGCAGAACTGTTGTAAGCCGTACTTAATGTGTATGTACCAAATTTCATCCAACTCGATTATCAGGTACAGAAGTTATTGAGCTTCCAAAATAACAGGTGCTTGGAGGACCCCCTACCACTTTGTTCACTATCGCTAAGAAAACTAATCAGTTCCTTGCCATACATATTTGCATCTTTTTGCAAAGTGTAATCAAAATTACTTCACGAACGAATGTTGTATGCAACAAACATTGAAACAATAAACAGGTGTTCATGAGGACCCCACCACTTATCCCAATATTGTCTAAAAACTAGTCAATTCTTTGTCAATAAAGTCTTTATCTTTTTTCAAAGTGCCATTAAAATTGATTAATGAATGAAGTCTGTATGCTCCTAACAAACTTTAAAAACCAAGTGTGAAAAGTCAGCAGTTGTATGGTAGATCGCCCGCCACTTTGATCAATGTGTCCCAAAAGATGATAATTATCTTCTTACACTAATTGAAACCTTTCCATAAGTTTCATCATAATCACTTCATTATTGTAGGCTGTAGTGTGCATAAAGATACTGAAAAAACTGCCTACAATTAAAAAAAATTTTTTTTACCGGAAGTAAAAAACCGGAAGTTGGGATGCAGAACTATTTTAAACCGTACTACATACTCATGTACCAAGTTTCATCCAATTCGTTTCTCAGGTACAGAAGCTATAGATCTTTCAAAAAAACAGGTGCTTCAGGGACCCCCCACCACTTTGTTCACTATCGCTCAAAAACTAATCAGTTCTTTGTCATACATGTTTGCGTCTTTTTCCAAAGTGTCATCAAAATTCGTTGACGAACGAATGCTGTGTGCTCCCAACATAAATTGAAAAAAGTGTGACACATTAAACAGGTGTTCGGGAGGACCCCCACCACTTATTCCCAATATTATCCAAAAACTAATCAGTTCTTTGTTACTTAAGTCTCCATCTTTTTCCAAAGTGTCATTAAAATAAATTAATGAATGAAGTCTGTATGCTCCCAACAAACTTAAAAAACAAAGTGTGAAAAGTCAGCATTTGTATGGTAGACCCCCGATCACTTTGATCAATGTGTCCCAAAACATGATAATTATCTTTTAACACTAATTGGAACCCTATTCCATAAGTTTCATCATAATCACTTCATTATTGTAGGCTGTAGTGTGCATAAAGACACTGAAAAAACTTCAAAAAAGTACAAAAAAAATTTTTTTACCGGAAGTGAAAAACCGGAAGTTGGGATGCAGAACTATTGTGAACCGTACTACATGCTCATGTACCAAGTTTTATCCAATTCGCTTATCAGGTACAGAAGTTATAGAGCTTTCAAAAAAACAGGTGCTCCAGGGACCCCCACCACTTTGTTCACTATCGCTCAAAAACTAATCAGTTCTTTGTCATACATGTTTGCGTCTTTTTCCAAAGTGTCATCAAAATTCATTCACGAATGAATGTTTTATGCTCCCAACAAACATAAAAACTTTGTGGAAAAAACCACCTGTTGTATGGTGGACCCCCCCAACCCTTTATCCAATGTGCTCCAAAAGCTGATAAAATTTTTCTCATGTTATTTAAAAGCTTTTCGCAACGTATCATGAAAATCGATCGGTAATTGTAGGCTACAGTAGGGATAAACACCTGAAAAAAAAACTTTTTAACCGGAAGTGACAAACCGGAAGTTGGTATGCAAAAATATTGGAAACAGTACTAAAACCTTATATACTAAGTTTCAATAAGATCATAGCCCGGGATCAGAAGTTATTCAAGATTTAAACTTAGAGGTGTTCGGGAGACCCCCCCGCCATTTTGTCCAAATTTGAAATGAATCCAGATCTTCCATTTTCAAGTGAACCTGTATCATTTGCCAAAGTTTCATCAAGATCCTATGCAGGATCTTGATGAAACTTGATTGTCTAAGATATGTGACTAACCCATTATGACTACGCTCAAGGGCCCCATTCGATTGTGGATGGTATGCGCTGGTATTCATTTTTCTAATGTGTAATAATTTACATATACGCTTGATTATACTACTCATGAAGTTTGTTCCTTGATCAGTGAGGACTGACAAGGGTGCACCATATATACAAATCAAATTTGCTACCATTGCCTGCGCTACAGTTTCTGCTTCTTGATTATGAATTGGAACAGCTATAGAATATTTAGTTAGATCACATTGCATGGTTAGTATATATTTGTTATTTGAATGCGTTGATCTTAAAGGACCTACAATATCAAGAAATATTTTTTCGAAAGGTCGAAGTTATTTTCATTGGCTGTTTCGGTTTTAAATGCGTTTTATTTTTTTGACATGATTCGCAGTTCCGAATATAATTACTTATTCTGCTTAACATTTTAGGAAAATAATAAAATAATCTAATACGATTATATGTGCGATTTAATCCTTGATGAGCACCAATAGGCGAATTATGAAACTCTCGAATCACAGTTTCAATTTCATCCGAATTATTAAGGACAATAATATTATTAGAATCTTTTACGCGGAATTGGTTTTGATTTTCAAATTCACGACGCGAGACATTTTGTCTATCATTTAAATTTGATAAATTTTCTTCTTTTGTTCTTTTATTTGTTTCTTCTTCACTATTTAAATGACTGGAGGCTAAAAACCTATCATTTAATGAATTGTAATTTAAATTTGGTAAACAATTTTTGTTTAACGAGCTGCTATTAGAATTAATTGGTTTTGAGCCTGAAAATGCGGAAGGAGAGTTGGCCAAACTTTCATTCACACTTACGGTTGATCTATTTTGACAATCCATGTTACGCTGCACATGTTCATCGAGACGAGAGGTAGCTAATCTTTCGCTGGAGGAGACAGGCGTAGAGTTGAAAAATTGTGATGACTGTGGATCTAACGAGTGATGTGCATTTTCACTGGAATAATCCTCAGTATCATAAGAATTTGAACTCAAATTATTATCATTATTCTGATCAATTAATATTTTTGACTGCGCTCTAGTAATGGCGTTTATTTCAGGAGTACGATTTAAAACAATTCTACTTAGAGCATCTGCATTTGTATTAAATTTTCCCGGTTTATGAGTTATATCAAAGTCATACTCTTCTAACTGTATTCGCCATCTCATTAGTCGAGATGCCGGATTTTTAATACTATTCAACCAAACTAAAGGCTTATGATCGGTAAAAATACGAAAATGTCGACCATACAAATATGGACGAAAATATTGAACACTCCAAACAATTGCAAGAAGTTCCTTCTCAATAGTCGAGTAATTTACTTCTGCAGAATTTAGTGTTCTACTTGCAAAAGCGACTGGAAGATCGTTTCCTTCAGATAATTGTGACAAAACACTTCCTATGGCGGAATCGCTTGCATCACAAGTGAGAATAAACTCTTTCTCATAATTTGGATACTGCAATATTGGGGGTTTTATCAATTAATTTTTCAAATGACGAAACGATTCATCTTGAAAAGCTTCCTATTTAAATACAGCATTTTTCTTTAATAAATTATATAACGGCTTCGCTATTTTTGAATATTCGGGACAAAATTTACGATAATATCCAACCAACCCGAGAAACGATTGCACATCTTTAGTAGACTTTGGTGTTAGATAATATTGAATTGCATCAATTTTCGAAGGGTCTGGTTTTATTCCTTCTGGTGTGATAATGTGTCCTAAAAAATATATTTCACGTCTTAAAAATTGACATTTATTAGCGTTTAATTTTAAATTAAATTTTCTAAAGCATTTGAAGACATCAATCAATTTTAAATTATGATCATCTAAATTTTTCCCATAAATTACGACATCGTCTAAATAGACTAAACATTTTACTCCCTTAAGTCCACATAGAATATTATTCATCAAACGCTGAAAAGAACTTGGGGCATTTTTCAAACCCATACTCATTCTAGTAAATTGATAATGACCAATACCATCTGAAAACGCAGTTTTTGGTCTATCTTCAACAGCTAATGGAATTTGATGGTAACCGTTTGCTAGATCTATCGTACTGAAAAAATTACTACGGCCTAATTGCTCTAATATTTCTGAAATATTTGGTAAGGGATAACAATCACCAACGGTAATATCATTTAAGCGACGATAGTCCACGACAGTTCTCCATTTTTTTTTCCTTATTTGACGATTTTTTCGGAACACAAAGCAGAGGAAAATTCCACTGGGATTCGGACTCTTCAATAATCCCATCACTCAGCATCTTTGCAGTTTGACGTTGAATTTCTTCATGAAGAATTTGTGGTTGACGATATTGTTTAATATAAACTGGTTTAGAGTTCGGAATAGTATTAATATAATGACTAGTTGCATTTGTAACCGAAAGTTTATCTCCATCTAAATAGAACAGATCATTGAACTCACGACAAATTTTCATAATAGATTCTCTTTCATAACCGTTTAAATGATCAGTTTGTATTATTGATTCTAATTTTTTTAATCGTTCATTTATATTATTCTCCTGATAATCAACACGGTATAAATTATAATCATTAATAGACTTAGTTTCAATATTTATATTTTTTTGAATTTTAACAGGATATTCGTTACTATTTACGATACTAACAAAAGCTGATTTATTTTTTATTTTCACAATTGAATTTGCAAGATACACACCAGGGCAAATTTCTCCAGAAAAACAAACTCTCTCAGTTCCATCAGGATAATCAAATTTAACATTTGTTATATATTCAACCCTAGCAGGAATTGTTGTAGAATCCTTATCTACCATATCGACTTCTTCGTTTCTCCCGACTAAATTATATGAATAAACATGCCTACCAATTTTTATTTCTAAACTATTTGAATCGAAATCTAATTTACATTTATTTGCTAATAAAAAATCCTTTCCTAAAATTCCATGAACTGGAATTGGCAATTTTCCTTTTATAAGATGGAACTTATGATTTACATAGATGTTGTTTGGAAACCTTAAGACAGCGTCAAAAACCCCAAGAGTTTCTGAAACATCATTAGAAATTCCACGATATTTACATTTTTCTGCTGGATAAAAAACTACATCACTATCAATATATTCGGAGTTCATTATAGAAATATCAGCACCCGAATCAATGATAAATAAATATTTTCCTTTTTTAGTGGCGACATCAATCGAAATTTGAAGATACGATTTATCTTCACCATTAACAGAACTTGTAAGAACCTTTTTCGATATAATATTTTTAATTGCAACACAGTTTGTTGAATTCGTTGAAATATTTAATTTTTCAAAACTACGAAGAAATTTATTGAATGGTAATAATTCATTGATTGTACTTAAAGACATAAAATTATTAAACGGTATGTTGCTATCTTTTTCTAACATCAAACACTCTAATTCTGAATGTCTCGGATCCGTTGAGGAGCGTTCAACTCTCCGGACCGTTGATCGTTTTCCGAATGAGCGCGATTACTATTATCAACACTTCTAAAATCAATATTTCTCAAACTGGGTTTAACTCGACATTTTTCCACCATATGGTTTGAACGCTTACAATACACACAAAAAACTCGCTTGTAATTATTTAAGGAATGGTTGTTATGTTTTTCAAAATTTGAGTTATTAAATGTTCTCGCTGAACCAAAAGGATTTGAATTTGTATTATTACGTGGAAAAATATTATTTCCATTTCTACTAGAGTTATGAAAATTATTAGATTGCTTAAAATTTGAATTATTATCATTAAATGATGATGAAGTACCTTGTAATGAATTACTAAATGTTTTCGTATTGAATCCTTGAAATTTTTTCAATTGATAACATTTTAATGCACTGTGTCCACGCTTGTTGCAAAGCTGACATAAATTATTTGTATAACTAACATGAATAGGATCTTGAATAACTGACTCAGATTGCTTAAGGAACGCTTCTTCATCGATTGCTTTATTTACCGACTCCAATAAAGAAGTAAATTGACAAGGTCTAACTAACAATTTTATATTATTTTTTAAGCCTCGTTCAAAAGCACTTAAGGCAATTTCAGAATTTATTTTCTTAATATCGTTCGTAGAACCAATACCCTTAACAAATGAACAAGTCTCGTTTAATTCAAACAATAACTTTTCTACTCTGCGTGCATAAGATCTTACACTTTCGTCACTGTTTTGACTAATTTGACTCAACTCACTTTGGATAACTCCAATTGAACGCTTTGTTTTAAAATTTAAAATTAATTTTGCTTTAAGAGAAGCCCAATCAGATGGAGCATCATATTTAAGAATTTCATACGCTTTATCAATTAATTTAGTTTTAATAAATCTAAAAAAATTTGAATGTTCAGATTCATCCAATGCTTCATGAAGCATATCACAACATTCCAAGAAATTTTCTAAATTCGATTTACCATCATATTTGTCAATAATCGAATTACACTCGTTTAAATTAAATTTTCCCATTTTATTCGAAACAAAATCTATTTCTTTTGAATAATCACTCAAAAATTTAGAACTTAATGAATTTAATGAAGAAGATTGTACTGTTAACTTATTATTTAATGACGTACTTGGTTGTACAACGTTATGTTCGAGATTTATGTTAATTTCACTCTCATCCGTTACTGTTTCATTTGTTTTATATTCAATCACTCTTTGCCGTAATTCTTTTGTTTCAACTTTATAGTTTTTTATTTTATTTACATCATTGCCTGACATTAATATAAATTGGTTCACATTCACTTTATTTTAGCAATAATATTAATAATTTTAAATAAATAATTAAGTAGTTTATGTAAAAAATGACTCACCAAATTTATCTTTCTGACAAAAGATATAAATTCTTAATCCTAATATACAAACAATATCCTTAACTAATCCTTAACTTACAGCATTGGAAAAACACATCTGTGGAGTGATATAACTTGCACATTTCAATAACACAGTAGTAATGATGATTTTTGCAGTTATCGGTTTATTGAACTTGATTTATTTTATTTATTGTCGTAGTAAAATTGACTGTTTTAATTTTATATGATGATTGATGAAATATGTATTGATTTTTCAAAATGATGATATGAGCATTTGATTATTAATTATTTGGCTTATAGGAAATAACTGGATACGTTGATAATTTTTTGTTGCGTATGATGAAAACGTAAGCTGGGTGTACGTACTATTATTTGCAGAATTGATTTTTTGTTGTATGTTGAACCAAATTTTCCATTAAACTCATGGCGGTAACGTTAAATTTCTTCATTAATTATGATGACGTAACTGGATTTATTTTTTGTAGCTTTGAATATTAATGTTAGTAAATTTTTAATATTCCAATCATCCGATTTTTACTTGGACTTGTGGTATTTTTTGAGGTATGCATGGCTTTTATCTTTCAAGAATTTTCACAATTTCAATAAACGAACGCTGTCACCAATGTTATGGAAAAGACTCGATTTGTTGAAGAAAAAGAATGATTAATAATTGATTTTATTTAATTTAAGATCACTTTACAATTTGTATTAACACTAACATTATAAATTGGTTAACCATTATAAAATGCAAACTACATACCTCGACCACGGTTTAATTCCAAGTCGACGAATTATATTATTAATTAAATTAAGTATCACAAAATATAATAAACACAGACATACTTAACATTTACAGTACTTATATTATTATACATATTTATATTATTAAATAAATACGTAAACAGAAATACGCGTAAAATACAAAGACATAAGTAAATTATATATTATATAGAAAGTCAGGGATGTGGAGCCACAACAAAATTCAATCCAATTTGATTATCAAGTATTATTATAAGGCTTTCAAAAAACAGAGGCTTGGCAGACCTTCCCCCCAAAAATTGGACGAAAGTTTTAGTTTTCGGATATCAAAATTTTTTCTCGATTTCAATATTTTCACCACTGAAAAGTAATTTAGAAATTGTTACCATTTGCCACAATTCGCTGGATATAGAAAATAATTCGGATTGGTTTAGATTTTGTGAAGAGTAGATGTTAGTTATATTCCTGATTTGAGTATTTTCTGCCACCCAAAAGCTTTTGTTAATGAATTGAGAACCGTCTAGAAATTCGTTAAAATTGGCGCAGTTGCTTAAATGTGAATCATAATTCGATAAGGCAAGTTTTTTAAAACTCTTGAATGGATCTTGAATGGTTGACATGAAAAATGTGTACTGCTTTTGAATGCCTTTACTTCTCAAAAGCTAACGTGGAAGAATTTGGAATTATCGGCCATTTGCTATTGTTGCAACGTCACTTTCAAGAAATTTAGTGTTATCCATTTTATGTGGAACATGAGTTTACTTTAGATTGTGTAGTAGATATCCAAATTAAAATTGTGGACTCATTTGGTTATCAGAAGATATACATTTTCAGTTGTAATTGATAAAATGTAATTATATGCTTTAGTTTTGAGTCTCGAATATAGTTTGAACATGCTGATTGTTTAAATTTTGACAATACCATACCATTACTATAAGTAATCCTGACGTTAGGTGAATTCAACCGTCTTGAGTCTATTCCACCTAGCTTCAGTACGTGGATTTGATAAATTTTATCATCGATCCTTTACAAACGCTGGATGTAACTGGGTCAATTCCTTGACTATAAAACTTTTATTACAAAAAAAATTAACTTATCCCCATCATGCTTGCTGGCCATTTGGACACCCGCTGCCAAATAACAATTAATAATGACCCAAAAAAACCTTGTTGTTTATATGAATACAAATACTGTTGCACTAAAATAAACTGGTAATTGTTGAATAATTCAAAAAATGTTTCCACAACAACCATAAACAGGTGATTGTTTGTTGCATAATAATACCCTAAATTGTTACAGTAAAATTTGTATATGCATAACCGATGGTTGTTGCATAATTATTTAAAACGAAAATTATTGCACCAAAAATAAACAGGTGATTGTTGAATGATTATGTAAAAATAAAGATGTTGCATAAACAGATGATTTTTAGATTTGTGTAAATATGTACGAGTAAATAAAAGTGTAGCACCAAAAATAAACAGATAATTGTTGAATATTGTATTATATATAATCAAAAGAAAAATTAATCACCATTAATAAGTGTTAGACTAGCGGGAGGACTATATGAAGAACTGGCACCAACATGGTCCTTATTGATGACCATTTTACTAGTAGAAGAATAGAATTATTCATACATTTCAGAATATCGTTTTTATAGTTTTGTTCTAATAAGCCACTATGGTCTAACTTTTTCGCCAACGAATGTTGGCAATTAATGCTATTTCCAAAGCTATATATATATTTTAATTTGATGTGTGAAGATTTTTGTGTGCGTTATTCTGTGGGCGGAAGGCAAGATGTCCTGTAAGTACTGACGTGCAGGCAACATTTGTGTTTTGAGTTTTTTTTTTCAGTTTTGTTCCATGGGTGAAAGGCAAGATTTTTGTAAGTCCTGATGCGCAGACAATTTTGTTAGTTGGTTTTCTGGTATTTGTTTGGATAAGTTTTATTTTGTGGGTGAACGGCAAAATCCTTAGAAGTCCTAACGTGCGCACAATTCGTTTAGGTGTAAGTTAATTTTTTTTGTGTGTTTGGTTTTGAGTTGTTGTCCTGGGGGGTTAGAGGAAGAATTCCTAAGTCCTTGATACACCCGCAATAGCTATGTCTGA
The DNA here is from genome assembly GCA_963693315.1 of Diogma glabrata. Taxonomy (NCBI): domain Eukaryota; kingdom Metazoa; phylum Arthropoda; class Insecta; order Diptera; family Cylindrotomidae; genus Diogma; species Diogma glabrata. The sequence goes on from OY856186.1 coordinate 17,328,923, forward strand.
GTTTTGTTGTCTTTTAATTAAAACCGCAAAGGTAGAAAGGTCCTTTAAACGTATGTTTAATGGGGTTTACAATCCCGCGTTCCTTAGGTGGGCAGTGGCTATTGCGACAGGGTTGAGACTGGTGAAGAGATATGGAACCCTGATATTTTACCATATAGGTCATCCCACCGTGATTGTTTCACAAAGTTTATGGGTTTTTAATGAGGTCAAGACCACCAAGTGTAACGCTCATTTAGTCTAACCACCATGGTCGTCAACAATTTGATTCGTTAAAGCGTAACCTGTTGGAGAGTTGTAAGAGCACAGACCGGTGAACGATAACAGGGAAATGAATCGTCTGTGGTTCGGGTCACTGTGACTGACGTTCTCTACCCCAAACCCAACCTTTTTATTCTCCACACAGACTGTTCCCATGTTGTTTTTAGTTTTCCAGGGAACCGAAGGAAGAAAAACGCTAGCCCTTGGCTTTCTAAGACAAAGTTAGACCACCTTTGTCCTCTGGTTATCCTTCGACTTCACCGAAACACTCTTGAAGAACTTCTTTTTTGTTTATTTTATTAAATTTTTTTTGGTAAATTTTTTTTCTGGCCCGGCTCGTTCAGTAGAGCCTGAGAGTCTATCTCGGGGTTTGGATTCAAGCCCGGCTCTTTCTCGATTTTTTATGATTCTTTGGACGAATTTAGTCAACCGGACTTTCACTTTGCGTCATGTCCTGTAATGGTCAAGATATTCTGTGTCAACAGTACTTCAATTTCCCATCTTCGTTGCTTATAGTAATAAACAAAAGCACTGTTATATACAGAAGTACTGTTATATAGCACTGTAATATACAAAAGCACATTTCGACCAGATTTAAATAAAAGCTGTTGACAAATATATCACTTTAGATTCTGTTTACAAATAAAGTTTAAGAAAAGCGGTATGGTATTTCTCCGTGTTATGTATTATGCAAAACTAGTTTAAACAAAAGCGTCGACCATATTTTCTGCTGACCATATTTCTTTTTCTGTTTTTTAGATAAATTAATTTTCACTGGATAAGTCATTAAAATTGATTTTAATGAAAAATTTGTCTGCAAATGTTGAAAAAACGAAAAGTATAAACGTTTTATCTTCTTGCCATCTCAAATTGTAACAATAATACGGAGTAATTTACTGTTGCTGCAAACATCTATAAATGAAATTAGAATCAATATGTATATACCATTTCATAAATTTGTTCAAGCTTACCATATATAGCAATGAATAGTCTAAAGGCAAAGAATCAAAAACTTCAAGCTTAAACGGATTTTGTAAAACTTCCAACAAAAACGAATTCATCTAGAATATTGAAAGTTTATAAAATGCATGAAAATCAGTTATTAAATTAATATCCTTACACTCATTTTTAATCGAATATCAATCCCCTCAATATCGATTGATGTTATTGTTGCTGTTGTTTCTTTAGTCTTAAAAATTAAAACTAAAATTATCATTTCTACTTCACAAAAAAATCTAATTTTGTACTAACCATATTTTTTAGTTTCTGACAAATCCGTAGCATCCATACTATATCAACGGCTTTGGATAAAAACTCCATCAAATTTAAAATTAAATTCATATTTATAAGAGATCCAGTCTTTTGACTATTCATCAACACCTCACTGAAGATAAATAATGGCTGTTAATGTAAGAAAAGAAAAGTAACAATAGCTAAAACCATGAAGCTTCTTACTCTTACCAACGTTGATAGCTGCAAAAATATGCAGAATAAAAATATAAGAATCGGTATTTCCATTAACTTAATTAAATCTTTTAATAATCCATTTAATTTATATCGAAGTATTAAAAATCGATCAATAACATCGCTCAAATCGCAACATATGATAGTTAAACTTTTTCGTTGTTTGAATTTCTTTTCGTTGAACTTTTCCAGAGACTCCAATAAAGTTTGATTTAGTTCGTTGTATATAAAAGTTATAATCAAGATTTGACTGTAGAATATTGTTGAGATTAAAGCAATAAAAATATTTGGTTGTTGAAAAAAAAAACACAGAATCACTCTCCTAAATGTTCGATCAGAATGAAACGTTTTGTAGGAATTACTAAAGATGTTGATATAAGATATTAGATAAAGAGTTCCGAAGAAATGTACTAATATATTATATAACGTTTTTGCAAATACATTTATTATTATTTTATTCCAATTCAATTTGATTTCTGTAAATAACTGTATTAGTTTAATTAATTTTTTAATAAATTTGATTAATTTGTTAACATTAACATAGTTTATTTGCACCAATCCCAGAACTAAGGATACAATTAGAAATTCACAGGTTATAATAAATATATAATCGTCAAATCCATATTCTGATAACAAAAATTCTTTTGAGAAATAATATATACTCTCTAGGGCTGGGAAAAATGTTACAAAAACCATAATGATAATAAAACAAATGTAAAGATTATAGAAAGTAGACTGTTTTGTTACTGTCAGATTACTCAAATTGATGCGCACAGGTAACACTGAGTTGATTTCAAAAATTATTTTCATAAAAAGTAATAACAACTTATAAGACATTTCCGGTTGTTTTTGAAACTATGACTAATCAAACGTAGAAAGTTGTGAATGTTCATGAAAAAACTAATTTATTAGATTCAATAATAATTTTATAATTAATGGAATGATAAATTATTGAAGGAGCATAATGACAATTTCCTAATTGTACGGACAACCTTCATAGAATATTTTGTGTCTATTTATGAACCTCAACGTTGATAAATAGTCGTTCATGATATGGAAATTAGATGAAAATTAAAACAAGTCACCAGACATCTAAACCCTACAGCATCAACAATGTCAACAGTTTACACTTTACCATGCTCAGGTTAGAACAAATAATTTCATTGCGGTATATGAAAGCTGACGAATAATACTGTTTGAATATAACTTGTTGGTGATCATCGGTGTTAAAGTTGGTGTTTAACTTCCACTCCAATCCAATTAAATCCAAATAAGCGAATAAACAACTATGGTAAACGGTGACAACGGTGGTGTTGTAAAACTACAAATTGTACAAGAATTTAATAGCACATACTCTATTATTAATTGGGATATCAGGTCATCAACATCTTAAAATTATTATAAAAACAAACTAAAAACTAAAATAAAAATCGAAAATAAATTCAAAGAATTTGCGATAATTCTTGAAATAAAGATATGGTCCTTCGAGCCGGATAATTTAGATAAAGTTGCCGATTGATTGAAAGGTTTTCGAGTTTGTACAAAAAACTTGTCACATGTAATAGTATATTACATATCTAGAGTTGTAAATAGCATTTTATATGCGAGGGAAAATTTTGCGCACGAGACGCGTAGCGTCGAGTGCAGTATCTCCACGAGCATGGAAAATGCTTTACAACTCGAGATTTGTTGTATACTTTTTCTACGACTTTGTTTTAATGCCCAAACGCAAATAATTACTTGAAAAAATGAACTATTAATTATGAATTAAATGCAAATACTTTCCAAATTGTGGTAGGCTTTGCATTATTCTGTGTCAAAATGAATTGAAATATTTAATTTTTAAAAATCAAATTTTTCGTTAAATAAAAATTTTTCTTTTTATTAAAAGCGTGTGGTAATATATATATATATGAAAATCCATTACCGCACGCTTTTTTTACTTACCGCACGCTATTTGAAATAATCAATTTACATGTCTTGGATAGTGTGATGTAATTTATAATTTACTGTGATAGGAGTAGAAAAAAAATCTTCCCTACGCTAACTAACTATCCAGTATTGCTATAGGATTATAGCAAGAACCTTGAGTATCACATATATTTAATCTTTTGAATTTATTTATAATGAAAATAAAAGGATAACACGTGGCTGAATGATTTATTGAACACGTTTCTTACGATAGTTCAAAGTCTTGCGCTGATAAACCAAATAAAAATTATAAAGAATTGATAGATTTGGAACACCAAATATTCACAATTGATGCTAACATTAAACCTGATCTAGAAACAGTCGATGAAAACTTTTACAAAATATTATCGATCCTGCAGAGGATCATGCACTCAAAAGCAAACCCGAAATTTTTTTAAAAGCAAACCCGAAAGCAATCCCGAAATTTTTTCAAAAATTATCTCTACATAATTTTTTTCAGTTTGTTATGAAAGAGATGTGCAGACTCCTTAGTGGGTATATTAATGAGCGAAAAGTTCCCAAGAAACAAACTTATCGTTTTGTTATTGTTTACAAACGGCCGTTAATATACTATAAATAGAAGAAGATAGAGGGCTTCTGTCTCTTAATCCTATTCTGTGCCAAACGGTTAACAGCTGTTTGCTGTCGATTGTGATTTTTGACGTTTACAGATTGAGTTTTGTTTTTGGGTGTTGTTTTCTTTCAACTTATTACAAAAACTAATTAATTTGATGATAAAAATAAATAAAAAGAAAATATAAAAAAAAAGAACTCAAAACAATTGTTTGTACATATATACAATGTTTACCATAAATTTGTGTTAACTAATATTATAAAAATAGGCAATAAACTGTCAAATAAAATATTGAAAAAAAATCATGACTATTCGCATATCGAGCGTTTATCATAGTTTTGTGTTAGCGAATATTGTAAAAATAGGCAATAAAAATCTGGTAAATAAAATATTGAAAATAAATCATAATTGTTCGCATGTCCAACGTTTTATCATAATTCTATGTTAGTAAATATTGTAAAATTAGGCAATAAAAATTTGTTAAATAATATTTTATTTTAAAAAATCATAACCGTATGTATGGAAAATTCTGTGATAATTCTTTATAAAAGAGACTGTTAATCAATAAAAATCGTAATTGTATTTGTGCGAAGTAAAAATAATAATTCTGTGATAACCAGTGTCTCAAAAGAGGAAATCAACAAAAACAAATCTGTAAAATAAATAAATTTTAAAAGTATATGGCTAGGGTTGTTATATTTCGAGGACAGCGAACGTTTTAACGTGAAGTGACCGAATGATTGCGTCCGGATGGTGTATTCGCTTTGGTTGGCAGTCTAAATTAAACAATTTATCACATGCCACCATTGCGTCCTGTGTGCTGAATATTGCAGCACATTTCCGTATCAATCATTTTGTATTATGCATTTGGTGTCATCCTGTACGCTGAATAATTAAAGATATTTCTGGAATAATAACGACTTCCATGATCATAAAAAAGGTTTTGCTGAAACCATTTCCCAACATTTCTATTATTCGGAAGGCTGAATAATAGGATATTTCCTGAATATCTACAAGTATTGCCGGTGGAATTCTACAAACCGTATATTGGACCAGGATGCATGAGTAAAGGGGCTCTTTGAGAAAGGATCTGGACTAGCTATGAGGTGAGTCATATTTTAACTTTGTTCTATGTGTGGGTATGAATGATTATGGATATGTATGTAGGTGTATGAGCGTGTATATATGGTTGTGTATGTATGAAAGAGTAGCTTTGTTGCATGCACGTGCCAGAATCCAATTGGAACCATATAAACAGGAATTTTACATAAATATTGCAAAACTTATAAATAATTAAAATTAAAAATGGATGGCTTATTAATATTCACCACTCAAGCAATTGTTTTGGGGTTCATTACCGAATTTTATGATGGAATGAAAAACGAAATTCGTGACTTAGCAGTAACGAATAGATTGGTGAAAGAATATATGGCGGATGAAAAAGAATGCCTTCATTCTATTGTTACCATACCAATATTTAATCCAATTATTGCATCTCAACGGATAATGTTTTGCCAATTCGATAATTTGTGTACTACATTACAAAGTGCAAATGATTACAATATTATTTTTGAAGACTTTTTTTGTGTACTTTTTTTAGTTTGGAACAAAATTAATAGAAATGTTACAACGGCATATGTGAATATTCATCTCGTTGGTTAAACATGTGTGATGCCTGATGCGATTGTACTAAAAACAATTTCCACACAGGGGGGTATATTAACATCATTGCTTGATTCATGGACTGAGCTGTATAAGTATGATCAGCCTACAATAGTAGAAGCATTTGAACAGCTTGTAGTAAGTTCTGATGCTTGAACTATTGCATGGAAAGCATTACAATCGGTTACCAAAAAGTCAAAACACGATCCATTCTCATGCACTAACTGTTGTTAACCATCAATATTAGTCATTATATTCAAGCCGCCGAGCACTAGATCTTTCATTATCTGATATTCTTTTCTTGCATTTGTTTCCGTCATCAAAACATTCTGTATACTGGTGGTACCTCTCGTAATGTGCATATCCACAGTTATGAAAATGATAACAAGTTAATCTCCTGGATTAAATATGGTAGTTTGACCGTATCGCGTAGTGTGAATGCGCGTATGAGCATGGATGAGGGCATACGTGTGTGAGTTTGTGTATGTGTGAGTATATGTGTGTGTGTGTGAGTATGTGTGTGTGTGGGTATGCGTATGAGTGTGTTAAAAATATGGAGCTGGACGTGGTGATCGTGGTTTGTTCATATACGGATGTCGCCAGAGTCTACTCAGTGCATTTGCTTTTTCATATATCCGCTTATTTTATCATGAGACACGCGTACTATACCGGTATTTGTGTTGGAGCAGCAGGTATTCTTCTTTCGACCCCACTTACTGAAGCTAGCTTGGGGCTTTATAAATCTCACTAGGTGTGCACCCTGCTGTGCCACTTCATTGCATTACCAATGAAGCAGCGCTTCATTACATATTCCGTTGTGGTCCTTTTTTTGCTGCTTCCTACGATGTACTAAATCCTAACAGTTCAATTACACCTGTTACACCATATAGAGGTAAAAGTCATTCACAGGGCTTTCAGAAAATGTTGGGAGATAGAAAACTTTATGCCGGGAGGTATTAGAGAAGACAACAGCCAGCTTAACGTAGCGCTTCCGTTAAAAAAATTCAGTTCTCTTGAACAGAAACTTTTAAGAAATGCAGATTTACGCAAGCACTATATGTGGGAGTAATTTCGAGATTCTTGGTTTTGTAGGAACTAAGTATCTTTTATATTAAATTAACACAACGTTTAGTTATATGCAATAAACTATAATTTTATTTAAACAGTTTTTTTATACAATAATTGGTTTAATATGTTGTTTCAAGTACATTTGATTTCGAATTAAATTTTTATTATAATTATAATCTATTTTACTCTAAATTTAATTTGCAACAAAAACTAGAAAAACAACATAAAATTGATATTATGAAAAAAAGAAATACATTCGAACAAAGAGCCAATGTCACCTCATCCTGATTATTCGTTGTTATTTTAAACGGTATCACGATGATAAAATATGGAGGGGCTGAAATCTCACAGCTCTGAGATATCCAGACTTCAGTCTGGGTTAAGGATTTCTATATAGTTTTCGGCAAAAAACTTTTATGAGGACATGGTTTTCAGTTTTGGGCAGCGATGTATATCAAACATAATTTTTTGTTAAAGTGCTTGTATGTTTTAACTCTGTATAGATATGTATTAAAAGACTAACACGAAACGTCAATACGTTTTCGGAAAATTATAACAGATCATACATTAACATATTTTGTTGGAAAGATTATACAATCAGCAAACTAATCAAAAATCTCTCCATTTAGCGTTTCGATATTTTAAAACCACAAATTCATATTACTTCGGTCTGAAAGATCTAATTATTACATACATGAGCCAAAAGTGAAATTCTTACCCCCTTTTTTGGCACTTTTCGACGTTTAAGGACCTACTGATTCTAAAAAAGCAAAACAAAATGTATGTCTGTCTGCCGGCCGGCCGTCCTGCCGTGCCCTCATTACCTACGCTGCAGGGAAAACCGCAGGAGGGATTTCAAAAATTTATTTTTCTAAAAATAGGTATACTCAAGGGACAGGTCCGAAACGACTTCGATAACTGTACCGGATGTGTGTCAAAAAAAACCATTAAGTGGGTCAAAAACAGCAAATTTTCATATTTTCGGCTTAAAAAACGTTAATTTTAAGTGATTACGAGTAGGAATATTGAATTTGGAGAAATCTTGATGGTGTGGATTGGTATGTGAGATCAAAAACTAGATTATTGCAGTACAAGTTTGTCAAAAAAGTCAAAAGAAAGATTTTTATTAATTTGTTTACCCAATTTTTTGAAAAAAAAAATAAAATTAATTATTTGTTTGACATAAATTTTTATTATTATTATTGAGAATTATGGTAATATCAGTTTGTCAAAAAAATGTTGTCAAGTGTGTCAAAAGAAAGATTTTAATTTAGTTTTTTATCCAATATTCTGGAAAAAAATAAAATTAATTATTTGTTTGAAATGAAATTTTATTATTATTATAGAGAATTATGGCATAAAAAAACTTGACATTGTTTTTTGTGTCAAAAAATGATTTCATTTATTTTTTTAGCTAATTTTTTGGGAAAAAAATGTAGCTGTATTTATGACCTAAATGTAGTTGAAAATGAAATTGGACATGGAAATTTTTGAATTTGTTATAGTTTTTGAAATATTTTTGGAATTTTGAAAAAAGTTTTTAGTTTTGATTTTGCAAAAATTTTTGGAATATTTTTAGAATTTTGAAAAATTTAAAATTTTTGATTTTATTATAATTTTTCGAATTCTGAAAAATGTTTCAATTTTTGATTTTGTAAGAATTTTAGCAATATTTTTAGAATTTTGGAAATGTTTGAATTTTTAAGATTTTTTGGAATATTATTGGAATTTAGAAAAGGTTTTAATATTTGATTTTATTCTAATTTTTGGAATATTTTTGGCATTTTGAAAAAAGTTTGATTTTATTTAATTTTACAATATTTTTGGAATTTTGAAAGAAATATGAATTTGTGATTTTGTAATATTTTCTCGAAACGCTAAATAGAGAGATTTTTTAGCAGTTTGCTGAGTGTATCATCTTTTCACTAAATTATGTTAATTTATGATCTTTTATAATTTTCCGGATTCGTATTGATGTTTCGTGTTAGTTTTGTAATAAATTTCTAAACAGAGATAAAAAAAACTTGTACTTTAACAAAGAGTTATTTTTGATATACATCGCTGCCCAAAACTAAAAACCATGTCCTCATAAAAGTTTTTTGCCAAAAAACTTTATCAAAATCCTTAACCCAGACCGAAGTCTTGATATCTCAGAGCTGTGAGATTTCAGCCCCTCCATATTTTCTTTCAAAATTCCAAAAATATTGTAAAAATTAAATATAATCAGAAATTCAAACTTTTTTCAAACAAAATTCTAAAAATATTTCAAAACTTATAACAAAGTCAAAAATTAAAAATTTTTCAAAATTCTAAAAACATTCCGAAAATTCTCACAATATCAAAAATTGAAACTTTTTCCAAAATTCTAAAAATATTCCAAAAATTAGAATAAAATCAAAAACTTTTTCTAAATTCTAATAATATTCCAAAAATTCTTTAAAATTCAAAAACTCGAACTTTTTCCAAAATTCTAAAAATTTTGCAAAAATTATAACAATTTCAAAAATTGAAACTTGTTTCAAGATTCCAAAAATTATAATAAAATCAAAAGTTTTAAATTTTTCAAAATTCTAAAAATATTCCAAAAATTCTTACAAAATCAAAAATTGAAACTTTTTTCAAAAATTTACGTAAACAAACAGCTAAATTTTTTTTCCCCAAAAATTTATCTAAAAAAAATAAATGAAATCATTTTTTTGACACACTTGACAATAATCCAGTTTTGATCTCACATACCAATCCCGACCATCCAGATTTCTCCACATTCTTTGTTCCTACTCATTATCACTTAAAATGAACGGTTTTTAAGCAAAAAATATGCAAATTTCCTTTTTTTGACACACTTGACGAATTTTTTGACACACTTCCGGTACAGTTATCGAACACATCGTCTTTTCAACTTATACCATTGAGTGTACCTATTTTCAAAATTCAAAATTTTTGAAATCCCTTCAGCCGTTTTCTAGACTTCGTCGGTTGTGATGGACGGCCGGACGGCCGGCAGACAGACATACAATTTTTTTCTGCTTTTTTAGAATCAGTAGGTCCTAAACCGTCGAGAAATGCCAAGAAAAGTGGGAGTAAGAATTTCAATTTTAGCTCATGAATGCAATACTTAGGTCTTTCAGACCGAAGTAACTTAATTGTTTATTAAATTTTGATATAGAACCGCTTCAACTCAAATTCATTCATCATTCTGCAGAAACAAAATTGAAAAATAGGGAACACTAAAAGCCAGTTCTATTACCAAGCTAAGCGTTGTCTTTGACGCGTCTGCGATATCAAAGTCTGGAGTGCCACTTAATTCCTCTCTTTTTTTAGGTCCTACCATCCAACAAAATCTTGTCAACATTCTGCTTAGATGCCGGAAGCACTGTTTGTTTTTCTCAGGTGATGTCGAGAAAATGTTTCAAACAAGAAAATTACATTACAACGTATTCTACTGTCGGAGACTGCGAAAATATTTGAATCCGTTTGAGTGTCTTTCGTCCATTGTAATTGGTGTTAAGATTTTATGACAATCGCTTTGGCAGTTAAAGGTAGATGGGGACGATAAACTCGAATGAATATTTTAAGACTTTACACATAATTTACACATTTTGAAGTCATTAGAAATTCCGAGATGGTTGAAGTCTTCAGATATTGAGTTGATCGGGTTTGTAGCTGCTTCACAGGCAAGATATGCAGCAGAAATATATTACAGAACCTTGCAGATGAATGTAAGTGTCCTGATTAATTTAGTTGCAGCTAAGGCAATACAGCTAATATTAACCGATTTAAAAAAGTTTGAATACCATAAAATGTAAAACTCCCTGTCATCTTACCACATAACCACAAAATGTCTGAAATTATGGCTCAAGAGGCTTTCATTTCGTACCATCGCTCCTCAAATTATTTATGCGTCAAAATTTTACAATTCCTATATGTAAAAAACTTGTATAGAAAATTATACATATATGCATCACTTGCTGGCGATTCAAGAAAGTAAATCTAACACAACTAATAGGACAACTACTACCATCAACAGTGAGCCTAATGCCATTGTTTTATTTGTCTAGTATCGATTATGCAGGACACTATATTGTGCGAACTAAGCATAAACCGCAATCAACTACGTTCAAAGCGTATCTAGCAGTAATCGCATGCATCAAAGGCTGTTTATTTAGCTGTCATCATCGATCTATCACCTTAATATTTCTGACTGCAGTGAAGAGTCTCCAAAATTGGAGCATTTAGTGATATTTACAGTGACAACAAAACTATTTTTTTTGGAGTGAATTATGAGTTCAAAATTCTCTAAGACACCATCAAGAAACTAAAGTTCGCAAAGACCACCAAAAACTGGACAGTAGTGCAAGGAACATATTGGCTTTTTGTGTCTCTTTACGCCAAATCACACACAAACAAAATAAATTTACAATTAACTCCGGCCCAGGTAAACAATACGTCGTTGTTACATGAAAGTAATTCAGATGGTTAAAGATAGATAACGCCAATCAAAACATAGTAGATACCACCCCAACAGGTAATACCGTATTGGATTCTAGATTCAATGAGTGCGAAATATATATTACGCAGTACTGATATTGGACAAGAAGATCTTAACATATACATATTACGCAATGATATTAGGAGTTCTTTTCGTATTTTGTTTATATGACTTTTCCAATTTAGTCTGGAATCAATAACAAAACCGAGATACTTAATTTCTTCCACAACGTCAACTTCGAAACAATTTACTCCACATATAGAATTTGAGCAGTTTGATGAATGATATAAGTATGAACTTTGCAGTGTGACAGGGGACATAGTTAAGTTAAAATGCATTACTTTAGTTTTAGTGCTTAATATCATATAGTGAATATTGAACCACACACTCAATAGTTCAAGATCATGTAGAATGTTCGCTTCATTGTTAGCAACTGAATCAGCATCGTAAATCAAACCTATATCGTCAGCGAAAGCCACCATAAATCCTTTGAGTCCGCTTTTAAAAATGGAGTTTATATATAAAATAAACAGTATAGGACCCAGGACTGAGCCCTGAGGAACTCCCGCTTTCAAAGTTCCAAATATACTGTGGGATTCGCCAACTTTGACACATTGTGTTCGACTTGATAAGTAAGATTTAAACCAAGAATGGGGTAGACCTCTTATACCCATATTCCAGAGTTTGTTTATTAGAAGAGTGTGATTTACTGTGTCAAAAGCTTTGGATATATCAATATATAGACCTGCAACTTTCTTTTTTTTGTTTAAGCTTACTCACACTTTGCTCAAGAATTTTATGAGAGCATCTTCGGTTGACCTCTTCTTTCGAAAACCAAATTGATTTGGGGCAACCAAGTTATATTTTTCACAATAATTGACTAGCCTGGTTTTAACTGCCTTTTCAAAAAATTTGGAAAATACATTTAGTAGTGCCATTGGCCTGTAATTGGTTGGCGAGTCTCTATCACCCTTCTTAAATAGCGGAAGCACAGTCGCGGTTTTCAAACTTTCAGGAAAAATACCGGTGTTTAGTGACAAGTTAAATAAGAATTTGAGAATACGAGAAATTGATTTTGAAATTTTTTTAATTAGGCAACTAGTTAAACCATCTATGCCATGTGAGTTTTTATTTTTTAGACCGGAGATTATAGATATTATTTCATTTTCTGTTATTTCGAAAAAGACAAAATTTTCTGTCGCAGTTTCATCATATGCGAGGTGGCTTATCTCATCATTTATGGTAACTCTATTTATAGAATCTGTAGGAACATTTAAAAAATAATCATTTAAAGTGTTAGCTATAACCAAAGGATCGCTACTACTATTAGTTGGGCTGGTTGCAATGGATTTAATCGTATCATTATCTTTCGAGTTCCCTAAAAAGTTGTTTATTGTATTCCATTGTGCTTTTATATTTCCAGAACTTTTGTTGAATTCGCTGTTGTAGTATGATTCTTTGGTATTTGTTATTTGAGAGGCAACTTTCTTTGATAATTTTTCATGATATTTTCTAAGCCTAATGTCATTGGGCTTACGATCTAATTTTTTGGTGATTTTATTTTTATGCATAATTTTGTTCAGTAGGAAAGGATTCATCCATGGTTTTAACATAGTTACATGACATTTTATAATTTTACGTGTGGTACATTTGTCAATATTCACAGTGAGAGTATTCATAAAGTTATCATACGCAATAGAGGGATATGTTTCGTTAACGTGAGAGCATTAAGTTTAACTGTATCAATGTCGGTTTTAGTAAATGTAGATGGTTTATTTTTTGTGGATACTTTATTGAAAAATATTTCCATAAAAATTAGGTTGTGGTCAGTGATATTAAGTCTCAACGACTGGGTTTCTATGGAGTAATTTAATTTAGGATCATTTCTACCATATATATGATCAAGGCAAGTTTGTGACCTTTCCGTAATTCTTGTTGGCTTATTTATAAAAGATTCCATACCAAATGAGGCCATTAAAAGTTTATAATCATAACTGAGGGCGTCATCAAGTATATCAATATTTAGATCACCCAATATCATTACGTTTTTATCGTTTATATTAATTAATAAATCTTTTAATTCAGTAAGAAAAGTGCCGATGGAGAAAGAGTGGAGACGATATATACATATGAAAGAATACTTGATTCCATCCAACATAACATCAACCCTTAGACAATCAGCCGAATTCAAGTTATAATTAATGATTTTATAATCCAAGTTGTTACAAATATATACTGCAACTCCTGCTGCTTTATTCAAATCTTACTTATTTAAACGAGCAATAATTGTTTATGGCTAAATTTTTTCTCGAAAACGGCACTATAATTTTTTCTGAAAATTCGCACACTACCATTTTCCGGTGCGAAAAAACGATCTAGATAGGTCACGACTTTGGGAAAAGTCGTTTAGAGCCTTAATTAAGGAAAAACATTTTTCATATGAATGACGTCACAAATACTTTTAACAGTTATAAAAAAATTTGATGAAGATGAGTGTCTGTGCTAAGTATTTAAAAAAAATTAACAAAGCAACATATGAAGACAATATATTTCCTGCACTAAATTTGACATTTAGTTTGTCATCGGAAATTATTTTTTCAAAAACAAAAAAAATAAAATTTGTGAAATAAAAATAAATAATAATTTGCAAAGTAATAAAATCGTGATAAAAAACTTAAACAGTTGTAAAATTAAAAAGTTTTATTATATTTTGATTTTTCATCAACGTAAAAACCAAATTCGAAATATGTATAGGGGACGGGGAAAATGAGCAAAATCGAATCTAAGAGATTTTTTTCAAACAACCTGAACCACCAAACGCGGCAAGACCAATCCGAAAAGCTAAAGCAAAAGGCATGAAAAAAATGTCAAAAGTAACTATGATACTTAAGGAATCTCAATCCCAAGAACACCTGGAACAAATCCAACGAATAAATGCGCATCGTATCGCAAACGAAAGTGATGAAGAACGTAATCATCGCTTGGAACAAAAACGAAACCGATCTTCACAGCGAATCGCAAACGAAAATATTTCACAACGAAATAAGCGGTTACAAGACATACGACAACGAGCATCACAACAAATCGCAAACGAAAATGAGGAACAACGAAATCTGCGACTAGAAGAACAACGCCGTCGCAATGAACGAACCAGTACGAACCTACAAAGATGCCGTAAACTACGCTAGCGTTAGTTACAAATCATTGGGACCCTTTAACATTGTATGTATTAACTGCGGAGCCCTCTATTTCCAAGAAGAAAGAGTAGCAAATAAGGGTGATTCATTTGGAGATTGCTGCTTGCATGGTCGTATCGTGTTGCCACCTCCACAGTTTCCAAATGAATTGGTCAACCTATTTTTAAGACGTCACCCGCTCGCTAATGAGTTCCACAAACAAATTCGAAACTTAAACTCTTATTTCGCTTTAGCTTCATTCAATGTAAGCGATGATCGACTATTTGCTCATCAATAGTCGTAATATTTTTAGCTTCAAAGCAGCTGGACAGGTTTATCACAAAATGAATATGGCGGCACATCCGACACAAACCACTCAAGGTGATTTCGAACAACCTTCATATGGACAAATGTACTTTTTAGACTCCGATGATGCTGTTGATGAACGCCTTGCACATCCTCTAAATTATGGAATCAGTCGTGAATTAAAAGACCTGTTGGAGAAAATATTGCGAGAACAAAACATTTATGCCCAAAGTTACATGAGGATGCGAGAAGTGGAGGATGATATAAATCAACGTGCTGCTGCACTGGGACTAAAACCTCCAAATGTGCAGCTCATTTTTACAGTAGTGCCAGATGGTGTGGATTATAGACGGTTCAACCCTCCTGCATGTAATGAAATATGCGTTGTTCTTACGCTTAACGCTGATCAAAGTTTCCCGTCAAATGAAATGGTTGTAAAACAACGTGGTAAAGATGTTGTTATTTTGAAAAATATCGACCATCGTGTGGAGCCCTTTACATTCCCATTGTTTTATCCAGCCGGAACGTCAGGATATACCGTGGGTATGCCACTTCGAATACCTTATGCAAGTCGTCCACATTTAACACGTCTGGAACTAGCACAATATCGTATAGCTTTTCGACCTGAACACGCCAAAAGCCTTTCTTTGCAAACTAATTTAACACCCGACCTGCGTCAAACAGTTTTCAACGCTTTACATTTTGGTGGACGACTTTTTCAACAATATCTCGTCGATACTTTCATTCGAGTTGAACGTGATCGCATCCAATGGATCAAATTTAATCAAAAAACTATTTTAGCCGATCAGTACGCAGGTGTTACCCGACTTATCAATGACTTAGCTGCGAAACAGAATGCAATTGTTGGAGAAAAAACAATACTACCATCATCATTCACCGGATCAACGCGTTACTATACTGAACATTTCGAAGATGCAATGGCCATTGTTCGTCGTCTTGGATCGCCAGATTTCTTCATCACCATGACTTGTAATCCCGACTGGCCAGAAATTAAAGAAGCAGCGCGTATTAAATCTGATCATGGAGTTATCATACAGCAGTCCGCTCAAGATCGTCCCGATCTCGTCGATCGAATAGCGAAACAAAAATTTAATGAAATTATAAATGATTTGGATAAAAAACAGATATTTGGAAAGGTGGCCGCATATATGTATACAATTGAATTTCAAAAACGTGGACTACCACATATGCATTTGCTGTTGATCATGAATTTTGAAGATCGAATCCATAATCCAGAAGAAATTGATGATCTAATTTCAGCTGAAATTCCAAATACCGACGACCCTGAATTGCGAGAGTTAGTCTTAAAGTGGATGATTCATAATCCGTGCGGAGTGGAGTTAAATCCAGATGCTACATGTATGGTCAATAAAAATGGTAAATTGCTGTGCCGCTTCAGTTTTCCAATGCAATTCAAAGAAGTAACATCCGTAGCGGATGATGAAAAACCAAAGTATCGTCGTCGTTATGACCCCAAATTGGACTTAAATAATCGAGAAGAATTTTCACATGAACTTGCAGTATATCGAAAAGATAAGGATAATCGACGAGTTACACGAGATAATCGGCATGTGGCTACATATAATGCTTATTTGCTGAAAAAATTCCAATGTCACATCAATGTTGAATATGTTGGCAGGATAGGTCCGGTAAAATATTTATATAAATACATCTACAAAGGACACGATTGCGCTTCAATAAAGGTTATCGAAAATCAACGGAGTTTGATTTATAATGAAGCAGACACCTATGTAGAAGGTCGCTGCATTACACCACCTGAAGCATGCTGGCGATTATTTGGCTACGAAATCCAAAGAAAGAGTCATATTGTTCAGCGTTTGAATATTCATTTACGTGGTCAATATCGAATGCAAGATATTGACCAAGCCCAAGAAGATCTATCAGATATTGGACCAAAAGGTTCAATGCTAGAAGCGTATTTTAGACAAAACCAGGCGTTGAAGCAAATGCAAACAAACCAGAACTACTTCTACTATTGGCAAATGCCCGAAAATTTTAAATGGGTTGGAAAAACGAGTACATGGGAACCGCAAATCCGTCGATTGCGTGTTATTGGTCGAATACACAACGTAAATTATGTTGCTCAACCAGAATGCTTCCATTTGCGAGTACTTCTCTATCATGTGAAGGACGCAACAAGTTTTGGTGATCTCCTTACTGTGAATAACATTCGTTATGCGACATACAAACAAGCTTGTCTAGCTCATGGCCTCGCCTTCGATGATAAACAGTGGATAGATGGTCTAGAAGAATCGGCACTGTCCAAAATGCCTTCGGTAATGCGAATACTCTTCGTTCAGATTCTTATTTTTGGATGTCCTGAAGATCCAAAAGGTCTCTGGGAAAGATTCAAAAATCAGTTGGCTGAAGATTTTATTCTGCAAGTACGACGAAATAATAGATCTGATGATGCTGCAATTAAACGTGCTTATCGTATTATTGCATTCAAGTTAAATACGACAGCAACAGAAGGTCGAAATTTTCGTTTCTGGGTGGAACGATATGGTATGGACGTCATTGACAATTACGAAGATGAACAAAACATGGACGTTCTAAATTCTGATGAGTCAGCTGCTACTGGAGAACGCATGTATCGGCTTCTGCGAGGAAAACAGATTGAAATTGTGGACAGTATTTTACGTGCAGCCAATGACAATAACTATTTTGAAACAAAATGTTTTTTCATAGATGGACCAGGTGGTACCGGTAAAACCTTCGTGTATAAGACCTTATACCACTTACTTTGTGGCCAAAATCACAAAGTTAAATGTATGGCATTTACTGGAATCGCATCAACTCTATTGCCTGCTGGACAAACATCACACAAGACATTTGGTCTGAAAGTTCCGCTTTCGTCAGATTCAATTTCCAGCATTAAACCTGGTTCAATCAAAGCTACAAAACTTGCTCAAGTTGATGTTTTCCTTATGGATGAGGCACCGATGTTACCAAAGTATGGTTTACAAAATATGGATCAGTTGTTGTGGTCTATTGCAAATCCAAACTTGCCATTTGGAGGGAAAATTTTAGTCGCTGGAGGTGATTTCCGTCAGTGCTTACCGGTTCAACTCCGAAGCAACCGTAGTGAACCACTCGATTTGTCGATCAAAAAAAGTCATCTATGGAAGCATTTCAAAAAATTTTCGTTAACAAAAAATATGCGTGTCAATCCTGAGCAGGAAGCATTTGCAAAGTATTTCCTGACACTGGGAAATGGAAATGTTCCAAAAATTGACTTTAATGAAATCGAATTACCTGACGATATAATTTCCAGTGGTAATTTAATCGAAGAAGTATTTGGAAATTGCCTTGCGAATCAAAATTACGATGGAATGAAGGAACGTGTTATTCTCGCGCCGCTGAACAGAGAAGTCAGTAATATTAATGCTGAGATTGTCGATCGTCTCCCAGGAGAATACAAATCGTATATAAGTCATGATTCTGTGAAGGATAAACAGAAAGGAGGTATTGAATTCACGCCAGAATTTCTTAATTCGATTGAAATTGCTGATTTGCCATCCCATGAATTAAAACTAAAGAAAAATACGATAATTATGCTAATGCGTAATTTAGATATTTCGGAGGGTATGTGCAATGGAACACGTCTGATTGTTACCGAATTATGTAACAACGTAATTAAAGCAAAAATAATTACTGGGGAAAAGGCTGGACAAGCAGTACACATTCCTCGAGTTACGCTCGACTCCAGTAAAGGTCAACTTGGATGTACAATACAACGACATCAATTTCCGCTTCGATCAGCGTTTGCGATGACCGTGCATAAATCCCAAGGGCAAACGTTCGAATTTGTTGGCGTCGACCTTCGTACACCTGTTTTTAATCACGGTATGTTGTACGTATCATTTTCCCGTGTTAAACGACAAAATAACTTGAAAGTTCTATTACCACCTGAAAATGAACGTCGGGTGTATAATGTTGTGTGGAAAGAAGCACTGAACGATGAAACTTCTATATAAGTCTTGATAGTGACAGCGACGACGGTCACCTCGGCAACAACGATTTTATGTCTCAGCCGAATAAAATAAAATGAAATTAAAGTTGTTTTGCGAAAAAAGTTAAAAAATTGTCTTTCTTTTCACCGAGCATAGCTCGGTCTCCTGGTACTTATTACAATTTGCGCAAAAATTATAGTTTTCAATATTATAGTTACCAATTTCAAGTTCCTTTATCCAAATTTCCGAAAGAAACATCAGTTGTGGTTTTTTTTGAAAAGCATTTACGTGTGAGAAAAAACTATCTAAATTTTTTCGCATACTACGTATGTTTTGATGTACAACAAATAAATTAGAAAAAAGTTTGGTTTTGGTGTTAGTATCAGTTATTTCATCAATTAAATCTGACCGTTTAGTGCTAATATTAGTGTTGTTAGTATTGTTGCAATTTGGATTAAATGAGCAAGGAATATCAACGTAACTTCGATCTTGATAAATATCAGACATTGTATTAAATAATTTAAGTTTAAACAATAATTAAAGTAAATAAAAATAACAAATTAAATTTTTTCAAGATCTGGAAAGTCACGTATAAATTTTACCTGCTCATCATCGGTCTTTCTCATCATAATTAATCCATTTCTAGTCCAAAGGTAATTAAAATGTTTGGCCTTCATCAGTTGTTTTGCTTCAAAAAATAATTTACGTCTCCTAGCCGTTAGACATTCATTGATAAAGATTTTATTAGCTGTATTTTGAACTGGTTTAAAATTTAATGCTAAATTGATTGTTGACATCTGTTTTTTGTTGATTTTTGTTTCATAATTTCTACTTTCGTGTCATCACTGATGAAATTTACAATTATAGCTGGATAATGAGGTTTGTTATTTTTGGCAAAATTTTGTTGTTGTTTTAAACGGTAGCAGTTTTTTATTTCATTTTTGTCCAACTCAATATTGAGTATTTTACTGATAACATGAATTACAGTATCGGTAGTAATTTCGTTATCGATTTGAGGAATGCCAGAAATTTCGATGGATTTATTTTTTGATTGCTGATCGATGTGATCCAATTTCAGGTCTAAATCGTAAATTTTGGATTTAAATTCTTGGTTTTCCTTTTTGAGTTTTTCTTTGGTGGTTATTAATTATTAAGAACTGTTCACCTATTGAACATGGATGGAATCAAGTGCAAATTCCAGGTCTTCTTGTATCTTATTTGTGAACGACATGAATCCCTTTACTATTGGATATCTTTTGATTGACAAACTGCTCATTTTACAACTTGAACCTGGTCGCTGACACCTCTTCATATCCCGAATATAACGGTGTCAATTAATGTGGTGGCTGTATCAACATTTGTGGCACCGTTGGGACAATGAGTAACTAGCTTCACTAACCGTCTTGCCTTCGACGCCTTTGCCAACGAAAAGGCATTGAAGTCAAGATCGGAGATATTAGTTGGCTACGCATTGAAAATATCGCTGCATTTTAAAAACCATTTTAAAAACCAACGCAAACATTTTAATTAAGCAATAGTATGAAAAAAAATGTAGTGTAATATTCACAATAGTAATATCACGGCTAAGGGGGTGTACGTGGCACAGCTTTAATTTTAAAATAAAAATAAAAAAAATTTGATAGCAGAATATTTGTGTCAATAAAAATAGACTGGCAGTTTTTTTTTCAACTAGAATTGCATTTAATTGTATCTTACGTTCTAACATATTTTATTAAAATAAGGAAGAAAACAAACGTTTTATATTTTCGTCATCTCGAACTGTAACAATAGTATGAAATAATTTATAGTGGCTGCAATCATCTATAAATAAATAAATTCAAAATTCAATTTATTATTTCATAAATTTGATCAAGCCTACCATATATAGCAACGAATAGTCTAATGGTAAAAAATTAAACACATCAAGCTTAAACGGATTTTGTAGAACTTCCAACAAAAATAAATTCATCTAGAAGATCGGGAGTTCATACAATAAATGAAAATCTATTATTCAAATACAATTCTAACTTACACTCATTTTTAATCGAATATCAATCCCTTCAGTGTTGATTGAGGTAATTGTTGCTGTTGTTTCTTTAGTCTTAAAAAAATTGTAGTTGATATCATTATTTCTACTTCACAAAACAAATTCAATTTTGTACCTACCATATTTTTTAGTTTCTGACACACCCGTAGAATCCAAACAATATCAACGGCTTTTGATAAAAATTCAATCAAACTTAAAATAAGTTTCATATACTTAAAGTATCCAGACAATCTACTATTCGTCAAAATCTCACAGTAGATGAAAAATGGCTGTCAATATAAGACAAAAAAAGTAACAACAACTAAAAATAATACAACTTCTTACTCTTACCAACGTTGAAAGCTGTAAAAATATGTAGAATAAAAATATAAGAATCGGTATTTCCATTAACTTAATTAAATCTTTTAATAATCCATTCAATTTATATCGAAATATTGAAAATCGATCAATATCATCGCTCAAATCGCAACATATATTTGTTAAGTTTTTCCGATGTTTTAATTTCTTTTCATTGAAAGTTTGGAGAGATTTCAATAAAGCTTGATTTAATTCATTGTATAGAGAAGTAATTATCAAGATTTGGCTATAGAATATTGTTGAAATTAAAATAGTAAAAATATCAGGTTGCAGAAAAATAAAACACAGAAACACTCTCCAGGGTGAAAAATCAATACGAAACAATGCGTCGATATCAAACGTATTGTAGGAATAACTTAAGTTGTTAATATGAGATAAAAGAAATAAAACTGTGAAGAAATGTACTAATATATTATATATCGTTTTTACAAATACTTTTATTACTATTTTATTCCAATTTAAATTTATTTCCTTAAATGTCTGTATTAATTTTATTAATTTTTTTATAAATTTGATAACATCATCAACTTTGAAATAATTTAAATGCACCATTCCCACAACAAAGAGCACAGTTAGAATTTCACAGATTATAATAAAAACTAGATCGCCAAACATATATTCTGATAAAGAAATATCCGTGGAGTAGTAATATATACTTTCTAGGGCTGGGAACAATGTCGCGCAAACTATGATAAGAGTAAAAAAACCTTTAAGATTATATAATATAGATTGTTTTCCTACTTTCAAATTACTCAAATTGATTCGAACCGGTAACACAGAGTTGATTTCAAAAATCATTTTCATAAAAATCAATAAAAGATTATGAGACATTGTCGGTTGATAAAGAAATAATGACTAGTCGAACAGTAGAAAATTGTATGAATTCAATTTATTAGATTTAGTAATAAAATTATAATTAATTGGGGTGATAAATTATTGAAAAAGGATAATGAAATTTTTTATTTGTGTTGACAGGCTTCTTAGAACATTGTGTGTGCTGATTTATGAATAATAGCGTTGACAAAATCCGTTCATGAGGTAGAAGCCAAATTAAAATTAAATAAACTCTCGTAAAGTATAAATTCACACTAGAATCATCCCTTGTTGTGTGACCTAGTCCTCAAAATGTGCAAATGTGTTGTTGTGGCACATATTATAATTCAATAACTCATATTACACAACGGCTTTTACAAAAAAATAACAATGGTGATAACAGTGGGATTTTGTGTTAAAAATGGTTACAGTTCCAGTCCAAAAAAAGAAATTACAAAAGAGAGTTTGAAAACCAGCTAAAATGCAAAGAGAAATTATATTTTGAGACAAATTATAAGCAAGGTAAAATGTTGGTGATCGAGTACGAGGAACTGGGACATACGGAACTAGTTTCAAAATGGAACTAAAAAATCTAGACTCTTGGATCTGTTTTTACTTACCTCATCATGGAGTGGTGAAGTATTCGGTACAACCACTAGACTACATGTTGTATTTAACATGTCGATCATTAAATGATAGATTGATCAATCATCAACTATCCAATCTAGGTTCACTCCAATTAAACACAAATTTGGGAAGCATCGTTCAGTTTTATCTGCAGATATAGAAAAACTTACTATTAGATTCTGATGCACAAATATGACGTTGATTTTAAAAGATATTTATTGGAGAAACTACTTGTCGGTAGTTAACGAAAAACAAGCTCAATAAAATCCTCGAAATCTACTTTTCTAGATGTTTTTTATAGTTTAGTCACATATAATTAATTAGGTATTAGAAATAAATCATTTCCTATGCAATAAAATTACAACACACAAAATCAAAATTTGCGCCTAAATGTTTTCTTGAAACTAGTGACCTTTCCTGACCTAAAAATCATTCGTCTATAAGAAATAAAACCAACTGATTAACGGCATGTAGGAAGCGGTAGATGCAAGTGGATTCTAGCCACCCAAAATTCAAATATTGAGAATTCTCTAATACAGCCAGAGTACGACCAAACAAAATAAACTAGTGACCTTCCCTGACCTAACGATTATTCATCTAAAAAAAATTTGAATTTCGAGCATTTTAAGAGCGGAAAATAAATGGATTTAAGCCCCTCAAAGCTCAAAATTTGAAAAGGCTGTAAAAAAAACGTGATACGACCAAACGAAAAAAACTAGTAATCTTTCCTGTCCTAACGATGATCAATATATTTAATATGTCAAACATTGCAAAATCAATATTTGGAGTTCTAGAATCCTAGCGGTCTATTGGGACTGCTTTTTCCTTATATTATATTCATAACAAAATTATTTGAACAACTGTGGATTTTGAAGATGAATTGTGATAAAGATTTACCAAAGGAAATTCATGACCAAATACTATATATCACAAATTAACATATATTGCTTGAAAGTATTGCCGTTGGGTGTTTTGTAAGTGTTTCATGAGAAAACCCGTTGCATGTTTTTTTTTTTTGCGGAGCAGTTTGATATGATGGAACCATAGCTGTGAATTTTATTACAGTCAACCCCAAGGCGGTACCTGTTGAGATTTAAACAATTATTTTAAAACTATATTGCCAACATTTGCTAACTAAAATAAAACAAACAAAACAAAAACTGAACGAACTTGTTAGTCTCGAATTTATGCATAAATAATTATTTAGGGCAACACTAATTTTAAGAATAAAACGAAAAGAAGAGATGTAATAAAAGGATGTACATAGTTGTTATATTTTTAATAGAGGCAAGAAAAATTTTTCTTTGTTATAATAATAAAATTAAAAATCAAAACTATAAGAGTATTTATTTAAATTAAAATAGAAATAGAGTCCACATAGTAAATCGAAGGATCAAACCACATCATTTGGTCCTTCGAGCCGGATTCGGAAAATGTCGTTTCATTAATATCTTGGACTAGTTCGTAAATCAGCCAAATCTGACACATGGATAAGAAACTAGAGGCTTTATACTAGAAAAAAATTTCGTTTTTTTTAATCCGTTATAACTTCCGTTGGATACTAATATTTTTAAAAACTTCATAAATTTAGAATCTGTGGAAACATTTTAATCCGTTTCTTATAAATATAACCCTCTGCAGTTAGAGGTTTTTGACTTGTTGGCTTCAACAAACAAGTTTGCAACAATCCATAACTACAATTTCCAAAAACCTTATAACAGTCAATGAAAAAAGTATTGCGACGCTGATGCATAGGCTGACTTCACCACAGCTCTGGTGAAACATAGTGTTCTGGATATATAATGAGCTAATATCCATAAAATACTTTAATTAAAAGCTAACCAATATTATGGACTTCATAGATCTAAAAAAATTTTATTTTTTTTTAAGTTACAAAGCGGAAGTTAGGATGCAGAACTGTTGTAAACCGTACTAAATGTGTATGTACCAAATTCCATCCAACTCGATTATCAGGTACAGATGTGCCATACATATTTGCATATTTTTGCAAAGTGTAATCAAAATTACTTAACGAACGAATGTTGTATGCTTCCAACAAACATTGAAACAATAAACAGGTGTTCGGGAGGACCCCACCACTTATCCCCATATTGTCCAAAAACTAGTCAATTCTTTGTCAATAAAGTCTTTATCTTTTTTCAAAGTGCCATTAAAATTGATTAATGAATGAAATCTGTATGCTCCCAACAAACTTTAAAAACCAAGTGTGAAAAGTCAGCAGTTGTATGGTAGATCCCCCGCCACTATGATCAATGTGTCCCAAAAGATGATAATTATCTTCTTACACTAATTGAAACGTTTCCATAAGTTTTATCATAATCACTTCATTATTGTAGGCTGTAGTGTGCATAAAGATACTGAAAAAACTGCCAACAATTAAAAATTTTTTTTTTTTACCGGAAGTGAAAAACTGGAAGTTGGGATGCAGAATTTTTGTTAATCATACTAAATGCTTATGTGCAAAGTTTCATCCAATTCGATTATCAGGTACAGATGTTATTGAGCTTTAAAAAAAAACAGGTGTATGGGGCACCCCCCACCACTTTGTTCACTATCGCTCAAAAACTAATGAGTTCTTTGCCATACATGTTTGCATTTTTTCCCAAAGTGTCATCAAAATTGGTTCACGAACGAATGCTGTGTGCTCCCAACAAACTTTGAAAAAGTGATGACACAGTAAACAGGTTTTCGGGAGACCCCGTATCCCAATATTGTCCAAAAACTAATCAGTTCTTTGTCATTTAAGTTTCCATCTTTTTCCAAAGTGTCATTAGAATTGATTAATGAATGAAGTCTGTATGCTCTCAACAAACTTTAATGAAAAGTCAGCAGTTGTATGGTAGACCCCACGCCACTTTGATCAATGTGTCGCAAAAGATGATAATTATCTTCTTACACTATTTGAAACCTTTCCATAAGTTTCGTCATAATCACTTCATTATTGTAGGCTGTAGTGTGCATAAAGACATTGAAAAAACTTCAAAAAAGGACAAAAAAAATTTTTTACCGGAAGTGAAAAACTGGAAGTTGGGATGCAGAACTATTTTAAACCGTACTACATACTCAGGTACCAAGTTTCATCCAATTCGCTTATCAGGTACAGAAGTTATAGAGCTTTCAAAAAAACAGGTGCTCCAGGGACCCACCCTCACCTTGTTCACTATCGCTCAAAAACTAATCAGTTCTTTGTCATGCATGTTTGCATCTTTTTCCAAAGTGTCATCAAAATTCATTCACGAATGAATGTTTTATGCTCCCAACAAACATAAAAACTTTGTGGAAAAAACCACCTGTTGTATGGTGGACCCCCCAACCCTTTATCCAATGTGCTCCAAAAGCTGATTAAATCTTTCTCATGTTATTTAAAAGCTTTTCGCAACGTTTCATAAAAATCGATCGGTAATTGTAGGCTACAGTAGGGATAAACACCTGAAAAAAAAACTTTTTAACCGGAAGTGACAAACTGGAAGTGGGTATGAATGAATGAATGAATGAATGAATATAGATATACGACCAGATCACTTGGATCCTTCTCCTGGGTTTTTCCGTTTTATAGGAAATGGCCAGGCCCTCCGTATATCTTTTAACATGCAACATAAAGGATAGGTAGGACAACACAAGAATAGACCCGGTTCCAGTTCACCATGAAGTCTATATACATTAAATACACATAACTAGTTTCTACAATACAAACCAAAACAACCATACCTCTTAAATATTTCCATTTCTTTCGTCTATGTTGGATGAATCATTTCTGCATCTGATCCTGATTCATCTAGGGCTTCACTGTCAGAATTCCTATCCTTGAGTATTTCTTTCCATTCCATTAATGTGTGCGACAAATATGCGCTATCCGATTTTATTGAGTCCGTCCACGTTAGGCATGGTCTTCCTAGTTTCTTTTTACCCGCTACATAATTTGCTGCTGCATGTAGAATATGTCCTCTCTCTCTTCTAGCAATATGTCCCCAATAATGAATCCGAAGAGTTTTCACCTTCTTTGTTATTGTTTTTCCTTGTAGTATTTCTTTGATCTTTATTCGAGTCGGTCTTTCTGACGCAAACTGTAGTAACATGCGTAATAGCATTTGTTCATATTTGCGAAGACGCACTCTGTTTTCCTTGGTTAGCGTTGCTACCTTGAGACCATAAGTTATTACAGGAGTAATTATCGTTTCATAAATTCTTAAAACTATGTTTGTCGGAATTTTATGTATCTTAATGAATTGCGATATTTGTTTAGCTATTCCTGCTGCTTGATGGCATCTGGTTTTGATCGTATGACGTCTTTGTAACCTATCTGTTATATATGTGCCCAAATATCGCATCGTTTTTACTACTTTAAAGTTTTTTCCGCCACATAGTATATATGGGGGTATTGGATCTTGGTTTGCAGGATTTCTTATAAGAACTGTTGATTTGGTATCATTCACTGTTAGACCAACTGATTCCAGTACTGCTACCAATTCCTTGACAATTACATCTATATTTTGGTAATTTCTGGTTATTATAATGACATGATCTGCAAAAACTAAGATTATTGGAAGGGTGATTGTGTCTCGTTGGTCCAGTTTTAGTTCTGGATATTGTTCTCGAATAGTCTCCAATACTTCATTTATTATAAAAGTAAATATTCTCGGTGATATAGGGCATCCTTGCTTTACTCCTCTGTTTTTATTTACTTTCCCTGTTTGTATATTGAACCATCGAAGACTGGTTCTCTCCCAAAAACATGCTTTGGTGATTCTGTTACACAGGTAATGTGGAATTTTATATTTCAGGGCCGTTGAAACTACTGTTAGGTCTACTCTATCAAAGGCTTTCTCAAGGTCTAGGGAGAATACATAATGCTTATTTCCGGCTCTCCATTCTTCTTCTAATATTCTTCTGCAGGTGAACATGTGATCATCCGTCGACCTATTTTTGAGAAATGCTGCCTGGTACGCTGCAGGTTCTGTGAGTTTTTCATCCAATCGGTCCAACAACAATTTTGCATAGATTTTATATCCCGTGTTGCATAGTGTTATCCGTCTGTAGTCGTTGATTGAGACAGGGTTCTTTTTTTTTGGGATAGGGAATTGTATTGTATCTATCCAATCATCTGGTGGCGTATTATTCTTCCAAATCTCCTCTATAAGCTGATGTAAAGCCGACACCATTTCGACAGGAGCTTCTTTCCATAGCTCCATTGATATGCCATCCCTACCTGGTGCAGTCCCGGATTTCAAATATGCAATTGCATTTTCCACCTCGGATTTCGTTGGTGGTTGTTCCATAGGCCAATGATCTTCTTCTGGTATAACTGGATTCCAACCTCCTTCAGATTTTTGTAGCTCACTATACCAAGCTGATATTGGTATATAGTGTGAATTAACCTGATTTTGTCCTTTTCTATATTCTTTAAGGAATTTTTGTGTTTTTTTTATTCTATTTGCAACTTGTTTTTCCTTACCTATGTTGTTGAAGAATTCACTACAGCTTTCCATACGATGCGTCTTGTAGCTATTTGAGAGGTTCTTCCTTGCTGCCCTTATTTGGTTAACAACATGTCTGTTATTTGGATCCCTACTTTTTTGAAATTGTGCTTTCTTTAAGGCTGCTAAAGCTCTCCTTCTTCTAGGTGTAAGTGGGAGTTTCTTTTTCAGAACCTTTTCTGCTGTATTTTTAATACATTCAGTTATGATTTTCCATTTGCTTTCAATATCTCCCTTATTGAGATTATCATCATATTTCTCCAGTTCTTTTCTTATTTGTTCTTTGTACTCACACCTGTATTTTTCTATTTTTAATAGTTGTAGATTCCAATATCTATGGTTAATTTCATTTGTTACTCGTTGAGTGTTATTTTTGGCTCCTAATGTCACATTGCGCTGTGATGTTCTTTTGGAAATACTGTTTCGCTTCGATATTTTTGCCCAAATTAGTTTATGATCAGTTATCTCATTCATAAATTTCGTGCCTTTGATCATTGTTATGAATAGAGAACAGTTTTGTTTTTTAATTAAAATATGATCCAGTTGAGATGAATTTGCACCTCTTGTCCATGTTTTTAGGACGGAGTTTCTTCCCCAGGTACTTGCAATTTTTAAGTTATTAAGGGTTGCAAACTGTTCCAATACAAATCCGTTTTCATTTGATTTATCATGGTTGAGTGTCTTTCCAACCACGTCATTTTTGTTCCTTGTTTCCATTTTTCCTATTCTGGCATTAAAGTCTCCCACGATGATTATTTCTCTTCTCGTTGCTGTTGTTTCTATAATGAAGTTAAGTGTGGAGAAGTGTTTTATGGTCTCTAAATTTCCCTTTGTGCCTGATGGTGGAATATAAGTTGTAACAATTTGGATTTCACCCATATTTGGTGTTTTAACTACTAATGAAGCTACACAGTTTGAGTATCCTTTAAATTGTTTAACTATTATTTCAGGGCTTCGCCTGACAATAAATCCCACCCCTCTATTTTTGCAGTCTTTACTATTTATAAAGTACCATATATAGTTTTTACCCATACATTTAGCTGTATTTATTCGAGTCTCTTGAATTGCTACGATGTCCAAGTCATTTTCTTCAAGTATTTCCTCTATCCGATCTCTTTTTTTGCTTTCATTAACCCCATTTATATTCCAAGTGCCAATGTTTAAATGGTGAATATCTGGTCGCAATTGCTGACCATGGATTATATTACCAGAACTAGGTTTTGGTATTAAAGCTCTAAAATTGGTATTATCTTGGCTTATATTTAATAGTTGATCTCTTAGGCTTATTATTTGTTCCTGAGAGGTTTCCATGCTGTCTGGAACGTCTGGATGATTTAATATTTTACTGTCGTAATGATTTCCATTTGAGTATAAGATATTTATTTCCAACGTTGGGATTGCTGAGAAAGGAGTAAACCTTATCTTACTTTCATTAGGTGCGTTGTTATGTACAATTATAGTTGCACCCACTAGTTCTGCTGCGGCTGCAATACATTCTGTCCCACCCCAAAACCCTTCCTGTGAAAGATTTCCTAAATATATATTGAATATTTCTATGTCGGTATGCTGTCTTAAAAAAGATGTCTCATATACAGTCAACGCATTGTCTAAAATTTGTTGCATAAATCGATCAGGATTTTTTTGTATGCAATTCACGATCTTTTTTCTTGCTTCCTTTGCGGAGCTCCATGTTGTTGAATGTCTGGGTCATTTTTGATGCAGTTGATGGATAATTGCAGAGAATAGACAATTCCCATCGGCGGTTATTTTAACAATATTTTCCATATTATTTTATTACTTAAAATTACTTTAATTTAATTTATAAACTTGTAAATTTACTATTATATTATAACTAAGAAATAAATAGGAATGCACAGACAACTAAATTAATTAGTTCAATACACTATATAATTAATAAACAAAATTTACCTTACAGTTCCTTTCAATATGTTACAATAAATTTTTAATATACACACTTGTATGTAGTAATAGTGGAAGCTCTTAAAATTTTACTACTGTTTTCACTTGTTTTATTAATTAATCCCAACCGTGACAAACTGGAAGTGGGTATGCAGAAATATTGGAAACAGTACTAAAACCTGGAAGTGCCCAACTAGCACAAATACCTGCCAATTTAAGCATATATGACCAGAACCCGCAAAGATACCATATAAAAACTGTATAGCAAATTTATACGGTTTTTTGCTTTATTCAGCAATTTTCCTATGTAACAAGCTGTAAAAATGTTTTAACAGGAATATTATATGCCTATTATACGGTATCATTCCTATATGGTTGAATAGCTGTATAACTTGTTGCATAAAACTTTATATAGTTGAAATTATAAAGCCCTTATATATAGGTCTTTATGAAAACAATTATATGGTTTCTATACAGCATCCGCAAGAACGACCTGTGAGCATATTTGTCATTTCTTAAAATACGTCATATTTTAGAATGCTAACTCGTAAAAAGACTATGTAAATCATATATAAGAACTATGTAAGCACTTATACGGCGAATTTGGCAAATTTTTGCGTAGTCATTTTATATAATGCAATATTATTATTATACTCTGACATTTGCATTTAATATAATTGTGAATCGGCAGAATTACATATTTTAGGTATTAAATTATATAAATAAATAAAATAAAATCTAAAAAGCATAAGTAAATTAAAAATAAAAACAAATTAAATTATATAAGGTGTGTGGAAATATATGTTATGTTTCCTGCAACGGGGAATAAATTAAAAAAGCCGTCAGGAGCATATCACCGAAAAGTTCGCAAGGAGTTTTTGGAAATTGTTTCGGCGGTGCCAATACATGTAATAAAATTTCGAAAACTATCGTCTGCAATTGTATTACGGCCACCTAATACTATTGCTCAAGCTACTTCATCGACATGGTCACAATTACAATCACCAAATAAAGCATCCTATCCAGTTTTATCGAATTTCTCGGATTCAGAGGATGAAATTGGTATGTACTTGAGTAACTAATAATATCTAATCGTATTTATTTCATTCGCGCGTTTGATAATAACAACAACATGTCATTGATATTTATATATAATAATATAGTTTACCTATATATATGCAGATGAAGATCTGACCTGTGCTGAAACATGTTCACAAATTTTTGCAGCAGATGACGAAACATATTGGGATGGCACAGATCAAGTTTATGCAAACGATGATATTAATGTTATAAACAACGATGACGATGAAGATGATGCTGCCGACGAGTTTACGAAATATGAAGTGTTTCGTTCGAATTTAGTGAAGTGGGCTCTGGAGAATAACATTACTCATGTGGCACTCAGGAGAATAATTGAAATCATCAACGATCGTTTCGAGGAAGTAATGTTGCCAAAAGATCCACGAACACTATTGAAAACACCGCGGAATGTAAAAATGACATCTATCGGAATACATCAACATTATTGGCATAATGGCCTACGATTTTGTCTCGAAAATTTATTTTCAAATGTGTGTAAGCCACTCACAATTTCGTTGAACATCAACATGGATGGTATACCAATTCACAAAAGCTCGAAGGATGAGTTGTGGCCGATCCTTTTCAACATTGCCGAAATGCCAAGAATCCAACCGACGGTCATTGGAATATATCATGGCAAAGCAAAAGCATCGAATTTAGAAGGATATTTAATGCCTATGGTAAATGAATTAAAGATCCTAATGACGGACGGTATTACTATCAAGCACCACAAAATTACTGTAAAGCTTCGATGCTTTATCTGTGATTCACCTGCACGTGCATTTATCAAAGGTAATAACAAAGTCGAAATATGTTTTTACACACGTCGCGTGTATGTGAATCATTTGAATATTATGTATTTCTTTGTAGGTGTCGCGAACTTCAATGGCCAGCATGGGTGTCTAAAGTGTACCACAATCGGCGAGTACAGTCACACGAGCCATACGAATATCTTTCCTAGGATTGGTTGCCCAAAACGAACTGATTTGAATTTTCGGGCGAAAAAGTATCGAAGTCATCACAAGTGTGACTCACCGCTGATTCATCTTGACATTGATATGATAAATCAAATCCCAATAGGCGATTCGCTGCATCTACTGCATTTGGGCACCATGAAGCGTTTGTTGTTCGGATGGAAAGACGGCACATTTCATAATTCTGGTACAAGATGGCCAGCGAGGACAATAATAGCTGTTTCGCAGTTTCTTAAAGCCAAATGCAAAATGCCACGTGAAATACATCGTGTAGTCCGAGGATTAGAAGATTTGCCGCACTGGAAAGGCACAGAGTACAGAACATTTTTACTGTACATTGGTGTAATTACTTGTCATATGAGACTTATCAGCACTTTTTAACATTGTTCTGTGCCGTAACGATTTGTGAATCACAACGTCACATTAGTATCACATTATACAGAATGCTTCAGAGAAATCTATGGAGAGCAATACATGACAAGCAATGTGCATAATTTAACACATTTGGTGGACGAAGTCAAAATGTTTGGGGAGCTGCAGTCATTTAGCTCTTACCCATACGAAAACAAGCTTGGAAATATCAAACGCTTGCTTAGAAATGGGAAAAACGCGCTGCCTCAGGTCGCTAAACGTATAATTGAAATGACTGCATACAATATCAGTACGAGCGATATCAACAATACTCCTGATGATAAAATAGTTTTGACAAAGCCAAACGATGGACAAAGAGTTCCCAGGCAATTCCAACTAGCAGCTGATAACGAATTTTATTCCAAAATTGAGTTGGGGAATTTCAGCTTGAACATATTCGATATGGCAAATAAATGGTTCTTAACAAACAACCATGAAATCGTTTGTCTGAAAAATATTATATCAGTCGGAAATAAATTAACTTTTTTTGGCACTACAAGGGCGACAAAACAAGACTTCTTCGAGATACCTATCAAGTCAAGCGTGTTGCATATTTATTCTTCTCAGTATATTGCAGATGAAAATGATTTGGATGGCAAAGTATTCTATGTATCGGACATTAAATGCAAATTAGTTCGTATTGAATACAATGATAGCACCGATGTATTCATTCCACTGTTGCATACTCATTAAATTTGTAGATATGGAAGGAACTAGCAAATTTGCAGCACAAACACTTTAGTATTTATAAATAAACAATAAACATTCGAATATAAATTGAACAAAATAATAAAAAAAAAACAATAAAGATTCAATAAACATTCAAAAACAATTCATTAATTTATTTATTCATTATAATTCATTACTTCGTTAATTCATTAATTCATTTGTTCATTCGTGGCCTGTCTTCTTCCACCCAGAACGTAGACAACTCGTCTTCGAAATCCTTGAAAAAATTAATAGAATACGCCATGACAAATACTCTTTCAAAATAATTTATCTATTCCACTTACGCTATAGTCTAAGTCGCTTCCAGAGTCATCAGTATTCTCGTCGGTAATCAATGTCGGCTCAATGTCCAAATTACCAACCTTCGATGTTTGCAGCCTTTTCACGGCTTTTTTCTTGATTGCGATTATTGCAGCTTTTGTTTCGACGGTAGCTTTGTTAGGTGGTGTCAAACAATTTACAGTTTTATTGGCTACTGTTTTATGGGGTGTTGTCTTCAGAATACCTTTGCTTGCAGTTTTATCAGCTGACGAATACCATGTAGCTCCATCTACAGTTTTATCAGCTGGCAGCGGAACTCTTGGCTTATCTGCCTTTTCATCAGCTACCGTAGAAACGGTTCTTTCTGTACTAACGTCAACCAAGAAATTATTGCTATCATTGATGTTGCTGATCTCATCCTCATATTCGAGATTGGTTTTCATTGCTTTAGGACGGTGTTTTGTATGAGATTTGCGAAGGAATTTACCTTGAGCACGTTTTGTGCTGTTTGATATAACTTTCGATTTGAAAAAATCTGCGCAAGACTCGTTCGAATAGTGCGGATGCTTCTGTCGGACCAAATCCACAAAAAATGCAATAGTTCGCTTGAATTAACGGAACGGGATCTTTGATCTACTTTTACTCCCGCCAGCCCATGACACCAACGTAAAGAACCGTCGTGTAAACATCGCGTCAACTAGGATGTAGCATGTGCTTGTCGGTTCCATTTTTTTGTCACCGCAGATTAATCTCAAATTTTCATACTGAAATTGAAAATGTTATTAAATATCATAAAATTTATTTATTGGATAATAATTGGGATAAAGTCATCACCCACCCATTCTTGATAAAAATCTGTCTTCGATAACTTTTCCTCAAAATCATTCATATCCTCGATAGTATCAATCGGTTTAAAATTAATCCGTGAAATTGCAGGCTCAGTCGTATCGGATGGTTCAGTTATGGACATTGCACGCAAAATCAAGTCAAGTTTTAAGTTAATCGCACCGAGCTGGACTCCTTGTTCCTCTTGAATGATTTTCAGTTTGCTCAATGCTAATGCCAGCTGATTTTGCATAAGTACCACAGCTGAAATTGAATTTTCTTCGGGCAAAACAGCAACGATGTTTTCGCCCTCAACGGCATATTTCGGAAGATATTGGCCATTTTGGTCGTAAATTTTACCATCTTCAATGTAGTAAAAAACATCTTTCTCGACTGACTGACTAATTATTTGTGGTTGCGTTGCGCTAATGATTGCAGCTGTTGTTAGACTGTTGTGATGTTGGGCGACTGGCGACGACGGGGATTCTTTCGATTTTGAAGAATTTTCGGACTGTACAGATCCGTCGTTATTGACCAATTCATCTACCTGCATTGCGTTTAAATGGAATTGAAAACAATTTAAACAGCTCATTATTAGCTTTATATATTGTGTATACTTACCATTACAGTAAAATCACGTGCAATTGACCGGCCAATTGTACTACGGTTCAACACTTTACGTTTCGCCGGCGGTGGCATGATGTCAGTATCAGTACTGAAACCTTCTGTGTCGCTATTGTCGGACATTTGCTTGCATTCGCGAACAGCGGCATCGTATGTCAAGCCTTGCCGCTTCATGCTGCATTTTACGGAGGTCCACTCTTTCTTTGGTACACTATTTAAATCTGTCAGCATTTCGGAAAATTGTTTTTGTTGCAATTGTCCAGCTGCCTGCCATTTGAGTCGTTCATTTGTCTCCCATATATGCGGAACTATAGTTAACACTTTTTTCCCTTTCTCTTTTGTCTGCACAATTTTAAACGACATTTATAAACCACAAATAAATATTCAGAAAACTCAAATATTTACATGATTCAATTAATAATATTGAAATTTTACATATATAAAAACTCGAGCGCACATATGCCAATGCATTAAACTGTGTTAGACTTACCTTTTGCTATCCGCACCTTTGTTTTTCACTTTTCCACGAATAAAAACGAAATATATAGCAATTATACGCAGATAGATATATATATGTTTAACATCAACCGCACGAGAAAATAAAATAAAACGTCAGAATAAAAGCGCGCGTTTGCCTTATACAGCTTTTATATAGCTAAAATTTAAGAAATTAGTGTATTACTTTAAACGTATACAAAACATATTTCAGAATAGACGATGGTACAGCGTGCATGACTAGTAACGCAGAGGTTACGAGTTCGATTCCCCCGGTTGCTGATTAAAAAAATATGTAAGTTTATGAAACAAAAAATAAAATCTAAATATATTAATATTAATATCATCACAAAAATAATATGCTTAAAATAAACAGAAACAAATGTAGGAATAATGGAAATTAAAATGAAAAAAATCGGATAATAAAAATAATAATTTTTTTTTTCATTTTGTTTTTACCCGTATACAGACTTTCATAAGCACTCATCCTGTTTAAACTTCCTGTGTAAGGTTATTATATAAGGATCCTATAAAACAGATATTTTTGCTGTATAAACCTTTTCCCTGCTTTCAGATAAAACGTCGTATAAACCTTTAAAAGACATTGAATAATTCAGTTCGCCTAGGTAATTGCTGTATAGTTTGCGCCCTTTGAAACCGTATAAACCTTTTATAGGTATCGTATAAATGTTTATATCTTGAGATGGGAAGTTTTCGTTCCTGCGTAATTTGACTATATAAACCTTTACATAGTATAAATACGGGTGTTTGTGCTAGTTGGGTGGGTTTCAATAAGATCGTATCCCGCGATCAGAAGTTATTCAAGATTTAAACTTAGAGGTGTTCGGGAGACTCCCCCGCCATTTTGTCAAAATTTGAAATGAATCCAGATCTTCCATTTTCAAGTGAACCTGTATCATTTGCCAAAGTTTCATCAAGATCCTATGTAGAAAACAATTGCACGAATTATATATGCAAACAGCGCGATCATGGATCAATGATATAACACAACCGTTTTTCTGAAAATTTTACAGCGATTAACGATCACAAACTAAATATAGGAAATTACACTGGGGAATATTACACAACTGTTTTCGGGCAATCATTGATTTACAGAAATTATTGTAGATGTCAATTACGGTCTGAGTTTAAGAATATATGGTAAAAACGAAAATAATTATAAAAAATCTCCGCTGATGCAAATTTGATGCGCGTGAGAAAGCAGTGAATCTAACAGCGGCGCAAAAAAATTTGCTGGTAAATTTGCATTCCCTTACTGCATAACATTTGTTAAAGAACGGAAGGGGCTAGTTAATCATATCCTAGTTGATGAAGAAGATAAGTTGTTGGGTGTGTATCACTTGATGGATATTTACAACGCCTAACGACGCCGAACGTAGTGAAGACTAGAGGGCCTCATTCGGAGATATTATAGATCCTCAGGGAGTTGTCACCGAAAATTTTGTTACCTTAAATCAGATTTGTCTTTCTAACCCATCACTGGAAGAAGTGCCACTTAATTTTTTTCTAGTCCGAAACCATTTTTTAATTTATTTCAAAAATTGTTTTTTTGAGAAGATCTATTCTCGTAGAATATTATATACACGGAACCCTAGGCGAGGGAGTTATATTTGCACTTGTCCGACTTTTTTTAATTTAGTTCAATATTCTTACGAAATTCGAGCCATGATGAAAATCAAGTGGTTTTAGGATATCAACAACAAACCACTCTAATGTCATTGTTTTTTATCATCCTATAAATCAAAAATAGGATGGACCTTATTTTTTATATCCCAATATTAACACATGGTAAAAAAACTATAGTTCGCAAATGATTTCGATTATATGATGGTGAATGGAATATTCCACACTCACCATTTCTATCAAAAAAGGAATTAAATAACATTTTCATTTTTTACGAAATTCAAACTCATTTATTTTCCATTGGCATACAAATATTTGAAAATTATAAAATACACCACCAACAAAATTTTGAAATGAAACCAATAAGAACGTTAATGGGTTATTTGCCAAATTAGTTTTCAAATTGGAATAATAATTTTCATAGAATTTCACGTTTTACAAATCTGATTTATCCTTTCCATGATTCATTTTAGACGATGTGAAAGTATTTTTAAATTTTTGTTTTTTAATGTTAATACTGTGAATGGTAATGATTTACAACTATTCTGAACGATAGCTTTTATAATATTTTAGTGGAATAGTTTATAGTGTTTCGCTCCACGTTTTTAACTAAACCAATAAACCGAACTCCAAAGAGTCCAACAAATGTTTTACTCGTTCAACAAAAAATTGAGACAATAACAATAATAATTGTATTTGTACATTGTTGTTGCTGTAGTTCCTGTCTGTAGTTTGTCTGTAAGTGGTAAAAAACGTTTATTCCATAAACAATAAATTCAATAAATAGAGACATTAATTTTGAATTGAAAGCGACAACAAAAAACGTGTCGTTGTATGAAATTCTGGTCATCGATGTTATTTTGATTGGTTTTAAAACAAATAAAAATACTTTGTAATGCAACTAAATGCAGATGTGGTGATTAGAGTTATTTCATCATTGTAGATAAGTTTTATTGGAGCTTTTTTTTATTACGTTGACCATATCCATGTCTAGGAATTTATTAGATATGAAGTTAATAAAAGTCACCATAAATAATAATAACAATAATAAATTAATATTTAAAGCGATGTACCATGCATTCAAATCAGACTTTTATATAGGATTATAACCCTTTCCCCCCTTCTCTTGTTATATCCAACTAAACCCCTTTCATAATTCCATTCATTAAATTTTATTTCCTTTCCATTTTTCTTTTATAATTGTAATACATATTAAATTAATAGCATAATTTTCATTTTAGATCTATTCATTTTCATATTTTCATTTAAAAAAATTTCCATTTTTTCGTTTTGTATGTTTTCTGTATTTTCATTTTTGCGTAATTTTTATCTTTTCTAATTTTCTGATACGATATGGAAGAAAAAAATTTAAGCTGATTAACAAAAACGAGAAAGAAGATTTTTTAATGAATTCCTTTTTTTGAATATAAAAAGAAAATTTCTTTACACATAACGGATATTCATTCTAACGAATAGTGGGAATATTGCAAAGGGAAAAATATGGATTTTTAGTATCTAGGTATAAATAGGGAAATAATTTCAAATTGTTGAAAATGAAATTAATTTAAATGATTTGTTGTGACAAAACGTCGATTTCAGACTAAACAGCCATTGAGTTAAGACACTAGTAGACACGGAAAAGAAATTAGCATCATTTTTCGTCTATATTGGCATCCTATACCACGCTTTCATTATTTATTAGGAGGTGTTTTGTGGTTTCTTAGTACTGGATACAAAATCTGCATTTTTTCATCTCCTTGATTTAAATGTTTCAATGGTTTTTCTTAAACAGCAATGTCCTGCTGGACTACCATTCAATATCTTTTGGTACCTTCAGCAACTTTAAGCACAATACTGTTTCCTTTATGTTTATCGAATCAAGGAATATTTTGGACTTTAATTCCATACCATTACATAAAACTGAGGACCATTACGTTAATGTTTCATCCCTAACACATTCGTGGATGAACATCGTCCTAGGTTAACAAAAAGTTCTGGTCCAATAAAAAATATTGTTGCACTTTCTTTGTGCATCCATTACCTGTTATTTAAATTAGCACAAGCTTCAGAAAGATACACGTTTCCTCTTTCAGTCAAAATGTCATTCAACCAAATTGCTGAAAATTTACTTATCCGAATTTCGATAAAGCATCGTATAAACTTTTAAGCGATTATTTTTGTGAGAAAAGGCAAAACTGCATGAAAAAATAAAAAATTATTGAAAATGAGGTAGTTACTGTTGAATAAAAAAATTTAATATTTTCAATGCTGAGTGCCTTCAGCGTTAAGTGATTACAGTTGAATGCAAAGAAAAGATTACATATTAGATGAATGCGATACTAGAGATGAATACAATTGTTATGCCCAACATGTAGCGTTTGGGAAAATCTACAATCAAATACAGAAGTAAGAACAATTTGAGTTCTGTGTAAAAGTGGTAGCAAACGAGTTTCGTGCTTGGCAGTTATCCCTGACAGTAAAGGCTAACTTCCGGAGCAAAACACTTTTCCATTTTCCATTTGTTGTGCTACAACATTACATGTTTTTCACTAACATGCCTGATTATGTACAAATAACTTTTTGACTCACCCTCGAAATATAGTTTTATTATGTATTTACATTTTCTTTACATAAATATTTCCAGTTTTTTTATTATCGCTTTGTTTTAATTAAACGAAACAAAAGAATCAAGAATGTATGAACTCTTCAAGTTTTATATTGGTTCATCGTGTTGAAACATAAAAACTCCAAATATATATATGATCGTTTCTAATTTCTTTGTTACAATGTTTTGATGTGTGAATGGTGTCTAAAACCGGATAACTTTTGCAACAAATGAGATCATAATTTGATTGTTTTTATTTAAGGGTGACCCCTATTTTCGTTTTTTTTTTAATTAGCTGAAAGCAAAGCAATATGCATTTGTGTAAAAAGACATAATCAACCTGTGTGATTATGTCTTTTTTTTATTATTCTGATGTAACTGTATTGATGATATCGACAGCCACACCACGAGAGAATGCTTATGCAATTAATTTTTGCTCTCTCGTTTAGGTTAATTTAAAATATATATATATATATATATATATATATATATATATATATATATATATATATATATATATATATATATATATATATATATATATATATCTGCATTTTGGTACTTTTTTTGAGTCGTGACACGTGTTTTTATTAACTATTATTAGTATTTTAGTTTTATTTTAAATTGTTTTTGAGTCCTTCATGGTCCTCTAGGTTTTTTTATTAGAGATTTTTTCAGAGCATAGCCCGTATTGGGTTCCTTAGGTTTCTTTTACTGAATTGTTGGTAATAAATAAATTTATCCTGGCATAACTGTATCTGTAGATATTGTTATAATACAATATTAGATGAATGCGATATTATATGAATTCAAAAGAAAAGATTAGAAGGTAGCTTTTGCAGTCAACACTTCGTTTTCATGGTATGTAGAGGAGTTGAATTCGCAAGTGGTTGTCTCAAGCAAAGTATGGTGATATAAGCAGAAGAAACATACCTTAAGCTTGCTTGGCGTTCTCTAAATGATGAGAATTATCTACAAGCAAATATAATATTATGATTTTAATCGTAACCTCATTTTAATCGTAACCTTAAATCACTTTAAATCGAAACTTTATTTAGAATAGTTTTTCTAAACCGGTTACAAAATCATGCGAGTTAATGAAATAATAATATTTAATGGAGAATTGACAGTACAAAAACTTAAATATCAATAAGTCGTGTCAATTTCTATCTTAACCAAGAGAAGCTGACATTTCATTTTTACTAAAATAAACCAACATGAAGTTATTCACATTTTATAATGTAGGCAACTTTTCTTTCTTTTTCAGCAGTAATTCTATTTGTGGTAAGGTTGATTCACAATGATAAGAAGACAAAATATATCTGACGCAATGCATTGCGTACGAAAATTCTTAATATTTTCATTTGTTGGAATTATTATTATTATGGACTTATTGGATTATTTAGTATTGTGGAACTAGAGATTTTTGCTCACTAGTAACACATTTACATTGATTTATTGAATCCTGAATTTCTGTATAAACACAAACCGTACTTATTTCTAATTAAACATCCTTGTCATCACAGCTCATGCTGTAATGGCTTGATGGATGTTCATCAAGGCCACGTCCAAATAACCTGATGATGTCATTATGGTTGGTGGTCAGCATGGCTCCCTCCCAACTTTTATCCCCCTCCTAAGAGATTTTATGAGAAGCATCAATGCTGCTCTGATCTACTCTGACCCCACTTCCTTAGTCGAAATGGAAGTTGTTAAACTCCTACTAAACTCCAATTGAGATGGTAAAATCGGTGTTAAATTTATCTGAATCTTGACGCTTTTCTGCGCTAATTCACGTTGATCTTTCAAAATCAGAATATAAGGACATTTTTCGCCACTGAAATAGCATCATTGAATCTTTTATTGATACTTAGTGTCAGGAGTCAGAATTTCCTCTCTGGCCGATAATCTAGACTTTCAAAGTTCTTTACCAACGAGTTTGAGGCTTTTAGTAACGCGAGAGATTCCTCAGGAGCGCTTTCAGCCCTTTTGTAGATACTGTATACTGCAATCCACGCCATAAGCTTATGCGTTCTCTTTCTTTAAGTGCAGCTGCTTTGAACCAGTTGGTTAAATGTTCATCATCAATTCAATATTTGGTTTGGAACTGATTGCTTCCCAATTTGCTCTTAAGGTTCAAGTCTTTTATTATTAGGTACACTAATCCTTCTTTGACCGTGTTAATATTTTTCTGCACCTGCAAAGCTTGTGATACAATTTTGTTTTTGAGAGTTGATGTGTTCGTCGTTATGATGTGATTCGACATCAGGGCAGACCACTTTGAACCAATTGATTAAATGTTGGTTTTTGACACTTGGTCTAGTACACCTTTTTACCTTTTTCAGAACCTCTAACGCATTGTTCTCGAATGGTATACTCAAGGGTTGTTTTCTTTCGTGGTATTTACTTTTACTCCTAGTGGCAAATCCCTATGCCTCATTCTTCTATCATTGCTTGGCAATATGTTGCATTCTCAATTCATGTAGCATAGTCAAATCGAGCGTATGATGGATTGAAGATGAATTCGCATGAAATTCCGATGAAGAAAATAAAATTATTAAATCCTGAATCATTCGAATCAATGCTCAATTTGAGCAGCAGTAATAAAAAAAGATCTTTTAGTTCAAATCGCACCATTTAATTAAATCTTCAATTTTCTCCGCCTTCATTTATGTTGGATTTCATCAATAACAACTTGTAACTATAGATCCTATTTCAATTCATGCTCTAAATTAACAATCAAAACCATCAAAAAAGCAACTCCATAAAGACAACTTATTATTCTATTTCAGGACTATCCATCAACATGAAAATTAAAACAAAATACATCCAAAGAAACGCTGTATATCAATTTATCAATTTGCAGTTTATTCAGAATTCATTAGATGTAACGATTAGTCTTTGATTTTCGTGCTAAAATGTGTATTAACTTTTTTTGTGATATGATTTAAAAACAGTGATCTAAGAGAAATTGTTTTTAATAGCGAGAAAAAAATTTAACGATTTTGTTTCATTCAAC
Organism: Diogma glabrata; assembly: GCA_963693315.1. Taxonomy (NCBI): domain Eukaryota; kingdom Metazoa; phylum Arthropoda; class Insecta; order Diptera; family Cylindrotomidae; genus Diogma; species Diogma glabrata. The sequence goes on from OY856186.1 coordinate 17,371,812, forward strand.
TGGGTCAAAATTCTGAATAACTTTTGGATGTGAGGTGGACAAATGTATTGTTATGTCGTAGCCTAACGATGACGCCGTTATATAAAATCCCTGGTTTGGACATACCCTATTTCCTCATATGTATCAAAATTACATTCGCATAAGTTTTTTTATATAGTCGATTTTCATTCTGTCCTGTATACTTGGTCTTGTACTTAATTTAGGCTTTCGCCACATAAATTTAGTACTAAAAATACTCTCTCTCGTTCTCCTATTTTTACTTAGTCAATTGTCACTTATTGCTGAGTCGCAAATCGAATATATTATTCTGATTAGATCGTGTTTATTTTTCATGGTGAAAATCAAAAGAAATCGATGTTAATTAGTGCATTGAAAATAAAAAGAAAATTTTGATATGTTTTTGCTGTCCAATTTAATTTATTTTAGTGAATATTAGAAAAAAATTGTTGTATGTTTTTGTGCTGTAATCGTGCGGTCAGTTTTCGAAAATGGTCACGGCCATAGTGCTTGTAAACGAAACACTCATAATTGGATTTTCTTTAAGTAAGTTTGAATATAATTCATTTTTATTACTATGCTAATGCTTCTTGTAATGAATCGTGTTTGGAAAACTAGTAGAATAGTTATTGGTTGTTAATACTAAGCTTATTTAGATCGTTTTTGAGTTCAAATTAGGACCAAAGCACGAGGGCCATTTAAAGTCGTAGTGTTTTCAGATAGAAAATCCTACAGAAAACTCAACTGATGCTTAGTACCGCTAAACCAAAGATTAAAATAACCAATTTTTCATCATACAGTGAATTTACTTCGTGGATCGTACGATTATTACAAAGAACAAAAACAAATTCCATTGTACCGTAAATTTGTTTTGATTGTAATAGCTTTGAAACCATACAATCTTACTGTAATTTTAACGCATGTATAGTACATATAGAGCAAAATTTTACAGTCAATTTAATTTGAGTGTAGAAAAAAATTTGAAACCGTACCCTCTTGATGTATAGTAAAGTCGATTAAAGTATAATAAAAAAAAATTAGATATGTTGTGAAACTACTGTAAAATTTATTTCGTATATGAAACTACTGTAAAATTTATTTCGTACAATAAATATGAGAAATTTATGATTGCGTCATTAAAAGATACAGAATATTAACTGATTGTGCTCATTATTTCTGCTGATGGTCGTGATAGACACCAAGGGATCTGCGTTGTTTGGCTAATTTTCCGCACGGTTTTCTCGCTCATCATTGCGTGAATCTCTTCATTTATTTGGATGGAAAGTTTTTTTTTGGATCACCTGACCTATAATATAACAATTTTAAACATCGACTCAGTTTATTGGTTCAACATTACCAAAGCCTATTCATCTATTTATAACGATTAACAATTTTGCGTATCAACACAGTTTATTTGTTCAATATTACCAGAATCTATGTATCTATTGTATAACAATTAACAATAACAATTTGGCGTATCAACACAACTTATTTGTTCAACATTACCAGAAACTGTTTATTTATTTTATAACAATTAACAATAACAATTTTGCGGATCAACTCAATTTATTAGTTCAACATTACCAAGACAATTTATCTATTTATACCAATTAACAATAACAATTTGCGTATCAACACAGTTTATTTGTTCAACATTACCAGAATCTATTTATCTATTGTATAACAATTAACAATAACGTAACAATAACAACAATTCATCTATTTATACCAATTAACAATAACAATTTGCGTATCAACACAGTTTATTTGTTCAATATTACCAGAATCTATGTATCTATTGTATAACAATTAACAATAACAGTTTGGCGTATCAACACAACTTATTTGTTCAACATTACCAGTACCTATCCATCTATTTATATTGAAAGAGTTTTTGATCAGCAAACCTGTAATATAATAATTTCGCATATCAACACCATTTATTCGTAACACTACCAGAATCTATTCATCCAATTACATTGCGAAGAAGTATGAACCGCTGATTCAGAGGAAATCCGGAAGTGGGATCTGGAGAAACCATGGAGTGAGTCATTTTTTAATATATATTGATATGTGAGGGTGCGCATGTGTGTATGAATGGGTGCGAGGGTGCGTGTACGTGTGTGTGTGTATGCACGGGATGTGGAGGTGTGGGTGAATGAATCGCCAATCAAAGCCTTGATTATTGTATCTTTCCGAAAATAGATTTACAGTTTATCACGTGGCATGGTAGGAGTTGACACTTTACCATTACAGGTTTTTTTTTGTTTTTTTTAAATTGCATTAAATATTGGGATTTAGTTAAATGTTAATAAAGGAACAATAACCATGTTGAGTGGAAACCATTACTTAAATTTAAATGAAGCTAATGATAATATTAACAATACCTCAAACAAATAGTAATATAAGCAATAGTAATAGTAGGAGCTTACAAGATTAATTGGCCATTGTGTGTGTGTCTAGGTATATGTGTATGCATGTTCGTGTATGTGGGTATAAGTGTATGAGATGTGAGAGTGTGAGGATATGTGAGAAAATGTGGGTTGGACGTAGTGATCGTGGTTCTTTCGCTCAAGGGGGTCGCCAGAGTCTCATTTTTCTTCACTTCTTTTTTTTTTCACATTTCCGTATGTATCTCGTCATTCGCGTACAATTCCGTTATTTATGCTGGAGTAGCAAGATTTCTTACTCTATCCCAATGCTGGAGCTAGTCAAAGGGCTATATAAACCTCATACAGATACGCGACCTGCTATGCCGCTTCATTGGTTCGCCAATGAAGAAGCGCTTCATTACAGTATATTTGAAAGGAAACGAAGATAGAAAATTCTCGCAATAAAACATGCGGCACTCTGTTTGATGAAGAGAATCGGCAGTTCATTGTAAAATATGTTAAAAATGTTAGATTATCTCGATTATACGTGATGATCGAATACGTAATGAAAATATATTAAAATTTTTTGGTTAATAAAATTTGGTGAAAAAAAAAAGAAATTATTCAAAATAGATCCTGTTTTTGGATCCTGTTTTTGAAGGTGAACAAATACAATCAATTTTAAATGCTTTATGGTGACCATTGAGAGGTAATGAACGAAGTAGTTAACGATATAGGTTATGATTATAAAGCAAAACCTGGAACAAGTCTAAATAATTACAAGGGGGTCCGTTATGTCATCAGTAAAATAAATCAAGCACCAAAAAATTTAAACGAAAACGGAAAGTATAAGTTTCGTTTTTGTTCAAATGTTTCTTTTTTATTTTCTGTTATTTAATTAAAATTTTGTTTTTTGGCAAACGGCTGTAAAGTTTAACTTTACTGTCGCTGGGGAGTAGCTAAAGTCTTACTTTTTAGCCGGCGGCTGCAAAAGTAACGCCATTTTTATTTTATCTGCCCGTGGCTGTAAAGTAACTTTTATATTTTTACGGCGGCTGTAATAGTTATTTACATATCGAGGGCTGAAAGTAGAAGATTACGTAGAAGATTGAACCAAGGGTGTAATCTTCCTTTCAGCCTGAGTGTATGTACAACGTTTGAGTGAGTGCAACAACTGCACAACTTAATTGTAATATAAATCAATTTTTTAATTTTTTAAGCTCGCTAGACATTTTGAAAATTATACTAAACATGCCATGATTTTCTCTATAAACATCATACAATAATTTATTTTACGCACAAACGAATCTTAAAACACATTTTACATCCTAGTTATCGTGGCTGAAAGTTGAACTTTACATTCGTAAAATAAAATCCCGTTGCTATATGAAATATTAATATATTTTTCTACTTTACCGCCCGTAAAATAATCACCCGTAAAATATTCATAAAATTAGAACAAACAAATAAATTATTGTATGAAGTTTATAAAGAAAATCATGGCATGTTTAGCATAATTTTCTAAAATGTCTTGCGAGTTTAAAAAATTCAAAAATTGATTTATACTACAATAAAGTTGTGCAGTTGTGCGTAAAACGTTGTACATACACTTAGGCTGAAAGGAAGATTACGCACCTTGGTTCAATAAAAGCCCTCGCTTCGCGTCGGGCGTCAATATGAACCGCTGGCGTAATCTTCCACTTTCAGCCCTCGATATGTAAATAACTATATTTGATCTAATTTTATGATTATTTCCGGGCGGCAAAGTAGAAGCATACACTAATGTTTTATATGTATAGCAACGGGCTTTTATTTTACGGGCGTTAAGTTCAACTTTCAGTCACGGTAACTAGGATGTAAAATGTATTTTACGATTCGTTTGTGCGTAAAGTAATTTTCATATTTTTACGGCGGCAGTAAAGTAAAATAACATGATATTATTAATTTGTTCAGAACAGAATGCATTTCAGTTCCTTTTAATGAATCAAAATCAATAAAAATTAATTTCAGAAAATTTATTACCTAAAACATATTTATAAAAAATTTGATGCATTAATTTCATATTTTTAAACAAATTTAAACGTTTGCCGAAAAAATAGTGTATTGAATTCGGAGCTAAAGTGACTTTTTGTGTTTCGTCTATAATTGCCAAACTATAGACTCCACACAAAAAGTCCAACTTTAGCTCCTAATTCAATAAGATACTATTATTGAAACCTGGCTTTCTTATTATTATTTGAAATTACGGATAAAACGATAGTAAGAGATCTCCCCAATCAAGATTCAATCGCGTAAGATTCGTCATTTTATTGTATTTATCTTTTATTTAGGGCCGATTGTATGAACGGATATAACGTCATTTTTATTGTATGCATTACGATAGAATCAAAAATGTATCCGAGGATTTTCTTCTATTCTCCGTTCTATCTGCTGTTATTCGTTTATAGAATAGTGGATAAAATAATTTGTTTTTTTTGTTTTCTTGACATGCGCATAGCAAGATAATTTTGTTTTGAATTTGTAATTATTTTTTAACTAATTAGAAATTTTAAATTTTAGAAACGCACAAATTTACGTATCTAAAATTTGTTTTTTGATATAAATTAATAGTAAAATAAATAATATTTTTAATATAATTTTAATATGGTTAATTTAAGTTTTCAAATAGTTTTTTTAATTTATAATTAAATTTATGTAATAGAAAAGTATAAAAAAAAGTATTGCCACTTATAAACATACTGGTATAGAAATACAGTAAAAACAAATATATAAAAAATTCTATGGATATTTATACAATTGACGAAAAGTTAAATTCCTGGATGAAGATATAACTTTATTCTCGGATTTTTTTCTACCGTTCGTTATTTATATAACCGGCCCATAGTGTTAATAAAAGCTCAAAATAACAATTTGGCGCCGAAACAAAAACAATTTTGTTATAAAAAGACAATCGAATAACAATTGAACGTAACCTTACCGGATTAATTCTTTTTATTTTTTTTCATTTCTTTTGAAAATGTTATTGGTAAAACGTTGATCGCACCAGTGTGCACTGTGCAACCCCGCAACGCAGGCCGTTTGTGGACGTTGACTATTTGAACGAGCTAGAAATCAGGTATCATGAGGTGTTGGTCATGCCAGACCAGGTGTTTTGAACACCGTATTTCAACACTTGAGCTTGTAACCCCTAAGGCTCTCTGAAGGGCTAGACGTAACTGGAAAAATTGCAAATCATAAATCAAAGCTCGTCAAAATGGCGGATACAGAGTCAGCAATGGTGCTTTTTATCCAGAAGAAATGACATCAGCTAAAGTTTCTGAACAACATTGATCGGCCGCCTCAGACCCTACCCTCAGAAGAGGGAAAGAATTAATCTGTCATTAATATTATAATCGTTATTTTTTTATTATAGTAAGCCTAAAAACCATCAGGTTTCACTCCCTAACGATCTGTAGGTGGCTGAAGTAGCCTTGGTGTTTCGATATGCGATTGATTTACTGGTGCCGATTGGTTCTCATCTTTATGTTGAAGGGGTATGGGGTCAAGAAGAGTGATTACCACACTTTGTAATTAACTTTGACTATATATTTGAAAAAATACTAATTTGTTAAATATATATTCATATTTTTTTCTTATTTTCTGCTTAAAAATATATAAATTTCAATGTTTTTTATATTTCAGTACAGCGAGAATTTTCTATTTCTGTGAATGTTATTATTTGTTCTTTGGCTTCTATGTCTCGTTGGTGTTTTGCTTCTTTCTATCGAACTAACTAACAAAAATGACGAGAGTCATTTCTTTTTCGGTCTAACCGATTTGCTCATTGAATATCTTCTTGTGGGAATATATATGGAGAAAACTGCATTGAAGAGTTGAGAGCTTATGTATATTATCCGACAGTCCTGTTGCCACAAATCTTGGACCTGTTTCCTGAATTCAAGGTCATCGTGAATGCAGAGATAATGATTACCAAATAATCTAGAAATTTACAACAGCCAGTTTAGCTCTTCCATATACATGAGCTTGTGAATAGAATCAATAATTTGACAGACCGTGCAAGTTGATTGGTAAACAGGCAGGATCTGCAAATAAATTGTAGATTTGGAACAACTCATTTGGAAGGTGGGAAAGGAGTGGGGAAACATCAAATTCTTACTACATCAAACAAAATGTAATAACGGAGGACGAATATCGCAGTCCGATATACAATGATGATATCACCGTTTCCCGAAATGATTAGAAGGCCGACAACCATACCTTTTGCACCCTTTAGGGAATTATCAATTATCTGACACAGCAATGGCAATAGAGTTCCTTTAGGAGATTACAACCACAACGGAATTCAGTCGTGGTAGGATTCACATAAATGAACTTGGGTTCCGCCATTCAAGAGAATTAACTCTTCCATAATCTACCGAAGGCGCCTGAGCTATATTATCACTTCCACAGTCAAGCAAGGAGGGCTTCTTTACCATCCAATCATTTCCACGGATCCATTGGTTTGAGCCAGTACACTTCCAACTTTAATGAGGTAACCAACCATCTGCAGAAGGAGGTAACCAACCAAGGTAACCAAATACCACTGGAATAATTTGAGCCACTACGACTTCGATTCTGTTCCCATCTTTACCAGTGATGATCATATACTCATTAGTTTATCATTAGTTTATACATCAAATGGAAGCAGCTGCTCGGAGGGATTGGAAGAGGTCATCTGACGCCCATTGTTCAAAGATATCTGAAAACAGCCGCAGCCCGTTAATATCTTAATTTTAAGCATTTATAACTGGTAATGACTTAAACAGTACAAAAAAGAGAGGCTCATGAGTACATACAGTACTCTTATGGATGTTAAAACAATTTCCAAATTTATAATTGAACTTTTATCAACAAACATTTTAGTGAACTAAAATATTGACTGAAATATTTTAGTTCTTCAGTATCTTTATACGCTTTAACATTAAACAAAAATTCAAAACATTTCATATGAATCACTTAAATTTAAATCCATAATCATAATAAAGTTTCATCCCTAAAAAACAACGACAGGTGTAAAAAAGACTCATATCAAACGAAGCATTTAAGCTTATACATCGCTGGTTTCGTTTGTTTATATTCTTCAAACTCTAATGTCATTCTTTAAATTAAATTTTTGCTAAATGTGGTTATATAATGAACGTCATTGAAATTTCATTAAAAGTGATGAATTTAAATTATATTAATATGTAAGCATTTTTATCTATGTGAATTATGGATTTTTTTTTTCATTATTCAGATGACTTTTTCACTGACGTCATGAGAAGAAGAACTGTTAAGATAAGTCATCTAACTAGAGGAAGTATGAAATGATGAACTTAGTTATCAGTTTGTCTGTACCAAGACAAACTAGCAGGTCCCTCCAATATTATCAAAACTAAAATCATCGTCATTCTTACAAACTTAATTATGTTCAACACCTAAATAAAAATCTCTAAAATCATTCTAAATTAAGTGATGAACATAAAAGCATCTAATTGGAACAATTTCTAATTCGCTATCTTGTCATTTACCCAAACACATCCATTAGCCTTACAAAAACGTTATCTAGGCACGTGCCAAAATTATTTTCATTTCATTTAATCCTGAAAAAAAAAAATATAAATATTACAAAATCTTATGCTCTATGAATTTATTCCAACTCATTTCGTTCCTTTAAAAATCATATCCGGATAAAAGGGAATAAATCAAAAGCTAGATTGCAGTGTGTTGTCTTCTTTGACTTCACAGACAATATATTAATAAAAGGTTTCCGTTTGTTTTATATAAATATATATAATTTTTTTTTTTTTGCTGAAAAAGATAACAACACATAACGTGCAAGAAAAATTAGTGAAAAAATTAGATATGTTTAGATATGTTATTGTTGTCTGCGTTTTAGGGACACGTGTCAAGAAATTTTTTTCTATATTTACATAGTTTAGATATTTTAAAGTCACGTGCGTATGTGATTTATTCTCCCCTTATTATCTTTACTGTAAGTCTTTGTTTATATAAAGGATTAAGATTTTGGAAAATTAATTGCTAAATTTTGGTTTGTTATTTATTTATCTGGTTGTAACGTTAATTGTTAGATTTAAGAAAAAATAAGAAATTGTTTTTATTATGTTTTTGTTCAAAGGTGGTTCAGACGTGAAGAGGGTCATAACTCACTATAGAAAAATCATGCACATCATACTATTGTTTATGTATGTGATAATTTTTTTTGTGATGCACATTATCAATATAAGAGAATTTCCAAGCAATATAAACTCGGTAGAGAAAATGTTAGAACAGATGTATGATCATGTCTAAATTATGGTACGCAAATACTCGGTTGTTCGTTCTTTCCTTATTTACAGTACCGTATGTGTTGTTTTTTATTTAAGATCTTGCATATCCATCATCCGTCTTATTTATCTTCTTTGTTACAGTTTGATTCTTCTATGCGCACACGTAGGTTTAAGTCTCTTAGTAGCAGATTTTTTATTTTTTATCATTTTCAACTCACTATCCATCTTTTTCATTAAATACATATACTGTTGTTTGGTAAATTATACTGAATAGTTCTAGTTCAATTTATTAATATATAAGTATTATTATTGTTGTGAATATCAGTATTTTATGTCAGTATTAAGTAATTATTATGTCTTATTTTAATAATTGTATTGTCCTTTCCTTGTTAATTACTTGTAAATGTGTATCACTCGATACAGACTTTGAGAAGGCTTGCCATACCTGTATTGTTTTATAATGAAAATAATAATAATAATAATGTATCTGATACTACATTTAAGGTTTTATTTATTTCACTTCAGTACATTTTCAAAATTAAAAATTGAACATAAGTTATCGAGTACCACTGATATATTTTTAACGAAAAGTCTTACAACCGTAAGAATTTTTACAATTTTTAGACTGTCACACCAAAATAGAACTTATATCAAAAATAGAGCTTGCTTCAAAAGCTAACATATTATACACCATGTGAAATGAAATGTAAGAATATGGAGGGGCTGAAATCTCACAGCTCTGAGATGTCAAGACTTCGGTCTGGGTTAAGGATTTTGATATAGTTTTCGGCAAAAAACTTTTATGAGGACATGGTTTTTAGTTTTGGGCAGCGATGTATATCAAACATAACTCTTTGTTAAAGTACAAGTTTTTTTTATCTCTGTTTAGAAAATTATTACAAAACTAACACGAAACATCAATACGTTGCCGGAAAATTATAATCAAAATTCCAAAAATATTGTTAAATTAAATAAAATCAAACTTTTTCAAAATTCCAAAAATATTCCAAAAATTAGAATAAAATCAAATATTTAAATTTTTTCTAAATTTCAATAATATTTCAAAAATTCTTAAAAATTCAAACTTTTTCCAAAATTCTAAATATATTCCAAAAATTCTTACAAAAGTCAAAAATTAAAACTTTTGCCGAAATTCTAAAAATATTGCAAAAATTATTACAAAATCAAAAATACAAACTTTTTCCAAATTCCAAATATATTTCAAAAACTATAACAAATTCAAAAATGTCCATGTCCAATTTCAGTTTTAATTACATTTATGTCATAAAAACAGCTACATTTATAACGTCCACTTTGCGCGCACGCTATATTATATTTTTAAGTTGGGAATGATGCTTTAGCAGGTATGTTTTTTACCTTTAAGATTCCTTTGTTTCTCTTTTTAAACACAAAGTTTTCACTAAAGACAACACATATATCACAACATTACAACACAGCACTATTAATTCGCGACTGAAGACAAAACTTCCCTCAACACATATTTGCCGAAACCTTCATCACTTTCAAGAAACTGTGGAAAAATAAAAAAAATTTACTCCAAAATAATCACAAATTTAATTAAATCATATTGTTTACGCATTATCGTGAATTGTTAAATAGTTTACCTGAAAAATCAAAATATTTTAAATTAGAATCAAAACAAAACCAAGTAAAGATTTATTTATTATTTATAAAATTATGCAAAACATTACCAAAACAATCCTTTTGAAATGTCAACGAAACTGTCAATTTTGAATTGACGTGTTCGGTATATTTTGATCATTCATTCGATATTTTCAATTTTCACATTGAATTTATGTGTTCGTTATTCTATATTATTAATTCGATAGTTTCGAGATCGTTGGTAAACTTGACAGCTGTGATTTGTAGAGTTTTGGCTTTCTATAAAATGGACTGTTTTGGTAGTTTTGGCCTCTTATTCTTACGAATTTATATCTGAATAGTATAGTCAGTAAAAAGTGTTGTTTGTGTTACCATGTAGTTGGTTGAGTATGAGCTAAGCTCTCTCTTTGTTAGTTTTAAGTAAATTTTAAATATTTTGTATTCCCATGTGTTAGATCAGTAATAGTAAAATTAATAAAGGACGTTTATATAAAGTTGTGTGCATCAGGTCAGTTTTTTAATGTATATATAAATTAACCAAATAGTTTTTTCTTTGTTCTCTGACAAATATTCGTCGAGTGTGCATGCAGTAAAAAACCTCCTATAAGTTTTCATCGATTGGAACGGGTGATGTCTCCATGCATCTTTCATTTCATATGTACATGATTTTAAATCATTATATGAGCTGATATATTTTCATCATTGCATCGTTCATCTCATATGTACATGATTTTCAACTATTATATGAGCTGATATTTTCGTCATTACTTCAATCATTCATCTCATATGTACATAATTTCCACTATTATATGAGCTGATAGTTTCGTCATTACTTCAGTTAATCATCTCATTTACATAACTTCAACTATTATATGAGCTGATATATTTTCATCATTGCATCTTTCATTTCATATGTACATGATTTTAAATCATTATATGAGCTGATATATTTTCGTCATTGCTTCAGTTAATCATCTCGTTTACATAACTGCAATTATTATATGAGCTGAGATATTTCCATATTTGCATCACGGTGTTGGAAGTTGATGTGCCAACCAACTCACATCAAATATATCGTCAAGAAAAAAAATACAGTCCACCTCTCACCGACGCCGCATCACATATATATATATAATTTAGCTATATATCAATTATTATATTTTTTTATTTAAAATAATTTTTATGGCTTCATCACTCAAACCGTTAACCCTTAATTCCGCCAATGTAAATTAATTGTAAATATATGTATATAACTTATTTTAATATCTATCGATATGTCTTCGTTTCCTGGTAAAAATCCAAAAATGATCCAATGTGATTATTCTCGCTACCTTTTGGTGATGGTTTCCCCGATTTATTTTGGCAGCTTCTTCTTGAGGTGTTCGTTATTCGATCCTCAAATGGATAGAGAGCGTTTCTTTCAATTTAAATTTTATTTATAGTATTTTGATTTTTTTCCCCAACCAATTGCTTCCGGTAATATTTTCTTATAATTTTGTCTACCCTGATGTGCAATTGCAAAATTTAAGGTAGATGTTTTTAAATTATATTATAATTTCCTTTTATTTTCTCCAACATTAGCAAACAAAACTAAGGTAGATGTTGTTTTTTTTTTATTTAAATTTTCTTGCACCCAAGACACTTTCTCCATTTATCAATTATTATTTCCAAATTCCGAATGATATTCATTTAGGCGGATCAGCTCTACAGAATAATCAGCTGTTTATATATATATATATATATATATATATATATATATATATATATATATATATATATATATATATATATATATATATATATATATATATATATATATATATATATATATATATATATATATATATATATATATATATATATATATATATATATATATATATATATATATATATATATATATATATTTACATGTAGATGGTTATTCTTCTTTGGTTTTGAGCGTGAGTATGATTTGATATTTGATTTAAGTTTTTTTTTTTTTTGATTTATAAAATTAATTTTTTCTTATTATACTAAACCTATCAAAAGTTTACAATATAAAATAAAATAACAATTAACATATCCTATGAATTTAATCATCAATGAATTTACAATAAATAATTTCAAGTTTATTTTAATAAAATACAAACGTTTCCGTTTTTTTTTCTTTTAAATTTTACGTTAATCAATTTGAACATATGTTCTTTACAAACTGTTTTTTTTTTAATGAGATTCCATATAATTGATTGAAAACGACACATAACATATATTTTGATTTTATCGGATCATTAGCTCCTTTACATTAAAATTTCACGCGTTACACATTTTTTTTTCCAAAAAATTGGCTAAAAAAATAAATGAAATCATTTTTTGACACACTTGACATCATTTTTTTGACAAACTTATAATGCCATAATTCTCAATAATAATAATAAAATTTCATTTCAAACAAACAATTTTATTTTTTTTCAAAACATTGGGTAAAAAAATAAATAAAAATCTTTCTTTTGACACACTTGACAACATTTTTTTGACAAACTTATAGTGCCATAATTCTCAATAATAATAATAAAACTTTATTTCAAACAAACATTTAATTTTATTTTTTTTCCAAAAACAACTTTTTTTGACAAACTTATAATGCAATAATCTAGTTTTTGATCTCACATACCAATCACGACCATCAAGATTTCTCCAAATTTAATGTTCCTATTCGTAATCACTTAAAATGAACGTTTTTAAGCCACAAATATGAAAATTTTTGACACACATAGTGATTTTTTTGACACACTTCCGGTACAGTTATCGAACACAGCGTCCTTTCGGACCTGTCCCTTGAGTATACCTATTTTAAGAAAAAAAAATTTTGAAATCCCTCCAGCGGTTTTCCCTGCAGCGTAGGTATTGACGGCCGGCCGGACAGCTGAACGGCAGACAGACATACATTTTTTTTTTGCTTTTTTAGAATCAGTAGGTTCTAAAACGTCGAGAAATGCCAAAAAAAGTGGGGGTAAGAATTTCACTTTTGGCTCATGAATGTAATACTTAGGTCTTTCAGACCGAAGTAATATTATTAATCCACTTCAATTGAAAATTATGTAGCCTATTAAAAAATTGTTTGCTAGTCGCCTGACTATTACAACAATTTTGGCAGAAGGTGCCAACACAGGTGTCACTTGCCTTACTTTTAGTCTGGTATGGTACAAAATTCTGGATCTCCTGGAAAGGCAATACTGGAAAAGGAACACTCAACATTCATTCAGTGTAACTTTTGTAAAAAATTGTAGCATTTACACAAAAACAAACATTTATAACATGAATACGTGTGTTAACCACCACCATGGGTCTTCAAAAGGAGATCTTCCCTGCCTCCACTCCTAATTATTTGCACTACCAACGCGTCCTGCAATGTGGCGGAACTAAACCTAACATTAAATAAAAAAATATTGCGACGCTGATGCATAAACTGACTTCACCACAGCTCTGGAAACATAGTGTTCTGAATATATAATGAGCTAATATCCATAAAATACTTTAATTAAAAGCTAACCAATATTACGGACTTCGTAGTTCTAATAATAAAACTATAAAAGCAGGCAGTAGTATCCCAACAAACATAAATTCTGTTGTACGAGAAAAAGTAAAAAAAATTTTATCGGAAGTGACAAAGCAGAAGTTAGGATGCAGAACTGTTGTAAACCGTACTAAATGTTTTTGTACCAAATTTCATCCAACTCGCTTATCAGGTACAGAAGTTATTGAGCTTCCAAAATAACAGGTGCTTGGAGGACCCCCTACCACTTTGTTCACTATCACTAAAAAAACTAATCAGTTCCTTGCCATACATATTTGCATCTTTTTGCAAAGTGTAATCAAAATTACTTAACGAACGAATGTTGTATGCTTCCAACAAACATTGAAACAATAAACCGGTGTTAGGGAGGACCCCACCACTTATCCCAATATTGTCCAAAAACTAGTCAATTCTTTGTCAATAAAGTGTTTATCTTTTTTCAAAGTGCAATTAAAATTGATTAATGAATGAAATCTGTATGCTCCCAACAAACTTTAAAAACCAAGTGTAAAAAGTCAGCAGTTGTATGGTAGATCCCCCGTCACTTTGATCAATGTGTTCCAAAAGATGATAATTATCTTCTTACACTAATTGAAACCTTTTCCATAAGTTTCATCATAATCACTCCATTATTGTAGGCTGTAGTGTGCATAAAGAAACTGAAAAAACTGCCACCAATTAAAAAAAATTTTTTTTACCGGAAGTAAAAAACCGGAAGTTGGGATACAGAATTTTTGTAAATCATACTAAATGCTTATGTACAAAGTTTCATCCAATTCGATTATCAGGTACAGATGTTATTGAGATTTAAAATAACAGGTGTATGGGACACCCCCCACCACTTTGTTCACTATCGCTCAAAAACTAATCAGTTCTTTGCCATACATGTTTGCAACTTTTCCCAAAGTGTCATCAAAATTGGTGGACCCCACCACTTATCCCAATATTATCCAAAAACTAATCAGTTCTTTGTTACTAAAGTTTCCATCTTTTTTCAAAGTGTTATTAAAATAAATTAATGAACGAAGTCTGTATGCTTCCAACAAACTTAAAAAACAAAGTGTGAAAAGTCAGCATTTGTATGGTAGACCCCCCACCACTTTTATAAATGTGTCCTAAAACATGATAATTATCTTTTCACACTAATTGGAACCCTATTTCATAAGTTTCATCATAATCACTTCATTATTGTAGGCTGTAGTGTGCATAAAGACACTGACAAAACTTCAAAAAAGATCAAAAAAAATTTTTTTACCTGAAGTTAAAAACAAACTGGAAGTTGGGATGCAGAACTATTGTTAACCGTACTACATACTCATGTACCACGTTTCATCCAATTCGCTTATCAGGTAAAAAAGCTATAGAGCTTTCATAAAAACAGGTGCTCCAGGGGCCCCCCCCCCCAATTTGTTCACTATCGCTCAAAAACTAATCAGTTCTTTGTCATACATGTTTGCATCTTTTTCCAAAGTGTCATCAAAATTTGTTCACGAACGAATGTTTTATGCTCCCAACAAACATAAAAACTTTGTGGAAAAAATCACCTGTTGTATGGTGGACCCCCCCAACCCTTTATCCAATGTGTTCCAAAAGCTGATAAAATCTTTCTCATGTTATTTAAAAGCTTTTCGCAACGTTTCATGAAAATCGATCGGTAATTGTAGGCTACAGTAGGGATAAACACCTGAAAAAAAAACTTTTTAACCGGAAGTGACAAACCAGAAGTTGGTATGCAGAAATATTGGAAACAATATTTAAACCTTATATACTAAGTTTCAATAAGATCATAGCTCGGGATCAGAAGTTATTCATGATTTAAATTTAGAGGTGTTCGGGAGACCCCCCGCTATTTGTCCAAATTTAAAATGAATATAGATCTTCTATTTTCAAGTGAACTTGTATCATTTGCCAAAGTTTCATCAAGATCCTATGCAGAAAACTCACCCCACCCTCTTTTGTACTCATCCTAAAGCAAAGAAAAACGGCAGAACAAACATAAAAGGATTTATTTTTTTTATATTGGTAATATTTTGAAATTGCACAACTTATTCATCAAATAAAAACAAATAAAAATAATTAAACGGTCTAGAATTGTTGAGGGGAAATGATTAACATGTGGAATGGATAAGAGAAAATTATTAAATAGGTCAGGATTTTGAGGGGAAATTACTAAAATATGATGTTGGAAGATTTTGGACAAAAGTTCGCTCTATTGGTTTTTGGGAGTCAAAGAAACAACATTAATTAAGATCTGGATCTATAGCGGAAATATATATGTAAAAAAATTTAGTTATTACAAATTCGAGCTGCTAGATGTGACCTTTGTACTTTGGCTACTAAACAATTATCTTCAACAACAATCAACGGAACGAATGTTAAGTCATAGTCTCAATAAATGTTAGTATAAGAATTGCTGAAATATCGTATTGTTTTGTTTTTTCTTGTTCAGTATTTGTTGTTATTGGTTGGTTGTAAAAGAAATGGAAATATTCTTAGTGTATTTTAATTCATAGATGGTCCAAACCTCAATCACGTGTTGTATTCAGTAAGGGTCCGTCCCTCACCACAAAAAGCGCAGCGTCACAAGATCGGACGTTACAATCTTCGCTGTTATTTTTCACGTAAAAAAAAACACGTATCCTTCCAAGTTTCTTCCAAAACTTCACAATTTACGTCATTATCAACTATAGATATACAGATATTTGCAATTCAATAAGCGTGCCATCTAATGACGCTGATACCACCAATGAATTTTCTCATATACAAAAAGAAATTGATCTGTTTTTGTTTGTAGGGCGAAAAATGGATATAAAATAAAAATAATTTGAAAGAGGCTTACGGGAGGTTTCAGATTTAAAAATTATTTTAAATAATAGTGCTCTTAAGCACAAGTGGGTTGAAAAGTTTTAAAATTTTAAGATCTCTAAAGTATATTACTATAGGTAAGGAGAACGGAAAATGGAAGCACAACTGATATGGAATATCTTGCCCATTACAGGACAGGATGAAAAGAGGAAGTCTGGCATTCGTCTTAAGAATCATAAAAAACCAGAAGCGAAATTACACTCAGGCTCGAGCCCAAACCCTGAGAGCTAGCTGGGCCAGACAAAACAATTAAGCCAATTACCGAATAAATGTGGAACAGCCGATATACAAAATAAATGAGAGGGACTTTTCGAAAAATAGGAAAAAAATGGAAAACTAGCGGGAAGCATAATATACTGACGCACGTTTTTAGAATGGAATATTTCTTGTCTTCGGGAAATCAAGTGCTCCAGTTCATAGAACGCGTTACCAACTAACCTGATAACCTTCACTTTCACAAAGTTTGGGACAAATTTTGCACTTAGCTGCTTTTCAGCGACAATCAAAACAAAATTTAGACAGAAAACGAGGTCACCGGGGACAAAAGCCCGTTTTCGGGCACGCAAATTTTGCATTTTGCACAAAAGCTTCAGCTGTTTGATTCGGGAGCATATTTTAGACAATTATTCTGGGCAATCAAGGGTTCTCCACTCTCGTCCAGACAATTCAAATATCGGAATAATGAATAGGATATACCATGAGTGATCTGGGTAACCCAAAGGAGACATAACAGGGAGAACAACTTAAAGTTTGAAGTACCGAGCATCGAAGAGCACAAGAAATTTCACTAAAATGCACGTCCAACGTAGTCCAGCAATGACACTTCAGTTCACTTGTTTGGATGCGTTAGCTTTCGGAGCGTATAGATCTGTAAAGGTATGGCTAACCCCCTACCTTGACAAGAAAACTTCAAATAATTTAGATCAAAATTGCGAACAATTGCCTAAAACAATTTTTTCGGGACAACCAAAAACATGGAATACATTGGTTCCTAGGGGTTTACAAATATTATCGGCGGTAAGTTTCCGTAAAAGAAAAAAAAACACAAATTCAGTGAGATGGTCTAGGACAATCAAAATTGCTATATGACCGGATTTAGTTTGAGGGTAAGGACCAATTATATCAATGTATAATCGTTGATAAAGCCTTTCCAATTCTATCGAAGCTATCATGGGAGCACGAAGCACGGTGTTAAAGATTTTGACAGTCTTACATATGTCATATTGAAAAAAATAGGATTTAATTTGCGAGGCCATCCGGAGCCAGAAGTAAAATCGATGCAAATGATATAAGGCTTTCGCAACTCCCCCACTCGCAGAGGTAGGAGAATCATCTGGGAGAAATTTAGTTTTTTTATACACGAGTCCATCGCACGTGCGTAAATCGGGAAGGGAATTGGAGTCAGTGACTATCTTTAATAATTTGAGATAATGCACATTGTTGATAGCAGGGGACTTCAAATCGAGATTATACACATAGGTTTTATCATTTTTAACAGACTCGATCGCGAACATTCTTGAGATAGCGTCTGGTACCACGTTTAATTTCAACCCTCGATGTATGTGTGAATTTTCTTAATACCAAGGATAGCTGCAAGGCATTCATTTTCACTAACAGAGTAATTACGTTGCTCAACATCCTGTTTGTTCAACTGTACCAGTACATAGACCACACCATCATTACTCGTGTCGCATTGTAGAATAAACGGCTCGGAATAGTAAGGATTTACCAACTCCAGTAAAACTCTGTATGCCTATTTAATATAGGCCTATTTGATATATATCTAGTCAATATCTATATGCCACCATTAAACCGTTATGATGCAGGATATAAACTGTATTTAAACCTTTTCTTTTACCAAACACTGTCTGATATCGGGGGTTTTGAGTGCACGTCAACAAGAGTAGCAAATCATCTCATTAAAGCTGTTAACTGGAATGATGACCCAAACTTGCATTACAATAAAATTGAGAAATGATCACACTAATCCGTTAATTAATCCGTTCGCTCTAAACTAAGGAGGATCTAGTCCCTGCTGGTAAGATATAAAACTTTAAATTAGGCAGTGTACAGCATTTCTAAATGAAATTTTATATATAGAAATCTCTAGGACTATATAGAAATCTCTAGGGCGCTGGTTGTTCAACTTTTTTAGAGGTGACCAAACTTTTGTTGAGTTTCGTTACCCCAAATCAAAAACGAATCATGCATACAAAACAGGCACAAAAAACATTCCACTAAAATAGTAATTATTGATTTTTTATTAATACTACATATTAAAAATGTATAAATAACAGGATGTGTACCAGTGAATCCTGGTTTGGAAGGTCTTTTATAAACTTTAAAAAAATTTAGATTAACAAAAAAAAATTAAAAAATTGAAATTTGTATTTTATTTGTTTTAAAAATTGTTATCAGCTATAAAAATCTTGTTCCACAAAACTTAATAAAATGCCAATTAAGCTTTAATAATTTCAAAAACAGACCAATTTTGAAAATTTAATTTTAGCAATTTAAAACATTTGTTGCATAATAACACTACTGTTAAAAATCTTCTTTGATCAAAATTTACATAATAACACTGTGCGACAAATGGTAGGGGTCAGTGATCCGCTGGGGTTCTGACTACCGGGAAAAGTTATATCGGTAAAAAAAAGTTATACATGTCCCGGCGTTTTGCTGGGTAACTTCTAAGAATCGAGATATATCGATTTGAAGTTAGCATATAGCATATAGGGGAAATAGTCACGATTTTTTTGACATAACTCGAGAACGACACGTCCGATTTTACTAAAACAAATTTAGAAAAATTAAAAATTACACATCCTTTAATCTACTGAAACGTTATTTCTTTACACAATCAACATTTTCGCAGTTATAAATAAATTTTTGAAGAAAAAAAATAATTTTTTTGCCTTAAAAATAAAAAAATTGTATATTAAAAAATCATGAAAAATTCAAAACGGGAAAATGGGTCAAGTCTTATTACTTTGACGTAAAGGCACATAATCTGTGCATAAATGATTCATGTCATGAAAATCGACGCATTTCGATTTATTCACAATTAAGTAAAGGTATCTCATTTTGAAAAGTATATTGATTTTTCATAGAAATTTTTTTTAAAATGTTTTACTGGAATAAACTCCAAAATTTATTATAATACATGTATTTGGACATGTGTCCATGTGTCTTTGTGTATTAATTTTTTTTTTTTTACTTTTTTATTTATCTATTTTCTATTTTTTATTTTTTATTTATTTATTTTATTTCATAATTTTATTTTATTATTTTTATTATAATTTTATTTTATGTTTTTATTATATTTTATTATATTATTGTTATAATTTATTATTATTATTATTATTTATTATTATTTTTATTTATTATTATTTTTATTACTATTACTATCACTATTTATTATTATTATTTATTATTTATTATTTGTTATTATTATTTATTATTATTTTTTATTGTTTATTTATTATTTATTATTTATTATTTAGTTCTTATTTATTTATTATTTATTTATTACTTATTTATTATTTATTTATTATGTATTTATTATTTATTTCTTATTTATTTCTTATTTATTTCTTATTTATTTCTTATTTATTTCTTATTTATTTATTATTTATTTATTATTTATTTAATATTTATTTATTATTTAATATTTATTTATTATTTATTTTATTTATTTATTCATTTTTTTTTTATATTTTTATTACACTTTTATTTTATTATTTTTATTACTTTTTATTTTACTTTATTATTTTTATTTTATTTATTTATTTATTTTATTTTTTTGTATTTTTTATTTATTTTAATAAAATTTTTTTTACTTTAGCGTTACTTTTTTAGTATAGTATATCAGTAGATTAAAGGAATTGTAATTCTTAATTTCTAAATTTGTTTCACCAAATTCGGACTAGTCGTTCTCGAGTTATGTCAAAAAAGAACCCCAAACATTGTCACGTCTCCTATATGATACTTGCTAACTTCAAATCGATATATCTCGCTTCCTAGACGTGACCCAGCGAAACGCCGGGACACGTGTAACTTTTTTTTACCGATATAACTTTTCTCGGTAGTCAGAACCCCAGCGGATTGTGGCTGTCGCACAGTGTAATCGACCAAAGAGATTGATCAATATTTTATAGCGAGAATTTCCTATGTTTTTTGTTTCTTTTTAAATATATATTAATCGCATTCAAATAACATGATTTCAGTATACAATTTCAATTAAATGAACAAAAGTAAAAACCAGATTACAATTATTTTTTTCCTATAAAAACAAGATCTCTTAACGTACGTTCGGACTGAGAAGCGTGTATAAGTGTACTTTCTGTATTGTTTTCCGTAAATATTTCTGTAGGTCCATGTTTTGTGTTTTATTTTCAAATTTCCTGTTGAAATATAGTACTGAGATTAAAATAATAAGCAGTTTTTAGGGAGTTGGTTTTGATTTTTAATTCAGATCCAGAATCAAACAAGGGCTGATCGTTACAAAGTTCCTAATATAAAATAAGGGACTGCTCATTTCAGTCAGTCCTGAAAAAAAATATAACAGATCGCTGCTAAAGAGAATATACTACCTCGTATCACTAGATATGGCCTAGCTTTATTAAAATGTAAACCGTTTATTATGTGAAGCAAATTGATCGATTTATTGACAAAACCTGACGAAGAGAGCACTGTCGTGCTACTAGAATTCGTGAATCTCGTAACTACAAAAAAAAAAGAAATGGTCACGGCTGAATCGACATAGCAACGAAAATGAGATGAATGATGATTATAATTTTTTTCAGATTAAAAATGTGACTGAAGAATGCTATCTGAACTAGGCAGAAGACATCTGTGGCAAAGAAAATACACTTTTTTCACTTCTGGTTCTCCATTTGCTATGGTTCAAACTTTGTTATCAATTCCATTTCTTTAGTGCAAAATAATCAAACCAATGATTCATGGTATTTAGTGGTTCTCAATTTTTACTCACAGAACTAAGCTTCTCCGCATCAGCATAGTGACCAAAATCAAAATTGTATTCAGATTAGCGTAAGCGTGAGCGTTTTTAGTAGATATTTTTATAACGAAAAGCATTTTAGTTACATATAAATAAGTGGGTCTGATATAACCTGATGTTCGACCCTGATCAGAACATAACAGAAATTTTGTAAAAAGTTGATTTATTACAACCCCCTATCCTCATTTCCACCACTCGCAATCCGATATGAAATGTAAAATATTTATTTTAGTTAAAAATGATTTTGTTTATTAGCAGTTGAGCAAAAAGCCGTAATTATTCCTGTAATGTATTGAGCTTTGTAGCTGTGGTACTGGAATATGCAAGTAAGTGTAAACTTTCAACTCTGTTTATTAATTTATGATGATCTTCTCACAAGGAAAAGCTATCTTCTTGTTCAATAAATCAATAAATCGAAGTTTAGTGCATATCCCTAGTGTAGATGCCCGGTATCTTCTAAAAATTATTTCTTGATAATAATAAAGGAATATAGTGGAAGCGAATGGTATCTTGTAATAATTATTTCTTATTGATAAAGGTGGAGATGCCTGGTATCTTCAAAACATTATTTCTTAATAATAAATTAATACAGTGGAGGCGGCTGGTTTTTTCTAAAAATTATTTCTTGAAAATAATAGTGGAGATGCCTGGTATCTCAAACCATTATTTTTTAGTAATAAGAAATGCATATAGTGGAGGTGACTGGTTACTTCTAATAATTTTTTCTTAATGATAAAAGTGGAGATGCCTGGTATCTTCTAAAAATTATTTCTTAATAATAATAAAGGAATATAGTGAAGGCGGATGGTGTCTTGTAATAATTATTTCTTAATAATAAATGTGGAGATGCCTAGTATCTTCTAAATATTATTTCTTGATAAAAATAAATGAATATAGTGGAGTCGACTGGTGTCTTCTAATAAGTATTTATTAATGATAATAGTGGAGATACCTGGTATCTTCAAAAAATTATTCCTTAATAATAATAAATTAATATAGTGGAGGCGGCTGGTTTTTTTTCTAAAAATTATTTCTTTAAGATAATAGTGGAGATGCCTGGTATATCAAAAAATTATTTTTTTATAATAAGAAATGATTTTAGTGGAGGCAACTGGTTTCTTCTAATAAATATTTCTTAATGATAAGAGTGGAGATGCCTGGTAGCTTCTAAAAATTATTTCTTAATAATAATAAAGGAATATAGTGAAGGCGGATGGTGTCTTGTAATAATTATTTCTTAATAATAAATGTGGAGATGCCTAGTATCTTCTAAATATTATTTCTTGATAAAAATAAATGAATATAGTGGAGTCGACTGGTGTCTTCTAATAATTATTTATTAATGATAATAGTGGAGATATCTGGTATCTTCAAAAAATTATTCCTTAATAATAATAAATTAATATAGTGAAGGCGGCTGGTTTTTTTTCTAAAAATTATTTCTTTAAGATAATAGTGGAGATGCCTGGTATATCAAAAAATTAATTTTTTATAATAAGAAATGACTATAGTGGAGGCAACTGGTTTCTTCTAATAATTATTTCTTAATGATAAGAGTGGAGATGCCTGGTATCTTCTAAAAATTATTTCTTAATAATAATAAAGGAATATAGTGGAGGCGGATGGTGTCTTGTAATAATTATTTCTTAATAATAAATGTGGAGATGCCTAGAATCTTCTAAATATTATTTCTTGATAAAAATAAATGAATATAGTGGAGTCGACTGGTGTCTTCTAATAATTATTTATTAATGATAATAGTGGAGATATCTGGTATCTTCAAAAAATTATTCCTTAATAATAATAAATTAATATAGTGGAGGCGGCTGGTTTTTTTTCTAAAAATTATTTCTTTAAGATAATAGTGGAGATGCCTGGTATATCAAAAAATAATTTTTTTATAATAAGAAATGACTATAGTGGAGGCAACTGGTTTCTTCTAATAATTATTTCTTAATGATAAGAGTGGAGATGCCTGGTAACTTCTAAAAATTATTTCTTAATAATAATAAAGGAATATAGTGGAGGCGGATGGTGTCTTGTAATAATTATTTCTTAATAATAAATGTGGAGATGCCTAGAATCTTCTAAATATTATTTCTTGATAAAAATAAATGAATATAGTGGAGTCGACTGGTGTCTTCTAATAATTATTTATTAATGATAATAGTGGAGATATCTGGTATCTTCAAAAAATTATTCCTTAATAATAATAAATTAATATAGTGGAGGCGGCTGGTTTTTTTTCTAAAAATTATTTCTTTAAGATAATAGTGGAGATGCCTGGTATATCAAAAAATTATTTTTTTATAATAAGAAATGACTATAGTGGAGGCAACTGGTTTCTTCTAATAATTATTTCTTAATGATGAGAGTGGAGATGCCTGGTATCTTCTAAAAATTATTTCTTAATAATAATAAAGGAATATAGTGGAGGCGGATGGTGTCTTGTAATAATTATTTCTTAATAATAAATGTGGAGATGCCTAGAATCTTCTAAATATTATTTCTTGATAAAAATAAATGAATATAGTGGAGTCGACTGGTGTCTTCTAATAAATATTTATTAATGATAATAGTGGAGATACCTGGTATCTTCAAAAAATTCTTCCTTAATAATAATAAATTAATATAGTGGAGGCGGCTGGTTTTTTTTCTAAAAATTATTTCTTTAAGATAATAGTGGAGATGCCTGGTATATCAAAAAATAATTTTTTTATAATAAGAAATGACTATAGTGGAGGCAACTGGTTTCTTCTAATAATTATTTCTTAATGATAAGAGTGGAGATGCCTGGTAACTTCTAAAAATTATTTCTTAATAATAATAAAGGAATATAGTGGAGGCGGATGGTGTCTTGTAATAATTATTTCTTAATAATAAATGTGGAGATGCCTAGTGTCTTCTAAATATTATTTCTTGATGAAAATAAATGAATATAGTGGAGTCGACTGGTGTCTTCTAATAAATATTTATTAATGATAATAGTGGAGATACCTGGTATCTTCAAAAAATTATTCCTTAATAATAATAAATTAATATAGTGGAGGCGGCTGGTTTTTTTTCTAAAAATTATTTCTTTAAGATAATAGTGGAGATGCCTGGTATATCAAAAAATAATTTGTTTATAATAAGAAATGATTTTAGTGGAGGCAACTGGTTTCTTCTAATAAATATTTCTTAATGATAAGAGTGGAGATGCCTGGTAGCTTCTAAAAATTATTTCTTAATAATAATAAAGGAATATAGTGAAGGCGGATGGTGTCTTGTAATAATTATTTCTTAATAATAAATGTGGAGATGCCTAGTATCTTCTAAATATTATTTCTTGATAAAAATAAATGAATATAGTGGAGTCGACTGGTGTCTTCTAATAATTATTTATTAATGATAATAGTGGAGATATCTGGTATCTTCAAAAAATTATTCCTTAATAATAATAAATTAATATAGTGAAGGCGGCTGGTTTTTTTTCTAAAAATTATTTCTTTAAGATAATAGTGGAGATGCCTGGTATATCAAAAAATTAATTTTTTATAATAAGAAATGACTATAGTGGAGGCAACTGGTTTCTTCTAATAATTATTTCTTAATGATAAGAGTGGAGATGCCTGGTATCTTCTAAAAATTATTTCTTAATAATAATAAAGGAATATAGTGGAGGCGGATGGTGTCTTGTAATAATTATTTCTTAATAATAAATGTGGAGATGCCTAGAATCTTCTAAATATTATTTCTTGATAAAAATAAATGAATATAGTGGAGTCGACTGGTGTCTTCTAATAATTATTTATTAATGATAATAGTGGAGATATCTGGTATCTTCAAAAAATTATTCCTTAATAATAATAAATTAATATAGTGGAGGCGGCTGGTTTTTTTTCTAAAAATTATTTCTTTAAGATAATAGTGGAGATGCCTGGTATATCAAAAAATTATTTTTTTATAATAAGAAATGACTATAGTGGAGGCAACTGGTTTCTTCTAATAATTATTTCTTAATGATAAGAGTGGAGATGCCTGGTAACTTCTAAAAATTATTTCTTAATAATAATAAAGTAATATAGTGGAGGCGGATGGTGTCTTGTAATAATTATTTCTTAATAATAAATGTGGAGATGCCTAGAATCTTCTAAATATTATTTCTTGATAAAAATAAATGAATATAGTGGAGTCGACTGGTGTCTTCTAATAAATATTTATTAATGATAATAGTGGAGATACCTGGTATCTTCAAAAAATTCTTCCTTAATAATAATAAATTAATATAGTGGAGGCGGCTGGTTTTTTTTCTAAAAATTATTTCTTTAAGATAATAGTGGAGATGCCTGGTATATCAAAAAATAATTTTTTTATAATAAGAAATGACTATAGTGGAGGCAACTGGTTTCTTCTAATAATTATTTCTTAATGATAAGAGTGGAGATGCCTGGTAACTTCTAAAAATTATTTCTTAATAATAATAAAGGAATATAGTGGAGGCGGATGGTGTCTTGTAATAATTATTTCTTAATAATAAATGTGGAGATGCCTAGTATCTTCTAAATATTATTTCTTGATAAAAATAAATGAATATAGTGGAGTCGACTGGTGTCTTCTAATAATTATTTATTAATGATAATAGTGGAGATACCTGGTATCTTCAAAAAACTATTCCTTAATAATAATAAATTATTATTGTGAAGGCGGCTGGTTTTTTTTCTTAAAATTATTTCTTTAAGATAATAGTGGAGATGCCTGGTATATCAAAAAATTATTTTTTTATAATAAGAAATGACTATAGTGGAGGCAACTGGTTTCTTCTAATAATTATTTCTTAATGATAAGAGTGGAGATGCCTGGTAACTTCTAAAAATTATTTCTTAATAATAATAAAGGAATATAGTGGAGGCGGATGGTGTCTTGTAATAATTATTTCTTAATAATAAATGTGGAGATGCCTAGAATCATCTAAATATTATTTCTTGATAAAAATAAATGAATATAGTGGAGTCGACTGGTGTCTTCTAATAATTATTTATTAATGATAATAGTGGAGATATCTGGTATCTTCAAAAAATTATTCCTTAATAATAATAAATTAATATAGTGGAGGCGGCTGGTTTTTTTTCTAAAAATTATTTCTTTAAGATAATAGTGTAGATGCCTGGTATATCAAAAAATTATTTTTTTATAATAAGAAATGACTATAGTGGAGGCAACTGGTTTCTTCTAATAATTATTTCTTAATGATAAGAGTGGAGATGCCTGGTAGCTTCTAACAATTATTTCTTAATAATAATAAAGGAATATAGTGGAGGCGGATGGTGTCTTGTAATAATTATTTCTTAATAATAAATGTGGAGATGCCTAGAATCTTCTAAATATTATTTCTTGATAAAAATAAATGAATATAGTGGAGTCGACTGGTGTCTTCTAATAATTATTTATTAATGATAATAGTGGAGATACCTGGTATCTTCAAAAAATTATTCCTTAATAATAATAAATTAATATAGTGGAGGCGGCTGGTTTTTTTCTAAAAATTATTTCTTTAAGATAATAGTGGAGATGCCTGGTATATCAAAAAATTATTTTTTTATAATAAGAAATGACTATAGTGGAGGCAACTGGTTTCTTCTAATAATTATTTCTTAATGATAAGAGTGGAGATGCCTGGTAGCTTCTAACAATTATTTCTTAATAATAATAAAGGAATATAGTGGAGGCGGATGGTGTCTTGTAATAATTATTTCTTAATAATAAATGTGGAGATGCCTAGTATCATCTAAATATTATTTCTTGATAAAAATAAATGAATATAGTGGAGTCGACTGGTGTCTTCTAATAATTATTTATTAATGATAATAGTGGAGATACCTGGTATCTTCAAAAAATTATTCCTTAATAATAATAAATTAATATAGTGGAGGCGGCTGGCTTTTATTCTAAAAATTATTTCTTTAAGATAATAGTGGAGATGCCTGGTATATCAAAAAATTATTTTTTTATAATAAGAAATGACTATAGTGGAGGCAACTGGTTTATCTAATAATTATTTCTTAATGATAAGAGTGGAGATGCCTGGTTACTTCTAAAAATTATTTCTTAATAATAATAAAGGAATATAGTGGAGGCGGATGGTGTCTTGTAATAATTATTTCTTAATAATAAATGTGGAGATGCCTAGAATCTTCTAAATATTATTTCTTGATAAAAATAAATGAATATAGTGGAGTAGACTGGTGTCTTCTAATAATTATTTATTAATGATAATAGTGGAGATACCTGGTATCTTCAAAAAATTATTCCTTAATAATAATAAATTAATATAGTGGAGGCGGCTGGTTTTTTTCTAAAAATTATTTCTTTAAGATAATAGTGGAGATGCCTGGTATATCAAAAAATTATTTTTTTATAATAAGAAATGACTATAGTGGAGGCAACTGGTTTCTTCTAATAATTATTTCTTAATGATAAGAGTGGAGATGCCTGGTAACTTCTAAAAATTATTTCTTAATAATAATAAAGGAATATAGTGGAGGCGGATGGTGTCTTGTAATAATTATTTCTTAATAATAAATGTGGAGATGCCTAGTATCTTCTAAATATTATTTCTTGATAAAAATAAATGAATATAGTGGAGTCGACTGGTGTCTTCTAATAATTATTTATTAATGATAATAGTGGAGATACCTGGTATCTTCAAAAAATTATTTCTTAATAATAATAAATGAATATAGTGGAAGCGACTGGATTCTTCTAAAAATTATATAGCAATGATAATAGTGGAGATCGCTGGTATCTTCAGAACATACATCCTTAGAAATAAATGAATATAGTGGAGGCAGCTGGTTTTTTTCTAAAAATTATTTCTTAAAGATAATAAAGGAGATGCCAGGTATCTAAAAAAATTATTTTTTAATAATAAGAAATAAATGTAGTGGAGGCGACTGGTTTCTTCTAATAATTATTTCTTAATGAGAAAAGTGGAGATGCCTGGTATCTTCTAAAAGATATTTCTTAATAATAATAAACAATAAAGGGAATACAACTAGTGTCGTCTCATAATTATTTCTTAATGATAATAGTGGAGGTGACTGGTGTCGTTTAAAAATTATTTCTTAATTGCAATAGTGGAAATGCCTGGCATCCTCTAAAAATTATTTCTTAATAATAATAGATAAATATAGTGGAGGCGACTGGTTTCTTCTATAACCACATATTTCAAGCTTGTCGATACTTCTTGAATTAATTTTGTTTATTTATCTGTTGTTTTTCTTAATTCAGTGCTACATTACTTTGGTTGATCTATTTAACAATGCCTTTGATCTTATTTATTAGTTTTCGAATCCTGAATACTGTTGCACCGCTTTTTACGCAGCTAGTATGCGCAAAACACGGTAAATGTTTATTACCAAAAGGTATACCGACGGCCTTAATCATAGATTTTGCATTTTCAGCCATAGCCAACTGATTTTTAGGTTTCGTACAATTTGTAAAAGGATATTGAGAAAAAAATAAAGAGTAAAATTACAAAAATCATTGATTCATTGACAAAAACACTCCACTCGTTCAATTTCATCATTGCAATTTGTGGAATGAAGGTTCCAATTGTCACTTTTATCATATTTCTTGCTCTGAAAAATCTGTAATTTATTTTTGGAGACGTTAAGTCTAAGTTGATTTTGAATTAACTAGCGATACAATAGCTCTAAATCGTATTGCATATATTGAAGTTGCAGCAGTGATCTACATGAATAAGTAAGGGCCGCGTTATCAACATAGAGATGAAGTTTACCTTCTAATGGAAGTTCCCACATATCGTTCACTGCAGCCTCAATGGTGGTTAAAATATTTCTAACAACTTCCACTGGCGTTAATTAATCGTCAGGTAGTCCCGTTATAAACATATTTTTGTTCAATTTTTCTTGTTCAAGTTGATCAAGTTTGACTTCAAAATTTGAAATGACTTTGTCATTATATTTTGCTTAGTGTTTATGGTTTGCAAATCTTTTTAGTGCCCTAATTTTTCTAGAATTTGATTAAGCGTAGTTTTAAATTGTTCAAAAGATGATGAAATAAACTCCTGAGAGTTTTCGATACCTTGAATTGTCAATTTCATTTCCTTGATGTCGTTAGCTAAAGTAGAAAGAATAGTCCCATCAACCGCTACTATAGCCTCAATATCATTTTCTCTACTTTCTGCACTACAAAACGGAGTCCCAATAATTTTTTTGCAATGTGGATGAAATGTTAGATTGAACTTATCACATTTCAAATAAGCTTGAGCACCACGTACTTGTTGCTTGCAAATTTTACAGTGAGTTACAACTTGCGAAAATTGGGGCAAATTACCACTATTATATGTTGTTTTTAGATTTTATTTGTGAATACTGTTTGTTTCAATCACGCAATCATACGATATTGTTCTTTTAGTAATCACTCAATGCAAGATCACTCAAAACAATTTCAAATGATTTGCTTAGTTTCTTAATATGGCCTATAGTTGTTTTAATGAAATTTTATTATTTGTTTAAAACATTTTACACATCCCACTAACGATAGGGTTAATTGGATTGTAACTCAGTCCGACAAAATAGATTCTACCATCTAAGAAACATATCAGATTATAAATATAAACCAATATAATAATTCATTGTAACAACATTTTATACAAAAAACCAGAAAATTAATTTTGTCACTAACAACAATTTCCATTTTAAGAATTAAAATCTAAATTTATTACGAAAATTCTTTGAAATTAAATTCTATATTGAATTAATATTTTCTAATTATTTTGTGGAAATTGTCAATAGATTACATTATTTTAATAAGGAAACGAGAAAAGGATTTCAATTATTATTTTATCTTCTAATTACTTTTGATACGACAAGAATTTTGTAAAATTGATATTATTATTATTATGGCTTTTTATACAGGATAGATGGAAAGGATATGTCTGTATATATATTTTATATTCCGAAATCGATTTTCTTCATACTAACTGAACGGAAGAGTAAATGTGAAATGGTTTGTGATATTGAAAAAAAGAATATAAAAATTTAAATTCGTCTAATAAAATTCAATCAAATTTTCTTAACAATTGAACATAAATCGTTAAACAAAGAAAACATTCAATTTATACGTTATCGCAAAACATTGAACGTTGAATATCGGAGATGTTTGACGCCAGCTGCAGTTGTAAATTTTCTCGACTTTTATATACGAAAAATAAAAATTGTTTGAAGAATACAAAAACATTAATGAACTTTTTATTTAATTTAGTTTATTTTATTCACAATTTTGACAGCCAGTACACTTAATATAACAAATAACATATTTCGGTAATAAACGATTTCCTTATCAACAGCAATAAGTCTCGAACCCTAGTTATAGGTTTTTATGTATAAGTTTTCCAAAAAATTTGTTAATCATTTTCATTATTTTTGCAAATTTATAAAACAAGGGAATATATATAGAAAGAATATAACTTTTTGATACAAGTCTCCCCTTTTGTTTCCCTAATTTCCTTAACCTAAAACCATTTTAATAAAATCACTTTTTTTTGTATCATTTTTGCCGTAAGTCTCCCCGGAAAAAATAAAAATATGTATTGGAACGATTATTTTTAATGTTGTTGAAAATGTAATAACGATTTTTGTATTTGTTCATCACAATCAAAAATTGATAATGTTCTGGGATCAGCGAGATATAAAAATATCCTTTCTCATCAGTGTTATCCTTGGAATGGTAACATTATTAGGCTTCGCTGTTACGTGTATGAAGGAGAAGGATCTTCAATTATTACTATACATCATGTTGAATCACATTTACTAAGAAAATTGTCACCAGTCGAGGATCAGACCAAATACTCAAGGGTTGAAAGCCTTTTCAATTTATTTGTCTTGGTTTTTTGGAATATTTGAAAAACTCTATGGAAGCACTCCATCTGAAACGCCTGCAATTCGAGGCAGGCCACTTTTTTAAGAATCAAGTTTTTCAGATCATTGTAATTAGTAACTGGACCCACGCCGATTTCATATGATGACTACCACATAATTTATACTTCGTGAGGCGCCTTTGTTTGACGAGCCCGAAAACTTTTGTTCTGCTATTTTTCTCCATTCGGCCGCTTTTTCGTTCGAGAAGCTCCGAAAAACGCCGATTGCGATTTTATTTAACTATGGGTGGTAGCAATTTGTTTTAGACCACGGAGGTAAGCTTGCCCGACAAAAAAGTGTCTCCTATTGTCGAGTCCGACAGTTGACATTTTGGTATGTTTGGGCTGTCGGACTCGACAATAGCAGACAAGTTTTGGTCAGATAAAGCTACCCTTGTGTTTTTAAACAAATTTCTAGCCCTAAAATTTACAAGTTCCCGGGAAATCGGCATTTTTTGGAGCTTGCCGAACGAGAAAGCAGCCGAATCAAGGAATGTGCAGAACAAAAGTTTTCGGACTCATCAAGGACAGGGGCCTCATGAAGTATAGAATATGTGGTAATCATCACATGAAATCAGCTTGGGGCCAGGAACTAAATGGTTTGAGGAAAAAAACTAAATTATTAATCCACCAAGACTAGCATCCAATGGGAAAGAGACACATAATTAGGGATTTAAAAAATTAGTATAGGCCAAACATTGGTTGATGGAAACTACCATATGTTGAAACTAGTTGCTTGTCCCTTTTTATCATGGGTTTAATCTTCTGCTACAAAATTGTATTTAAAAATAACACGGTATAAAAGAGGATTTACTTTACATGAAACTCTGACAAAAATAAAGTTGCATAGAGTCACCAAGAAGCTTTTATCAATAGGCTATTTTGACTATCAAAGAAAAGATCTTAGTGACTAAATAGTTAATGGAATTTGTAGTTTGTTTTACCAACTTTTCCAAACCATACATTACCATCAGCACGAAACGAACGATTCCCTTCTTCAAAATCATCCCGAACATTTAAAGCAGTCTCTAACCAAAGTTCAAGAGATTTCCCTTCCAAGTGAGCCAAACTTTGACTCCTTGGAGACAGAAAACCTTGTAATAGCCCTCAAAAACCCACTCCACACCTCGTTCTGTTAAAAAAAGGCTTACTCTTCGGTTCAAGAGAATATTTCAGCTAATCCAGAAGATGATCGGTTCAACTTAACTGTTCACAAGAACGGCGATTAGTTAGCAGAAGAAACTAAAGTCAATCCGGCCTAAATAAACTCGTAAAGATAAAGAAGTTGCTGATCAGATCACTTACAGTGCCAATAAGCGCTTCAAGAATATGGAAGAACTGATAAGCCAGATGTTAGCCGTCTACACTCTCCAGGTGTCTAACATTGTACCTGGAATCATTTTCACAGCTGAGCCTACCTCCTTCATTTCGTATGCAGATCTCTCTTACTAGCTCTGAACATGGCTTTCCTCCAAACAGACAACTTATTACACTGCTGCCCTACTCTCCATCAAACTTTTTTCAGCACACAAACAACAAAGTTTTCGTCTATAAATGGAATGTACCGTGCAATGGATCGCCTTTCGAAATGGCAGTTCAACGGTTAGTTTTCCAAGTCGAAAATCTGGTCCGGTCACATCGATTTACATTGGACCTACTTGTTGACGATTACGATTGTGACTTCTTGCTGAATGGAACCCAAAAATTTTTTTTACTGGGTTTGTTTGGAACGAACCAGCTGTCCCACCAGTTCTCAATCTCAACCAGCGCTAATAGGTTACTTTCTGGTTAGACGTACCGACAGTGACATTAAACATTCCCTAGAAATACCGCAAAACAAAAATTTCGTGAGGGTTTCAAGGACTTCTATAATAACTTCTTGACCCTCCCCCTTGACCTTAAGTTACTCCCTCAAGATGATGAATTAATTAGCATCATTAAGCGCAACATCAAACTTGGGTTGCAAGTTACTATTGCTGGTTCTAATATTCCCCATACCAACTCACTAATCCGTAAATTTGTAGTCGTTGAAGATGTTTGGAATTCGGACACCAACGTAGAATAAGTGAGATTCATAACGTTTTCTTCAAATCATCAAGCATTCCCCATGAAAATCACGAAGACCCTGAATTCACAAAACATCCTTCACAGTTCCAAAACGACTATTTACCAGTTGACTATAGTTCCATTTGGCGTGTGTATTGTTCCTTAAACCTTATGTTAGTTAATGCACAAGGTGATCCTCATGAGCTCCATGATAGGATATAGTATACCTAGATGACCAACCGGTAACATCTTCTCCTTGTAAGAAGCACCTTCTCCTGGATAAATCCAAATTCTTGATCAACAAGATTGATTATCTTGGGAATGTGGTTGGCAATGGAGTTGACACGTTGAATCCAAAACAAAATAAAATTCATAGTGGGTTTTCCCATTCTCGAAACTCTGAAGCAACAGAAATCGGGAAAATATTCGGTTGGAACCGATATTTTATTGCTAATTATTCCATCTTATCCATAAGCCTAACCAAGCCACTGTATAAAAACCGCAAATTTATTTGGAGTGCAAAAGTACAACAAGGTTTCAATTCCATAAAAAATTAACTGATTATAGCCCTAGTCCTCGTAAATCCTGATTTACTTAAATTTTTTTGTATCCAATGTAATGCTAGCACCACAGAGATAGGAATCGTCCCATTTAAATAACCTGACGACAGAACTCAACATCTTTTGGAGTTTATGTCCCAAAAACTTTATTTGGCTCAAGTCTCAACGGAATTTAAGTGTCACTGAACTGGAATGCTCTGTAGCAGTTCTCGCAGTTAAAAATTCAGGGATAATTTAGAAGGACATCTATTCACCATCATCACGTCACGATTTATTCTAGTCTTATGTGGATAATGTGTTTGAAAGATTTGTCAGGTAGAATGGCCAGATCTTGTCTTAAGCTGCATGCGTACGATTTTGATATCAATTACTGCAATGAAACATTGGGTCTTACACGCTTACACGCTTTCCCATGATTAATTTTTCCAGGAAAGACAATCAGAAAGGATGTCGTTATCCATTTGGATCTTTTTTTCGAATATTTTAAGAACCCAGAATACCTTGCACTAGGGTTCATGCAGAATTCTGATAACTTTAGTTTCCGTTCTCTCTAGTC
Source organism: Diogma glabrata (assembly GCA_963693315.1). Classification (NCBI taxonomy): domain Eukaryota; kingdom Metazoa; phylum Arthropoda; class Insecta; order Diptera; family Cylindrotomidae; genus Diogma; species Diogma glabrata. Next base: position 17,406,637 of record OY856186.1, read on the forward strand.
ATAGTCTCTCTCAGCTAAAGTCACAATTACACTGTGTTGTATTTTTCTGGCCATCTCCAGCTCGAAACTTTAAAGAATATGTGGAATGGAGCGCCAATAACACACTGTGATCTCATGCGATCGGTAACCTTCGCATTGTTATCGCATTGCTAGCCAAACCCCTTTAACAAGCGGCAGTTGCTAGGCTAGTCACTATCCTATACCTATATTTTTAACCTGTTTGGTGTACCGGAGCTACTTACCTCAAACAATGGTAAGCACTTTAAGTTCCACATACTGACCAGCTCACTAAAATGTTCGGAATGATGCGTATATTTACTTCAAAAAATCATCATGTACCACCTCAGAACGGACAACCCGTTCCATAGTTCTGTCATTTGCTTATATATTAACACCGATCACAAACCTGGGTTTCCATTCCAACAAGATTATTTCGGCCTTACGCATTGTCTACCATCCGTCAATTAAATTTCCTCTTCATTTTTTATCTTTTTTACGTCACCGAGTTAACCACAGCTCCAACAACAAAATCCTTCATAATGTTCAGAACATTTATGGTCAACGAACATTCGCAAGTACTAGTGCTGACTACCTTACTAGTATAAAGGGGCCATCCTTCACACTCCACTTACCAAAATAACGCTCATTGATACAAATTGCGGAGCAACTTTTACATCCTCCACAATTAACTAGATTTAAACGCCTACAGTTTTGTACAGATTAACGCAATCCGTAATTTAACGGCAAGTTCTTCGGCAGGCATTGTAGGTGGAAGACGTTTAGGAGAAAACTTGGGTGTTAATTAAGTCAAGAACATCCGTTCTTGAGTGCTGCCGTCTTGTCGCCCGTCTTTTATGTTATTGTGACCTTTCGAAGGTTCATCGATGTGGAAAATGCACACCAGACTTCACTGTTAAAAAGCAACTTGGCTTTGTGGTTGTTACGAATTGTTTATTCTAAATTCTTGTCCTATATTTTTCTTTTTCATGACATAATCCTTTCCATATCTAATTTTTTTTATCTTGCATGATTTTTGTTCATGTGAACGGCAAGGCGAACAAAGTTTCAAACCACCTGTCAGCTTCACCGTACGTCGTTTAATAGTTTTTTCCGTACAATCGAATGCCAACTGGCCTCAGGACAGTGCAACATAGACCGAATACTTTTGATAATTCTGTTCCGTATCCCTTATTACTGCTGAGTCCACCCTCTTAATTTCGTACTGACATGCAGATTCCTCCTACTAGCTCTGAACATGAGTTTCATTTGATCAGACTTTAAATTTTACATGCTACTTCGCTCTGATTTTCTTCCTATATACCCTCCACCAAACTTTTTTCATCACATAAACAACAAAATTTTCGTCTATAAGTGGCATTTTCCGTTCAATAGATCACCCTCCAAAATGGAGGTTGAACGGTTGATTTTCCAAGTGGGAAATCTAGTCCGGTCACATCGATTTACATTGAACCAACTTTTTGGCGATTACGATTGTGACTTCTTGCTGAATGGTACCCAAAAATCTTTTTTACTGGGTTTGTTTGGAACGAACCAGCTGTCCCACCAGTTCTCAATCTCAACCAGCGCTAAAAAATTACTTTCTGGTTAGACGAACTGACAGTAACATTAAACATTCCCTAGAAATACGGACACTAAAATTTCCTGAGGGTTTCTTGGACTTTTATAATAACTTGTTGATCCTCTAGCTTGAACTGCTCCTCCAAGATGATAAATTAATTAGCATTTTGAAACGCAAAATCAGATTTGGGTTGCAAGTTACTATTGCTGTTTAGAATTTTCCGAATAAAAAGTCACTAATCTGTAAATGTGCTGTCGTTGAGGATGCATGTAACCTGATTGGTTATCCCCTAAAGGGCACCTACAGAGACCGGTGTAGAATGATTTAATTTCACTCTACCCACCAGCTCTACAGCGAATTTGTATTTAAAATTTGCAGGTACAAAACTAAAAACGGGTTGTCAATAATAGCTAATGACCATTCCTCTATCATGGGATGAACAATGTTTAAATACTCTCTAAATACTCCCCACAACATGCACACATACTTCAACACATATCCCCCCCCCCCCCCCCCCAACATCCAAACACTCCCCCCCAACATCCGATTCACCTGGTAGGTTTCGCACCTAACCAATACATAGGGAGACAATCGACATTACACCAAAGTTTCCATCCCTAGAATCAAAGTTTTAATCGAAGTTTTTTTCGCTATTCGTGGACTGCTGGAAAGTGGTGTCAACATCACAGTATTATGCTATGGTGCTGCCATTTATTTTTTCCTGTATTTAAACGGCTAGTAGAGCTAAATAATGAATCTTCCGATTCTTTTAGCAACTAAATTCAGTGTAGATGTATCTCAGAACATTTCAATCTTTAAACCCCCACCCCCCACTCAATTTTGCATCACTCCTCGTATTTAAGGTATTATTTCTGAAAACGTTTGGTCTTCAACTCTTTTTCGTAAGTGAAATATAACAGCAGGTAGCTCTTCTCTTCAACAAATCAACATATTCTTACACCCGATTGGATACTTGTATACCTAGATGGCCTCCTCTAATTTTGAAGAAAACCTTCACCTTCTCTCTTTCATGTCAGCGTGACTAAATGCCGCTCCTACGTAGGAGAGCATCCATTTAAAATCATCAAATGTCTTTAAAAGGTTTTTCTAGTAAAATTAAACTGCAGGCATATGATTTTGATATCGATTGCTGCATTGGAACCCAGAACATATGAACTGAGACTCTCTTCCAAGATTTATAGTTCCAAGAAAGTGGACAAGATATCGTGATGCATCTGGATCTTTTTTCCGAACATTTAAATGACCCAGAGTACCTTTCGCTACGGCCCTATGCAGATTCAAATGTTTGCAAATGATAAGCACTAACAACGCTTGGTTCCCATTCTAATAGGAAACTTTCTCATCTGTTTAGTCCAAAGTCCCCCTATTTGGCACACCTAAATGCAGCCAAAGACACAGATAAACTGCGGCGAATTCTTATGGCCTCCTCTAGTTTAAACGTTAAAGAATATGTACGGAATCGACAGCCATATAGAATAAACAAGTGCACTAATGACACAGTTCGACCACTCATGGACAGTAGAGCTAAGAGGCGTTATTGCGTTGTATCACTTCAGCCGGTTTATGCTGCAAAGCCACTTTGACAAACGACAGTTGTTAGTCTAGTGAGTATCCTAAAAAACGGTATTTTCAACATGTGCAAAAGGTTGCGATCTGTAATTTCAAAAGCAAACTCAAAAATTAATTTTCGCAAATCTTAGTCAACCAGTTGCGACCGTTGAATTTGAAGTGATAGATATGCATAGGCAAACTTGAATGTTTACCAAGCCAAAAACATTCATGCTTGAGTTTTTCCATCTTGTCGCCCACTCTCTACGTTTCACTGCTCTTTTGATGATTCGTCGGCATAGGAAATGTACACCAGGCCGTTCCATTTTTTTCTTTAATCGTATTTTTCGTACATATGGATGATATCTGGCCCAATGTCAGTGCAACATAGTCCGCATACGTTTGATATTCTAGTTCTTAACCCGGCTTGAGACTTTAACACGGTGTGGGACGTCACCACGATTTGCGACGAACAAAGTTTTGGACACATTACTTTGGTGTCAACAATTCTGGTGACATCATTATCTTGCCTATTTCTCTTAATTTTCTTATGTTTTGGGTTATTGCGACATAATCAAAATCATAAATCTGCAATTACTAATAATAATAATTTTTTTTCGGCACACAAGCTAAAACATAATCTTGTATTTGCTGTTTATGTTTTTAAATATTGATTTTAGCACAACCGTAAAGTTTTTCTTTTATTGTCAAACGATGACAACGTAATACAGAACTGCTATGTTTATTACTTCTTGCTGATTAGCTCTACAAACAACAAACCATATCTAAAACTCACGACATTTAATTCGCAACATCCCTACCCCTGTTTCGCACAAACAAGCAAAAGGAAATAAAATAAACTCGAAACATCAAAAATTAATTTTTTTTGTGTGTAATTTTTGCTATTAAAATCGATTTTTTTTGTGAAAATATAATGTTTTTTTTTTATATTTTTGGTATGTAGACACATTGTTGTTGTATTGAAGGGGATGTTTCATTTTTCTATTTCTGTTGATAATAATTTGAATTCCCTTAACGTTTTTAATGCTGAAATACAAAAATGAGAAATACCAACACAGAAGAGAAGAAAATTAACTGAATTATATAGAAAAACGCATTTTCTGGTATAAGATTAGTTTTTTGAATCATATTTTTTTTAGATAGGGAAGGAATGGTAATGGCAGCTAAGTATTAAATAGTTGATAAACTAATTTTATTTCTGATGGTTGCTTCTCGAATTGCCTTTTTTAGCATGAATCCAATGGCTGAGCTTGTACGTGAAATTCATTTCAACTTTTAAACTATTAAAGAACAAAATGCGTTTTCAGTTCGATTGCTTCCATCGTTTATCTTTGCCTGCCATAAATAAACGTTTTTTCTAGAAACAAAAAAAAATTAATCATCACCTTACTGAGTAGAAAGCACTAAAACCTAAAGGAGTAATAAAAATATAGAATGATACCAAATAACAAAAACGGAATTTTCTATTCTTCCCCCTTTAGCTTCACTTTAATATTATGTTTTCTGGATTTTCTCCCCTTTTCAAAAAAAAAATAAAATTATAGTATAAAGGAGGAAAATTATTATAATTTTGAGTTGGATGGGTTGTAAAAATTTCTACATTATTTGTTATTGTTTTATTTTATTTTGTATTTATTATGTTTTTTGTTGTTGAATGTAAACTGTAGGGGAGCCTAGAAAAGTCATCATGCATTTTTCACGTTCAAATGGTAACGATTTTCTTTTCATTTTTGTTCTGTTTTTATTTTTGCTTTTATATAAAATTTATGTCGAGCAGTGTGTGTGATAGACAGGGTTTAGTGTTGATTATGATGCCTGTTGGAAAATAATATACAGAGACAATTTGTAGTTTATATTATAAAATGTGGAGACTATTACTTAAAGTGATAGTTAAATTAAATGTGTTTTATTCGCAAGGGAAAATCTAAATAAAATGCGTATGTGTGAACTACATTCAGATTAATAAATGAAGGTGTTCACGCATTATCGTGAATTGTTAAATAGTTTACCTGAAAAATCAAAATATTTTAAATTAGGATCAAAACAAAACCAATTAAAGATTTATAAAATTATGCAAAACATTACCAAAACAATCCTTTTGAAATGTCAACGAAACTTTCAATTTTGAATTGACGTGTTCGGTATATTTTGATCATTCATTCGATATTTTCAATTTTCACATTGAATTTATGTGTTCGTTATTCTATATTATTAATTCGATAGTTTCGAGATCGTTGGTAAACTTGACAGCTGTGATTTGTAGAGTTTTGGCTTTCTATAAAATGGACTGTTTTTGGTAGTTTTGCTCTCTTATTCTTCGAATCGATACCTGAATATCAAGACTGTGTTTTTATTGTGAAAATTAAAATTGTAAATTAATGTAACAAATAAATTAGTTAATTGTTAAAATAAAGTTAAATTAATTTGTAAATCGTACAATGGAAATACTTGGTGTTTTCAATTAAAATATCATCGTAGTATTGGATGATTAACAAAGGGTTGATGAAATCACGCTGTCTCTCCGCCATTGTTAAGCAACAAACAAAACCAAAAAGCTAAGTATTCTCTAATTATTTCCGTGTCATCTTGTGGTATATAAAAATTACTTGTTCCAGTTATCATTAATTATAAAGCAGTCGTGATTCATCATAGAATTCGTCGATTACAACAATTTTAACAAATTAAATGTTCCAGTCATTGTCAAATATAAATTGTTAAATATAAGCAAGATTCTTCGTTATGCAATTTGAGTGTTCCAGTCATCGTTAATGTGAACCAGTCTTGATGTATCATAAGTTTTAAGGACATTCACTCTTCGTTATAAAATGTTCTAATTCTTCGTCTACAGTTAAATTGTTTGCTTCACCAATATAAGCAAGATTCGTCGATTACAACAATTTAAGTGTTCCAGTCAACATTAAATATAAAGCAGTCTGCATTTATCATAAGTTTTAGAGACATTTACTCTTCGTTTACAAAATGTTTTAATTCTTCGTTTACAATCAAATTGTTTGCTTCACCAATATAAGCAAGATTCTTCGTTTATGCAATTTGAGTATTCCAGTCATCGTTAAACCAGTCTTGATGTATCATAAGTTTTAAGGACATTCACTCTTCGTTATAAAATGTTCTAATTCTTCGTCTACAGTTAAATTGTTTGCTTCACCAATATAAGCAAGATTCGTCGATTACAACAATTTAAGTGTTCCAGTCAACATTAAATATAAAGCAGTCTGCATTTATCATAAGTTTTAGAGACATTTACTCTTCGTTTACAAAATGTTTTAATTCTTCGTTTACAATCAAATTGTTTGCTTCACCAATATAAGCAAGATTCTTCGTTTATGCAATTTGAGTATTCCAGTCATCGTTAAACCAGTCTTGATGTATCATAAGTTTTAAAGGACATTTATTCTTCGTTTATAAAATGTTCAAATTCTTCGTTTACAATTAAATTGTTTGCTTCAACATATAAGCAAGATTCATCGATTACAATAATTTAAGTACTCCAGTCATCGTTAATTATACGCAGTGGTGATTTATCATAGAAGTCGTCGATTACAACAATTTGAATGTTCCAGTCAGCATTAATTATGAACCAGGCGTGATTTATCATAAGTTTTAAAAGCATTTATTCTTCGTTTATAAAATGTTCTAATTCGTCGTTTACAATTGAATTGCTTTCTTCAACAATAAAAGCAGACTTTGATTCTTATAATTTAAGTGTTCCAGACTTCGTTAAATATGAATCAGTCTTGATTTATCACGGTGTTGGAAGTTGATGTGCCAACCAACTCACATCAAAATATATCTTCAATAAAAAAAATACAGTCCACCTTTCATCGATGCCGCATCAGAAGGTATCAGCGTTTTAGCTACCTATTACAATCAGCTTTAAATTTTATTTACAATTAGATTTCGTTATTGATTGCAATACAAAACCAGAGTATAAATGTAATTAACATAATCAATAAGGAAAAAAAGCAGCCAATTTGTGCTCGTAAAACAGATGTTCAGCTGCATATTCATAATAAAAAACTGCATAGCCGAAAAAAATTGATTTTATTTTTTAGTTCTTTTGTTTATTTTACCAAACAAATTTACTTGAAAGTGGACCAAAATTCGGGACCACCCAATTAATCTTTAAGCCAAAAGTGACGAGAACAAATACATTTAACAATTTACCATTTATACTTTTAGGTTTTTATTTGAAAATTTATTACAATCACAATATTGTAGTATCCACCACATATCTAAAACATATAAAGATACGAAACTTACTTCTAGAAATAATCCCTCACCTAATGAAGATGGAATTACCATTGTTGGATCGTTTTCAGTTATATACTTTGTGTTATTTGGTTATTCTTTATGTCTAGACTGATAGCTAACTTGGAAAAGTCTATCTCTGATATCTAGGTTCAACATTAACCGTTTCAATATATATGAATTACAAGCGAAAGCAATAAATTTAATTAAAAATAAAAAAAAAATATTACATTACTTATGAATTTATGAATAAAAGGAAAAATTATGTTTTTCTGGATATACTCCCACAAGGGATGCCAAATACAACTTCTTTATACTTTAATGAAGATCGGCGTCGGATTTTCTTCTGGCACGTTTTATAATCAGACATTCTTTGGTTTCAAAAGTATTTATTTAAACAGAACTTACAAAACTTTATACAAAAATGATTTTCAATTTGTTTTGATTGTATTTGATACTGACTTTTAATCCAAAACAAAATATTAAAATAGAATTTATTTAGACCCTCAATAATTCTAATAATTTAATTTCAGTAATATATTTTTTGTATTTCGTTTAAAAAGAAAATGAAATCAGTTTGAGAGGTTTTGACAGAGCTCCGAATTTCTACAATGAACGTAAACTCAACTTTACTATTAAAATTTGCATTTTTTTAATTTGCTGCATATTCCACGTCATTTGAACTAAATTTCACTCCAATAAAACCTGAGATATCGGAAATCTTGGTTTGCCCATTATCGAAAACAATGGACTCCCATATTTTTAGTACTATTGTATTATTAAAGTATCGTTTTGTGTTTGTTGTATAAAATTCTGATGTCTATGTTAAGTGAATTTCGCTTTAAGTAGATCATCCAATAAACCATCACTAGAATATTTTTAGTTATATTTTTAGTACGATTCATAAATAAAAATATTAATGTAACAGCTTTGCAGCAACCTTTATTTTTTCCACCTTAGATATAATTTTCTTTTTGTTGAAATTTTTTTTCTACAATATCCTATTCCAAACTTATAATATTTCATTCATACTTACTTACCCTATAATAGAGGTAATAATTTCTTTTCTAGTTGGAAAAAAAAATTAATAGTAAATCGCGCAAGTTAAAGTTATTGTAATTTTATTATACTCAAACTTTTCTTTTAAGCAAAAAAAAAACGCTAAAACTTGCTTCTTTCCATGACTTATAAATGAACATTATACAAAATAATAAAAAAAATTGTAACGAAATAAGCGAAAAGTAAAGAAAAATTATAGTGAAAATAGTGGAAATTGCTGTGCTACAAGAGTGTGCTAAAATTAAATTGAACCGATAAATATTCATTTAATGATATTTTATGAAGTCAATTTTAGTCAAGATAATTAGAAATTATTTTTTCTATTTTGAAAATAAAAATATGAAAAAGTTTGCATTTCGGGTAGTTTTTCTTGTGCTTTTATTGTTGTCGCTTTTAATAAAGATATATTTATTTTGAAGATGATAATTTTTTTTAAGATTATGGTAAAGAGGGTCGGATTATAATTGCTAGATTTGCAAGTTATGTTTATAAGGATTTGCAAAAAATTGTGAAACTCGAATTGACTATTTGATTATTGTGAATATGACATATAATTAAGTAGATCACTGACCACAAAATAACTAAAAATATTCTTTCGATACGAAATCTTTCGTAATTTTTTTTTGTGACGTATTTGAGATTCATTTGAGAATTTGAGTTTTATTTTTGTGTCTTAAATTTTAATTTCATTTTTACTTTTAAGAGATCAGTTTGTTGATTTGTAGCTAATTTTATTTTAATTATTGATCTACGAGTTTTACAACCCCGCTTGCTCCGGTCCTTACTATTGACATTACCATAGAAAATAGTATCACTGGCCCAGGTGATATCATAGGGGTACTGATGGATGAATTATAATCAGGGAACTATATCACCCTCAATCTTAATTATTTAATGTTCCTTGAAGATGGCACTCTATTATTTCTTTAAAGAAACGACCCTTCATATAATTCAACGTATGGGTTTTAATCATTGAGGACAACATTGTACTTTTACCTCTCATTTTATTTTTATTTTCTTCATTCATAAAATGAAATAATGTTCTATGTCATAGTTTGTTATGTAGTAGAATTTATTGTTTAGTTAAAAACGAATTTGCGTCCATCAATATCTCCGAGCTCAATGATGTTGTGTGATTTAAACGTAATCAATACGTAATCAAGAATAAAAACGTAATCAAGTAATTCACCTTAATATAATAATAATATTAAAACCAATTTATCATCTTTTGTTGTTTTCACTTATCATAGAATAAGCCAGAAGTTAAATATACAAATAATATATTAAATAAAATATTTGCAAGTGAAAATATTTATGTTATTTTATATATTAATTGCCGTGCTGCAAATAATAAAAGTGATTAGAAGTTATAAGTGATCAAAATACAATGTGGCCAATAATTGGTGACCCCGACGCTATTATTTTATTTTTAAAAAAATCTAACTTTTTTGGTGTGAATTGGTTTTATCTTTGTTTCACTGTTGTATAAAAAATCGGTCATATATAGGCTCGTTTATGTCTATCTACGGAAACTTTTGCATTTTCTATCCAAAACAAAATACTTTTTAAGTGTTTTCACTACTTTCTATGGTCTCTCAAATGGTGGAGTTAAACCAATTTTAATTTTGTCACTTTTACAGAACCAAAGTCTGTATCATGTGGAATGAAAATATGTTTTTGATGGGGAAGTTCGAGTTTTTAGGGGTACAACGTTGCGCATTAATTGTCTTAGACGATCTACCGGTGAAGTTCTACGTCCGAAGTTTATCCAGTTTTGACCGATGTTCTTATTCCTTGTTATTAATAGAAGCTCAGAGTTCCAATGCAGGGTGTTTTCTCTAGCATACGATGGCATATTTCCACCATAGCGTTTGACTTTGTGTGATATGTGTAGGTGTCGTTGTTCATATTCTGTGTGAACCCCAATTTCGAATTGACCACCGTGATGGTTTAATATCTCTCTCAGTACAACTTATCTGGAGATAACCTCGATAAATGCATTTACCACTGTTGTTGTCTTCATGTTTACCAAAGGAATGACTGCCGGCTATCTCGTTCATCAATCAATTATTGTTAAAACATACGTAAAGCTACTTGGCGGTGGTAATGGTCCGACTAGATTGGTATGTATGTGCTCGAATGTGTTTTAGACTTCTGGCAGACGAGACAAGCTTTAAATTAATAACCAGTGCCAATTTTCATGTTCGGTTAGCACTATTTCGCTAAAATTAGTATTTAAAATGCTTCAGGATGTGATAATTCTTGAAGCATTTCGAAGGTTTTCGAACGAAGTTCTGTTGGCAGATATGGACGGTTTGTGCCAGTTGAGGTTTCACACCATATATGTAAAGCAGATGCAGGATCTTTTATCAATTTGAATTTAATTTTAGAACTTAACTTGCTATTTCTCAAAACGAGACGTTCTCTTCTCCAGTTCTTCCATATCAAGGGTTGTATGGACTATCGGCACTATTTCTTGTTCGTAAGTGCTAGATAAATTATCAGCTACTACGTTATTTGTTCCTTTTGTATATCCGATGTACACTGCGATATGTAGTCTAATGGATAAAACTGTCGTAGACTTCTTTCGCTTTTGATTACATATCTGTAGTAAGAGTTTTGTGGTCTGTAAAGTGTGTTTTAACAAAATACCTAAAATGTTTTACAGCGCTAAACATAGCTAAGAGCTCGCGATCAAAAGTCGAGTATTTACATTCGGTGGGGATTACTTTCTGGAAAAAACTTAGTATTGTAAGTATTTTAAACTCTATATGTTCTAGTGGATGGACGAGCGGAGAAACTTGAGCTAATGCAGCTTTCATTTTGTTAATCGCCGTTTGACATTCTGAGGGCCTACTTAATGCCTTCTTTTTCTTAGCCTTACATGTTGTGAATTAATTGGTAGTAACTGAACTCAACTAAATGAGAAAGGAACTGATGGTTGTAATTGACCTTTCAAAAAACGTTGCCCTTTACATGTTGAAGTTGGTTGTGGAGGTTCGTTTATGGCAGTAATTTTATCTGAACATGGACTAACCATGTCCTTAGAAATACATGGCCTTAAAAATTTAATGTCAAGTTCATGTACTCAAAATCGGTTTTAGCGATGCTATGTTTTTCTGGAGCTAATCGTCACGGATGTGGAAAATCTAACTGTCCTTCAGTAAAAATTCTATGAACAACACAATGTTTAATTTTTGTGTCGAAACAGGGTTGCTGTGTTAAATTTGGAAATTCCTTGAGGAGTTCACCGTATAATGTAGTGAAGCGCTGTTTCGATGATTAACATCGAAGTGGCATAGCAGGTCACGTACCTAGCGCAATTATTTTTTTTGCCCCAGACTAGCTGCAGCCTATGGGGTCGAGAGAAGAATACCTGCTGTTCCAGCACAAATAATTGAACTTGTATCATGAGATAAGAACGGATGTAAGAAGAAAAGAAAGTGAACTAAACAGACTCTGGCAACCTCCGTATGCGAAAGAACCACGATCACCACGTCCAACCCCTACACTCTCAACTCGCAGTCACACACTCTCACATCTCATCCACTCGCGCACGCACACCCATGAACACAGCCACGTACCCACACGCGCATACACACACATCATCATCCATACCCCCATACACTCCTTCTCATCAACCCACTCATCAATCACTACATTCATACGTTCCGAATTGCACGACCAAGAAAATGTGTTTAGGCGAAGAATATCAGCTGACGAAAGATATTGTGCTTGTCGGCTTGAACATAGTAGTGATTCTAATAATTTAGTAAATGACTTCGTTGCAAGAGTGCAATGCTTAAAATGCAGCATTTCGTACATCCAAAAAAAAATAGTTCATCTTTTGCTACTCGCATCGATTGGTCACGCTGGTATATCTTGCTCCCTGTATCAATTAATGATGGAGCTACATCTCTGCGTTGTGGAATCGCTATTGTTAAATCGTATCAGGATCACACATATGTTCAATGAACGTGATGCGCATCCCCAAAGAACGTTGTTACATTTCTATTAAGTTTGTTTAATACAAAAGCATACCCAAAGTAAATTCTTCCAAACAAATTAATCTCGAAATCAATTTCATCTTATAATGTCGTATACAAATCAGTGAATTGACAGAACGATATCCTATGAGATGCATTCATGGATTAAATATTTACATGGTAACATTGATTAAATTTGTCTTGTATTCTAATTTTTGTTTTATTAAGTTTAGTTTTTTTTTTAATTATTAAGTTTTTAATAATAAAATTTTTGTTTTTAATATTTATATCAAAATTCTTGTTCACATGCGTCCAAATCGGATTTTGACATTCAAACGCGTATGCAACACATACACTCGAACATACATACCCCCCATCCACACGTCCATACACTCCCACACCTACACACATATACTCAATCATTCATACATACACATAGAATAAAGCAATGTTACTCACCACATAGTGTTGGCCAGTCTCACTTCCCAAATATTTGCTCACGCCTAGTTCACCATATTCATCAGCCAGTAAATATCCATATGATTCCGAATACCAATATCACGTAAGTTAATATCCCGTAAGTTCAAGCTGTTGACCCGTTGATCGTTTACCACCCGAGAATGGAGAGTGGTCTGTTAAAGCGAGAATCGATGGAATACCAAATAAAAATAATGTAATGGCCCGCTCTTCTTGAGTGATCAATGTTCTTGCAATCAGTTTTACACCATTTCACCCCTCTCTCTTACGATGGTGGTATTTTTCACTTTAGGTAAATTTGACACTATTAAAATTTTTTTAATTTGTTTTTTTTTTCTTTTTATTTCACTATTTTAATTAATAATTTATTCAAATCAATGTTCGAGTATTGTACAGTTTATTCTATCAATCCTACAATCTAGGTTTCTACTGATCGTCACTATGACGCACCAGCAATTTTAACATTAACGTGCTAATTTTACTATTATATTTTTTCTTATGCGCTGACCGACTAATTTTACTGTAGTATTTTATGCTCTAATTTATTTAATTGACTACAGTTCGGACAACATATAATTTAATTTACTAAACACAAATCTATATTGTTTACAATCGCCATTATGACGGAAAAACGATTTAAGATTAAATTAGGACTTTTCCTATTATTTATAAGCGTCGAATGACTATTTTCATTATATTAGGTTATTTATCAGTTTATTTAATTAAAGTTCAGATCATATCTATTTAATTTCATCGACATACACCTAGATTTTTTTTTCCACTCGTCATTATGAGGTCACTAAAACGATTTAACATGAAATTAGAAAAGTTACTATTATTCTCAAGTGTTGACCGGCTAATTTTACTATTTTATTTTATTTTATAATTTATTTAAGGAACTAAAGCTCGGAGTGTATGTGATTCAAGGTCAAAAACACAAATTGAAAGTATTTATGCTCGCCACTATGCAGTAAATACGCAGTTTTATTATATTAGAAATTCCATCATTAAAATTATAGTTAGATTTACTATTGGGTTATGTTAATTAATATAGCAACTTATTCAGCTGGTTTATATCCATTTGAAATACTCAAAATACGGATCTAATCTTAAAAATGATAGACCGCCATTATTGATTTTCGCGTATCCACTCTGGGTTTAAACCAAATTTTTACTATTCATACCATTTTATTCGGCGTATGGGTACTCAATTCCTTTTACAGCCTCCTTTAGATTGTTCGACGTCCAGGATCTATGTCCACATCTCCAAAAAAGACATTCACAAAAAAATTTTACTACACAGCAAAAAAAATAATTTTAAACAAAAAGAATTCACACACAATATGACTGACACTTCACCAGTCGATCTTAAACATTTTCAAAAATTTAATCAGCTGTGAAATGAAATAACCAGGGACGGAAACCGGTTCGTTTGAACCAAACCAAAACCACTGAACCAACGAAATTTTTCCGAACCAAAACCAAAACCAAACCAAACCATTTTCAGAATGATTTGATTGAACCAAACCAAAACCAAACCAGTTTTTTAAATAATAGTTGAACCGAACCATAAGCCAATGTTTTTCTGTTTGATTCACGGTTCGGTTTTATAGTCAAAAATTTGTTCTACAACCTACATAAGTTAAAAAATCTTCTCATTTCTTTTTGAAACTGCTACATTTTGAAACTACACCAAGTGAGTCTGTAGGGTCGAGGTTTATTGATGGTCGGAACAGAATTAGAATCCATTGCCTACGTGTTATAAGACAAGTGTGCCCACCACGGTCTCTTTAATGCGACTTATTAGTAGAATGAAGCTGTTTTTTATTTAAATATCGAGAATCAATTAAGGATTGAAATGCAAATCTAAATTCTGAATCTGAACCAAAACCGAACCAAACCCAAACCAAAACCAAAAAATTATACAGTCTTTAAACCAAAACCAAACCAAAACCAAGTTTTGAAATATCAAGAAACCGAAACCAAACCATAAACCATAATAAAAATTTGTTATTAAACCAAAACCGAACCAAATGAAAAAAATCTTTGGTTTCCATCTCTGGAAATAACAGACTAAGAGGGCCTCTATACGCGGCTATGCGTATTTATAGGCAAAAGTAGCGACCGTTTTTACATCACAAATCAATAAACAATTATTGGACAGTCTCGTTCGATAAATATGTGTACTAAAAGTGTCTTCACTATTGTACTATAACTGGAAGGGAACTATAACCAGAGACATCTATTATGAAACGACAATAGGAAATTACATTTATTAGTGTATCCACTTAGGAATTCTTATAACCACCGGGTATTAAAATTGGAAACTACAACAAAATTTATAGCAGAATAATGATTGTAAGATTTATATATGAACATAGCGCGATTGTGTATCAATGACATAGCACAACCCCTTAAGGACAACTTTCCAGCAATCAACGAATACAAACTGAATAAAAGAAGTTATATTGGGTAATAGCACACAACTACTTTAGGACAATCTTTTTTCTTACGGATACTATTGTAGATGGCAATTACGGTTCGAGTTTATGAAAATATGGTTAAAGGAAAAACGAACATAATCATGAAAGTCTCCGTTAATGCAAATTCGTTGATCACCAGACCACTTCGTAACAATAATCCATTAATTGTAAATAAACGAGTTGCTGGTGTTGGATCGTCTGTATCCATAGCGTTGACTTTCAAAAGTGGAATCTAACAAGTTTTTATTTGTAATATCTACCAAGATACCGAATTGCGTTAGAAAACCTCGGCCTATTATTAATTTGTTCCCTGATGCTGCAGCAAATGAATAATTTAAATACGTTAGATCTAAATCTAAACCAGCACATTTCCTTGCGTCTGCACCAAATCGGCGGTGGTAGAAACAGAGTTTGGTTGAATAATCGTCGTAGTAAGGTTTTAGATCGATCGAATGCTGCTAGATCTCCCATCTCTGTGTTGGCAGACCTAGAAAATAAGGATGCTTCGAATTTTCATATCTTATCGGCCAATTGGGCTAATTTGCCCATCGGGTCGGCTTCTTGTACTATTATGATTTCTCTTAAATTCTCGGGTAATCTTTGTAGCAACTGCATTTGTATTAAATCCTCAGCTCCAGCTCCCGAGGATGATGCTAAATGTTGAAACTTAAAAAAACGCGAATGCTATTAAGTTACCCACCCATGGCAGTCGCACCTATTAATTTTCCTAAACGTTGGGCTTTCAATAAACCCAAACTTTTAATCACTTTCGAATTAAGTGTGTCAAATTTATTTATATCAGATGGTTGATGTAGGATGTCCCTAACGGTTGCAATAATATCTACCAGTAGTATTGCTGTTGCAATCAGATATTTTTTTGTCAGATGCAACACCTCTTGCCATGAACACGGCTTTGATTCGTACGAACCATAACGAAGGCATTTCATGAATTGTTGCAGATTAAATGTCAATTTTGCACAAAAGATGATTGATGATTCCCAATCAAACTAGTTCAAACCTGATCAGGGCCTTATTGCAATCCTGGCGAATTTCTGCTTCGGAAGTTATTAGTTTAATTTAAATTGCTAACTTAGCTTCGGATTAACTGATTTTTCCTTTAAATAAAAACAGATTGGCTCTTATAACAACTATAGATTCTCATGTCATTAAAAACCAGTTAGAAAAACCAGTCTACTTGGTCGTTATCATGTTAGACGATAAAGTGAAGACCCAGCTGTGGGCTTTTCCTTCTTTTCGGTGACAAGGTTCAAGGTTGTGGCACTACAATATTTTAACCCTCCCAGCATTGTTCATAGAAATGTGTTTTGCGACGCCAACACTTGATCGAAACCGTACAAAACAAGAACAACAACTACCTGTGAGAATTCACTTCGCTGCCAACTGATGACAAACATCTCTTAATTTATTAAACCATAACAAACATATTTTTGTATTACTAAGTTCTGAGATAAAATAAAAGAGCAAAAGTGGTTTTTCTTCCCTCCCCTTCGTAGAACTCCAACCCCAAAGCTTATCATTTTTTATAACAACTTTTTTTTTATATTTGTCTTATTACATTTCGTAAATTGGATTAAGAATATTCTTATAAATTCACCATTTCAATTTTTTTATTTCGTTACTTTGTTTTGTAGTTATTATTTATTCGCCTTTTATTTATTGTAGTATTTCCTTATAAGTATGGAATTACAAATGAAAATCTTTTCCTCAATTATATTAAATCTAAAAGAATTAAATTGAATAAAGTGAATTTGAATGAAGAATGAAAATAAAACAAAAAAATGTTAACGTTAACTTGAAATTATATATACGAGGGAAATAATTCTTTTTTTTTTTAATTTTATTTCATAAGTGGTTTCGGAAGTATTTTTTTCGGATTACTAACGTGCCAATTTCGATTTTTTAATAAATTGTAGACGTTTGATAATTGGAGGATTAAATAACTAATTTAAATAAAAATTAAAATCTAGAACTAGTGTTGCTTGCTTGTATTAATTTTGCAATTTAATCAATTTTTCTTGAAAATTGATTTCTTTAATTGGCTCTATTGTGCATTGGTGAGTATTGAGACCGTCAACCAACCCGAAATATGGTTATTTTAATGTAATTGTATTTTTATAAATTCGTCTAATCAACTACTAATCATTGACGAACAAAAACCACACTACAACCATTATCTCCCTTGGTAATGTAATGTTTATTAACGTTTACGTAAAATGAATGCATAAAATAAAATCAGTACCCAGAATTCGCACTAACCACATAAAACATCAAATAAAATCTTTCCACATGTCTTTTCTCACATCTTAAGCGAAAAATTCCAAAGTCACAACTGCATCAATAAATCTGTCTGTCAAAACAAGGAACCCAGACACAATAACTAAAAGCCATAATTATTTTTATCGTAATGTTGACGAGATTTTGTATTCCATACCGTCTGGAGCATATAAAATATTCAAATTTATTAATTTTTAACTTCCTTGTCATCGTTTTATTTTTCCATTAAAATATATTACTCTATTTTCTGTTAGAACGAAATTTATTTTCCATTACTTTTTCTTTTTATTTTCATTTAATTTTCTTTTTTTTTTTTTGAAAGAAAAATTTTGCAGTTGTCCAAATAATTTTATTTGTTATAATCAAAATGTACAAAATTTTCATATACAATTAGAAGATTCATTATTTCTTGGATGTTTGCCAAACAAATTGTTTGCATTCTTCAAAAACTTAACAAAACTACAAGTTTCTCGTTTTACTAAGATAGATAAATGTCAAGTTTAATTTTAAAACAATTTGCAAAACGTTTAAATGCCAATTTGAAGGATATTTTAATTTTACTTTTTTAAATTTTTATTATTAAGAGTAACTCTAAAAAGATAATTATTGAAAGGCGGTATTACTTTGTTCCGCAATTAAACAGAGATTTTGTGAGTTCGGTATTTATTTTGAGTAACTTATAGTTACATAAAGGTTGGATTGATTACTTTTTAAGGTAATAGGTAATATGTTTATATCCAAGAACCACATGTCATGAAACGTAAACGTATAAAAATTATTAAAATGATGAGTAATATATGTACCAATGAATTTTACTTTAGACTATTATACATATCGACATACTTCACAAGTAAAGTCTAATCCTCTCGATTTAGCAATAAAATATTAACAACAATAGTACATTAAAACACTTGATGTTACATTCACAGACTCTAAATAACAGACAAAAAATAATATTCAAAATAGTATAACTAAATTGGAACAAGCAACAAATTCTAGAACAAAAAAATTGTTTGTCACTTAATTTGCATTTTACATAGCCAATTTGAACAACATAACAAATATTTCTACAATAGAAAATTGTTGAAAAATGTAATCGTAAAAAGTGGATATCAATGAAAATAGAAAATTAAAAATTGGAATAAAATTCAAGTGAAATGTTTTTCTGTTCTAATTTATTCGACTGAATTTAAAGTTCAGTTCATTACCCTGTCAATCATTTAGGTGGAGCCTTATGTGGGGTTTGTAATATAACATTCAATACGATTATAGCAAATGTGCAACTATCTTAATATTTTAAGCAGCAACGCCATTTCAAAGGCATAACGTTGCATCGAATTGCCTTAATAAGCCGCATTAACTTAACATCAGTTCAAAGGTGCAACGTTTCATAAAATTACTTTAATAGTTTTGATCAAATTATCTGGATATGTTTATATCCGCTAGTACAAAAGTGTGAAATTTGTATTTTGTCGGGGAATCATCAATCTATAGCCAACTATAATTAATGGTCCCAATTTAATTTCAAAATATTTCCCATTATATGTTTGTCAAAAATATTAGGTAACAAAAAGTTTAAAAATCAATCTTTTGACACACTTGACAATTTTTCAATCATAAATGTAAAGCTTTTGCCCTATCAGGCCCTGATAGGGAAAAAGCGTTACACTAGATTGCTGGATCACGTCCTGATTCAGTTTGCCATACACAATTAAATAGGGCAAATCCTTGTAAGGTACTTCGTATTAGGTTATGAACAATGTGCCCAACTAGGGGTCAAATATGAAAAACCAAATCAAAATTGAATATATTCAGATTCAGCGGGGAAACTGGGGAAACAGGCTTTTTATGGGGAAACAGGCCCTCAACAGACTCCGTTAATCTGGGCTGATCAGGCCCTGAAAACTCATGCAAATAACTCTTAGCTCTGTTACGACGTAGTCTGGGGATCAACGAAGCGTTGTATACTTCCCTGATTTATAGATTCACTACTTTCTCACGCGCATCAAATTTGCATTGGCGGAGACTTTCATGGTTGTTTACGTTTTTCCTTTAACCATATTTTCTTGAGTTCAGGCCGTAAATGCCATCTACAATGGTTATTGTAAAACAAAGATCGTCCTAAAACAGTTGTGTAATATTTTCCAATGTGATTTCCTGTATTCAGTTTGTAATCGTTAATTGCTATAGAGTAAGCATGAACCAATTGTACAGTATCATAAATTCATAGTTCCGCTATTCCCATATAGATTTCCTACAATCGTTATACAAACAATGTTTCTGTTTAAGATTATTTTCCAAGTTATAGTACAATAGCGAAGTCACTTTTAGTACACATATTTATCGAACGAGTATTGCTAAATTTGTTGATTAATTTGAAATGTAAAAACTGTTGCTACTATTAGCCTATAAATGCGCCGATCCGCGTATAGAGGCTCACTCATTCTCTATTCATTTTCTGAGTAGATTGCAGCTGTTTCTGTTTTCGTTTTGACAGCAAAATTGGGTTTTTGTGATGTATGGCTGGCTAACTTATAGTGCATTTTTTACTTAGAATAATTAAAATAATGAATTGATTAGCCTGTAAATAAGTGTTGATTAACGTTTGTTAAAAATTGAATATGGTGCTTATTGTGCATTTAAGTAATAAGATTAGTTTTTGATCCAAAAATTGTGTAAAACGTTATTGTTAATGTTGTGAAATAACGTAAAAACAAGTACTATAAAATCAAATACCGCTTGTTAAACGCCATTGAGTTCAAGGTATTTCCTTTGTCATTTTAAATTGTATATTCCGGCAATAGTGTTAAGATTCACGTTTGATATTAAAATTGTGAACAACGTTGTTGATACTGTTATAATCTAAAATACCGCATATTAACCAAACAAAAAATAAAATAACCAATTCGTAGTTGATGTGAATTCATTTCAAACCACATATAACGCAATTTGTTGATACAGTTGTTAACACAATACAAAAAAAGGAAATCTTCCAAAAAAACCAAGTGTTAAGAGTGGAAGCAGTTCGCTGGTGATATTACGGCCAAATCAACGTGGTGGACTTACAATATAAAGGATAACATGGGGAGGATGACCGAATAAGTATACGAGAGGCATGGAGTGAGAACGGGACTCACCTTGGGGTGAGTGATACTTTACCTTTGTTTTATATTCCTTTTTATGTATGAATGATTGTGGATATGTATGCGGGTGTATGACCGTGTGTTTGTCCGATAGCTATTGTAACCATGTAAACGGGAATGTTGCATAGATATAGTAAAACAAACATTTATTGATAACCACTTAAAAATAATTATACAAAGGGAAATGAAATGTCTAAATCTGTGAACGTGCATCCCGTAAATAAAACAAATTCGTTCGTTAATTTTTTTTTATAAATTCTATGTAATAATGGTGTGGAATGTCGGAATGTTGAGCTGATCCGACACTATACAGTTTAGAAAAAATTTCTTGTCGAACGGTATTCATATCTTGTGAAAACATAGTAAAAACAACCGATTAGAAATAAAACCTCTAAGATATGAATCCATAATTATTATTTAATACCGAAATTTCCAGCAAGTATATTATATGATATTTTTATGTATTTGTTTTTTTACGAATAATGAATCTGCGGTATCAACCATTTCGTATTATTATTTTTTTAAACGATTTTTACGAATGTGGATAATCTTCGAGCAAAGAATTTGCAATTAAAAATCATCATACTGGGGAGTGTGTAGCTAAAACACTATTAACAAGTTTAACAAAATTAAAGTTGGCTCTAAATTGTACTGTTGAGAATTTATAGCTAGTTTCGGTTTGTTGTTCTGAGTTAGAATATTTAAAAGCGACATGGCACTACGAAAAAATGCAAATGTGATCGAACGCTAGAGCGTGTACAGGTTCCTTAACGGGGGGAGAATTAAGGAATTTTTGTAGCTTAAATAATTCGAAGATCATTACATTAAATCCGGCACCGGACTATCAAAAGATACTCGTTTTAATTCCACAGGCAATTCAACTAAAGAAATATAACGATTATGGAAAAATGTACGGAATATTATATGTAGTTTTTTTTTATCGAAAATGATCACACCAATATAATAAAAATTATTATTAACCTCGAAGCTAAAGTCTAAATCAATAGGCTTCGTGAATTTTAATTTTAATGAAGGTTTTGATATTTTTTCGTACAAGATAGTTGGTAAATCTTTAACATAACTTTCTGTTTCAAACAGTTCGATACCGGTTAGTTTTGATAATTTTCTAACAAGCGGTAAATGTTGTCCAAATTTAACATTTTTGTTTGTTGTAAATATAATTCAATTGTTAATGGTAATGAAAGGTCATATATAAATAAACAGAACTCAATTAGAACAAATTCCGTAGATTATGTCAATAGGTTGGAAGAATTTTATCTTTCAGGAAGTGGTTTGTGTATAAAAAAAAAGAATCTTAGATGGATTTCAAAATAACCGAGTATGTGGGGGTGAAAAGAAAAGCAAAAAAAAACCAACTGTAGATGAATCCCTACGAAATTTAAATAACTTTAATTTAACTCATATTGCGATATACGCGAAATTATTTCTTACAGGAAAATATGTTAGAAAAATGATTGATGAATTTGTATTGCATATTTGTCAGCTAATTAATGGGTTTTAATCTCATACCATCGCATACCGTCTATTAGGGTGTAATTGCGAGATCTGAAACGCAACAAAGTGTGGATACATTTCTTCTTAAATCGTTTAGACAATTGTTAAGGTTGCTAATCAACTCAAATAAATTATGAAATTAATATCAAGTAGCTTATCGGTTTGGATGCGCGTATTGGCATGGATGTGTGCATATGTGTGTGTGTATGGGAGTGTGTGTGTGTGTGCATAAATGAATGAGATGCGAGAGCGTGTGAATGAGTGTTGAAATATGGGGGTTGGACGTGGTGATCGTGGTTCATTTGTACACGGGGGTCGTCAGAGTCTGTTTAGTTCACTTGTATTTCTCTCTTATATCCGTTGTTATCTCATGTTACGCGTTCATTACAGTTATTTGTGCTGTAGTAGAAGGTGTTCTTCTCTCAATCCCAAAGGCTGCAGCTAGTCAGGGGCAAAAAAATAATTTTGCTAGGTACGCGACCTGCTATGCCACGCGACCTGCTATGCCGTTTCCAACGAAGCAGCGCTTCATTACAGCTCGTAGCAATTGGTGCAGCATAAATATGTTTTTAATTAATTTCCATACAAAGTGTTTCTAAATTCAAATTACATAAAAACCGTTAAACTAAAAATCTTCCACATAAAAAATAACCCAACGTATTTTTTATGTCCACATTTCACTTGAAAAAACATTCCAAGCAATTTTCCCACAATGCAGCTGTTGTACAAATTCCGATAACCCAAAGTCCAACTGGTAACAATCCAAAGTCCAAAATACAATTCAAACATTCAATTCAAATAAATTTTCCATTTACCAAATCAAAATAACATCCAGTCAATTAAACCAATTTACAACAATAGTTCCATTGAACATCCGTAACTTAAATCCATACCACAAGCCCGGACTCATATTTTACAGGAAAGTAATAAAAAACTCTAATAACTAACTTCAATAAAAAACGATGAAAAAATAATAATAAATGTTAAAACATAAATTCGATTACTAGTGTAAATAAACAATAACAAGAAAACTTATTTCTTTTTATTTCTTTTATGAAAAACGACAATCTTCTACTATATAAAAATAAGTAGGTTTTTCCTTCCTGACGCTATAACTTCAGAACGCACGAACCGATTTCCACGGTTTTGCATTCGTTGGAAAGGTATCGGGCTCCGTGAGGTTTATAGCAAAGAAAATTCAGGAAAAATTTCAACAGAAGAGCGAAAATAAGTAGGGTTTTCCTTCCTGACGCTATAACTCCAGAACGCGAGAACCGATTTCCATGGTTTTGCATTCGTTGAAAAAATCTCGGGCTCCGTGAGGTTTATAGCACAGAAAATTCAGGAAAAATTTCAATAGAAAAGCGAAAATAAGTAGGGTTTTTCTTCCTGACGCTATAACTCCAGAACGCACGAACCGATTTCCACGGTTTTGCATTCGTTGGAAAGGTCTCGGGCTCCGTGAGGTTTATAGCAAAGAAAATTCAGGAAAAATTTCAACAGAAAAGCGAAAATAAGTAGGGTTTTTCTTCCTGACGCTATAACTCCAGAACGCACGAGCCGATTTCCACGGTTTTGCATTCGTTGGAAAGGTTTCGGGCTCCGTGAGGTTTATAGCAAAGAAAATTCAGGAAAAATTTCAACAGAAGAGCGAAAATAAGTAGGGTTTTCCTTCCTGACGCTATAACTCCAGAACGCACGAACCGATTTCCACGGTTTTGCATTCGTTGGAAAGGTATCGGGCTCCGTGAGGTTTATAGCAAAGAAAATTCAGGAAAAATTTCAACAGAAGAGCGAAAATAAGTAGGGTTTTCCTTCCTGACGCTATAACTCCAGAACGCGAGAACCGATTTCCATGGTTTTGCATTCGTTGAAAAAATCTCGGGCTCCGTGAGGTTTATAGCACAGAAAATTCAGGAAAAATTTCAATAGAAAAGCGAAAATAAGTAGGGTTTTTCTTCCTGACGCTATAACTCCAGAACGCACGAACCGATTTCCACGGTTTTGCATTCGTTGGAAAGGTCTCGGGCTCCGTGAGGTTTATAGCAAAGAAAATTCAGGAAAAATTTCAACAGAAAAGCGAAAATAAGTAGGGTTTTTCTTCCTGACGCTATAACTCCAGAACGCACGAGCCGATTTCCATGGTTTTGCATTCGTTGGAAAAATCTCGGGCTCCGTGAGGTTTATAGCACAGAAAATTCAGGAAAAATTTCAATAGAAAAGCGAAAATAAGTAGGGTTTTTCTTCCTGACGCTATAACTCCAGAACGCACGAACCGATTTCCACGGTTTTGCATTCGTTGGAAAGGTCTTGGGCTCCGTGAGGTTTATAGCAAAGAAAATTCAGGAAAAATTTCAACAGAAAAGCGAAAATAAGTAGGGTTTTCCTTCCTGACGCTATAACTCCAGAACGCACAAACCGATTTCCACGGTTTTGCATTCGTTGGAAAGGTCTCGGGCTCCGTGAGGTTTATAGCAAAGAAAATTCAGGAAAAATTTCAACAGAAAAGCGAAAAAATCGGGAAAATCTTTTTTCACATACAGCGCCATCTCTGATACATAGCATGTACTACAAACCAATATTTTAAGTAGATGGCGCCGGTGCGTGATACATTGTTTGACATATACTCAATGGAAGACGACGTGCGAACATCGGCCACCGCACAAGACATGCAAGCCAGCAACAAGTGTATTCACAGAACTTAAGCGAAGAAAGACAAAATATAATAAGAGAAAATCCCGATTGAGACAACGCGTGAGCACACGAAGATCATTGGCATCATACAATCGCTTGCCATTCCAATATGATCCCACTGCGAACTACAGTGATGATGAAAATTTAGATATTGGACCAATGACGACTATATGCCGATATTACAATACGTTAAAGTTAAAAAGAGAAACGGCAGGATTGTGCTGCGCAAGTGGAAAAGTCAAACTGGATCCATTACTTACACCACCACAGCCACTGAAAACATTGTTCGATGGAAGTGATCCCGATTCCAGCCATTTTCTTCAACACATCCTTGAATACAATAACTGCTTTCGTATGACTTCCTTTGGAGCTAATATCATTCGAGAAGGCGGCTTCATGCCAACTTGCTAGGTAAAAGATACAACACACATAACCAATCACTCACACCAAAACAATGAATTGCAACACATAACAACTATATATACACCACACACTACACCATCACACGATCAGAAGTTACACCGTATTATTTAAAAAAAGATTGTTTGCAATTACAGATACAAGGACAAATATATCATTTGCATGGTTCAATGGTGCCAAAACAAGATGAAACGCATCAATTTCTGCAAATATATTTCATTTCGTCGATGGTGAAACAGCTGCATGTGCGGTGCAATATACAGGGAACACAACAGTTAAAGAGACGAATTATTGAACAGTTGCAAGCATTTTTCCACGCTAATAATGCTGTCGTTAATATGTTCAAAACAACATTGGAACGAATGCCATCGGATACGCACAAATTTGTCATAAGAGCGGATTGTACCCCAACAGGTGAACATGTGCGAAGATTCAATGCACCCACCGTTAATGATGTTGCTGCAATTATTGTTGGCGATCCAACTAAATCGCGAGACATTGTCGTTCAGCGAAGAAGCAATATCATGCATCGTGTAAACGAGACACATCGTTTGTACGATGCGTTACAATATCCAATCATTTATTGGCAAGGGCGAGACGGATACGACATCACGTTGAAGATGGTCGATCCAATTACAGGTACAATATTCACACATTAATTATTGCTATTATTGCTATTATTGGTTTCCATTAACAATTCATTTAATTTTGCATTTTCAGGAGAATCAACGAATAAAAATCTAAGCGCAATGAATTACTATGCGTATCGTATGATGATTCGTACACATGAGGAGAACGTCATTCTGAAATGCTGTCGGCTATTCCAGCAATTCGCTGTCGACATGTATGTCAAAGTCGAGACCTAAAGTTTAGCGTTCATCCGATTCAATCAGGCAAAGCTACGATCTGAGGACTATATACACTTGCGTGATGCTATTCATTCAGATGGTGATGTTCAGAATATTGGACGTCTGACGATTCTCCCATCATCTTATATCGGAAGCCCACGCCACATGCACGAATACGCTCAAGACGCTATGACGTACGTGCGAAATTATGGAACTCCGGATTTATTTATTACGCTCACATGCAATCCGAAGTGGACGGAAATTGAACGTGAGTTGGAACCGGGCCAAAAACCGCAAGATCGCCATGATATAATCGCCAGAGTATTTCAGCAAAAACTCAAGGTTATGATGGATGTGCTTACTAAGTATCGAGATTTTGGTGATACACGTTGTTATATGTACTCGGTGGAATGGCAGAAGCGTGGACTACCGCATGCTCATATCCTAATTTGGTTGATGAACAAATTACATTCAAATGAAGTGGATGACATCATATCAGCTGAAATTCCTGATCCAGTCACTGATCCCCATCTACACGACATTGTGACGACACAGATGGTGCATGGACCGTGCGGTGCATTAAATCCATTGTCGCCTTGCATGGCTGATGGAAAGTGCACAAAACGATATCCGCGACCGTTAGTTGCTGAAACAGTCACAGGGAACGATGGACATCCAGTTTATCGTCGGCGTTCAAAAGAAGATAATGGTCGAACTATCAAAGTTAAAGTTAAAAATCAAGAGATTGAGATCGGAAATGAATTCATTGTACCATATTGCCCGCTGCTATCACGAATTTTCGAAACACATGCAAACGTTGAGAGTTGTCATTTGGCCAAATCAATCAAATATTTGTGCAAGTACGTCACAAAAGGCAGCGACATGGCTGTGTTTGGTATTGCGTCGGAAAATGCGAATGAGGAAATCAGCAACTTCCAAATGGGCAGATACGTCAGTACTAATGAAGCACTGTGGCGATTATTGTCATTTCAAATTCATGAAAGATATCCCACAGTTGTACATTTAGCAGTGCATTTGGAAAATGGCCAAAAAGTTTACTTCACTGAGGGTAATGCGGCACAACGAGCTGAGAGACCACCATCGACAACATTGACTAGTTTCTTTGCAATGTGTGAAGCAGATCCATTCGCAGCGACGCTGATGTACGTTGAATGCCCAAGCATTACACTTGGAATCAATCAACAAAGAAATTCCAACGTCGCAAACAAGAAACCCCAGTTCCAGATTGGCCACAGGTGTTTTCCACTGATGCACTAGGTCGCATGTATACTGTTCATCCTAGAAATGATGAATGTTTTTATTTGCGACTGCTGTTGGTAAATGTACGTGGACCAAAATCATTTGCGCATTTGAAAACTGTGAATGGCCACCAATGCCAAACATATCGAGAAGCATGTCAACTATTGGGTTGGCTGGAGAACGATTCTCATTGGGATTTAACACTTGCGGATTCAGTTGTTTCATCAAATGCGTACCAAATACGAACGCTGTTCGCAATTATCATCACCACATGTTTTCCTTCACAACCAATTCAGTTATGGAACAAATACAAAGAGACGACATATGTGAAGATATCTTGCATCGCTTGCGCATTCAAACGAATAATCCTGACATCCGAATAACCGATGAAATCTACAATGAAGGATTGATTCTGATTGAGGATCAATGCTTGACTATTGCAAACATGCTACTGATTGAAGTAGGAATGATTGCGCCAAATCGATCGATGCACGATGCATTCAACCAAGAATTAAATCGAGAGCTGCAATACAATGTTGATACTTAGCAGGAATTCGTTCGAAATAATGTGCCGTTGCTGAATGAACAGCAAAAACAAGTATACCAAACATTAATGCAAGCGGTGGACAATAATACTGGTGGTCTATTCTTCCTGGACGCACCTGGAGGAACAGGGAAAACATTTGTCATTTCATTGATTTTGGCCACTATTCGATCAAGATGTGACATAGCTTTGGCGTTAGCATCATCTGGAATTGCGGCGACTCTTCTAGATGGCGGTCGTACTGCACATTCTGCGCTTAAGTTGCCACTCAATTTAAACAAAATTGATACTCCAACATGCAATATTTCCCGATCCAGTGCAATGGGAAAATTGTTGATGCAATGCAAGCTCATTGTTTGGGATGAGTGCACAATGGCAAATAAAAAATCACTTGAAGCACTTAACTTCACACTCAAGGATCTTCGGCGAAATAACAACATCTTTTGCGGCTTGATGATATTGTTGGCAGGCGATTTCAGGCAGACGTTGCCAGTAATTCCCCGTGGAACGCCTGCAGATGAATTTAATGCTTGCCTGAAGGCAGGCATCACCTTTATAGAATAACGTAAAAACATTTTCGCTAACCACTAATATAAGAGTTCAACTTCAAAATGATCAAAGTGCTGCACAATTTTCTAAACAATTGTTAGCTGTTGGAAATGGAAAAGTCCCAGTTGATGCGACATCTGGATTAATTACTCTTACCAACGACTTTTACCGATTTGTAGACTCTCAATTAGCTCTTATTGAAAATGTTTTCACAAACATTAGTGAGAATTATCAGAATTATCCTTGGTTAAGTCAACGAGCAATTCTTGCCGCAAAGAATAACGATGTACACACAATGAATTTCACCATTCAATCAAAAGTTGCTGGCGATTTGGTGACATACAAGTCAGTTGATTCGATAACAAATCCCGATGATGTAGTAAATTATCCAACGGAGTTTTTGAACTCTCTGGATTTACCAGGATTTCCACCACATAACTTGCAACTCAAAGTTGGTACAGTTTATATGATATTGCGTAATTTGAATCCACCGCGACTTTGCAACGGTACTCGACTTTCGGTAAAAAGACTTATGCCGAATTTGATTCAGGCAACCATTATTAACGGAAAGTACGCAGGTGAAAATGTATGTATTCCTCGAATACCAAAAATTCCGACTGATCTTCCGTTTGACTTCAAACGATTGCAATTTCCAGTTCGCAATGACAATTAACAAGTCGCAAGGCCAATCGCTTAGTGTTTGCGGGATAAATTTAGAAAATCATTGTTTTTCACATGGGCAGTTATACGTTGCGTGTTCACGAGTTGGGAAACCATCTGCTTTGTTTGTGTTAACGTCAGACCAAAAAACAAAAAATGTGGTTTACCAAAGAGCACTTCAATGAAACGGATAATTTGCGGACACGTATAACGCTTCGAATCAGTATTTACTTTGGATTCACTTTCATTTACTTAGAGAAGTTCAACTAAATAACACTTTTTTTAATCGAAATGAATGAATTCATTACTGTTGTGAAATGAAATAAAATTTTTCCTTTTCAAATATAAAACAAAAAAAAATTTTTTCTTCATCTTTTAATCACCAAACGGAATGTTACATAAAACGAAGCTATCTGGTGGCGAAACGGAGTTCGCCGGGTTTGCTACTAATTCAACAAGTCATTTAAATTTTTTTATTGCTTACTTCAAAACTTATTCGATTGCTAATTTTTCATATATCCGATCTGATCAGCTGGTTTTCATTCATATTTTTAAAAATAAAAATTGAAAATTATGCTATCATTTCTCACTACCACTTTTGAAATCATTGCTTCTACCTACGTCAACAAAATGTCTTCGCAAAAACTTTATTTATAAGCGTAGCGAAGCACGCCGGGCCTGCTAGTCATTTCAATAAATACTACTAATTTTTCCGTGGAAAAGTTAGTCTAACGTCATCGGTCGAATAGTAATTTTACTATAATCGCGAGGAAATCCAGTTCCCGAAAACAAACTAAGCATAACGTGTAGTGTAACAACAAGTGCAGGAGTAAAAACTCAAACCAATAAAATAATCTCTGAAGAATAATCTAGAAAAGATTATTTCAACTAAATAAATTTAAATCAAAATACGGTAGCCTATTGAGAAAAAGTGTAACATAGTTTAAGTGACAAACAAAAAACAGCATCGAGAGAAATAAATATTTGGTAGTGTGTAAACCTTTTGAATTTTATTCATTAACTGAGTGAAATAGTGAAATTGCGAAAAATCATTCGGGGAAAACACCAAGTTAGTACCTCCAACATTTCATAAAAAATTATTTGTGGTTCCCCTGAACCTGCTAGAGACCCAATAGAAGGAAGCAAACGGGGATACTACGTGCCAAGTGAGGTTGTAATCCAAAAAACTTCAGTCTCGTGAGTTCAAGTAGAAATATCCCCTTTGCTACCCACAAATGAACAGATATGCACGCAAAAGAAATGTATTATCGAGAGCAAAAAAAAGGAAACAAAGAAGAGACTGAAGGATGAAGGACCCCGAAGGCCGAAGAAGCCAAGATCATCACATACCCTCACCAATACTACCACACTTATTACTACATTTAGTAAATTAAAATTATTTCACTCACCCCATGATTCGTCCTGATCCCACTCTCCATGCCAATCCTGATCCTCAGCCAATCATACTAGGCAATACTTGTTCAATTATGTGTAAAAACGTATACTTATGTAGAAAACCTTCAAACAAACCACTAGCACCAAAACTGTATTTTCATGATTCCTTAGGCCAGTTTTTATACACATGGTGCCTCCAGCTGGATTTTACACGCAAATCATTTTGTTTTAATGAACCGAGAGTACAAGTTATATTTTAATAAAAAACAATAAAAAATGGTGATTTATTTGTATTATGAAAAGAATTTGTTTATTGGTGAAAATGTTCAGAAAATATTATATTTTAAACCCTTTTACTTTATATGCAGCTTTGACCTACACTAAATGGTTTTTATTATTTTTAATCCAAAATTTTTGATATTGTTGATTCTTGATGTTAGAGTAATATGATAGTTTATGTATTTTACCCCACCAAACTGAAGCTGCATATATGTCACAATTTGTTTTTCTCTTTCTTTGAGTTAACCAGAATATCATTTTTAGTGTCAGACCCCATTTGTTACGAAATTTGAACTTTTATACGAAATTATTAGAATTTTACATTACACCGGAAAGCTCAAAAAAATATATGAAGACTGTAATATTTCGCCGAAACACTGAATTTATAACAAACAAACTGATTACAGTTGGAGATCTCTTATATTATGAATCACAAAATGAATAATCTAACAATTAATTGGCTAACAAGAAAAATAATTTATTCAAAAACAAATCAAAAATTATATAAATTAAAATTCAATTAATAGCTTACAATAATTTATTCCTTCAATGTTGTCTTCTTTATGTTTTATTTCACATCTTCGTTTATCTTGATGGTTAATTAAAGGTTTTATTATATCAAGCAGAAACTAATCCGTTCCTCCACAAAAATCAATACATAATGAAGTCAATGCACGAAAATTTCATAAACGGACTTGACAATTAATTTTTACAAATAAAATTAGACAATTGTGTGTTTAGCATCTCGTACGGTAACAACATCATGAACTTCTTCAATTAATTTTTGTTTTTCGTCATCATCAAAGTTCATGTACCATTTCCTTCATAAAATTATAAATTTAATTTCAAAACTGATTACATAACACTTGCTTAACAAACGAATTTTATTTCTTCAATGTAAAACATATTTCGTTTACATATTTTAATAGATGCAATTGAGGTTTTCACATTTTATTAAATTCACAACCATAAAAAAACTTTACAACATTAACACAACAATTGAAATGAAGAGCAAATTTATTTTTTTTAGTTTTAAAACAACATTTTAAAAATAATTAACAATATTAAAACTACTCAAAAGTAAGCTGCATGACGATTCAGTCATTACTGAGTTTAAATTTTATTTTAATTTACATAATTTGCTGATCGTAAATTTATACTAACTCATTTTAAAAATTATACTAATCTCGATCCAAACAATTTGATCGTTTTTATATCATGTTCTTCAAATCTTCTGTTTCGTTTTTCCACCATGTAACAGCAATTTCCACTAATACAACCAGTAATTTATACAAAACTTTTATTTTTAATTGAGCTTGAGTTTATTTAAATCATAAAAAATGCACAGTGGTACAGATAAATGTCAATTGAAGAAAAATAATAAAATTATTATTGAATTTGAAAACTATTATTTTTAGAGTGAAAATTGAAAATAGTCTGTCGTTACACATTTAAAGAAAAAACGATGGTTTTTTAGTGCGTTTATTATCTAAGATTATTTCTTAATTCCTTATTTGTAAGAGTTGACGGTCATAAGAATGGGAATGTGAAAATTCTGAATTGTGTTACCCATTGTCTTACAAAAAAAGACAAAATTAAAGTTATGTGGCCCATAGGTTGAGCATGTCATCTGTTTTCCTTGATAACAATTATTAAAGGTTGTTATGCCCGCCAAATTACGTGTTGTTAAACATGTATGCAGAACGATTGAGGGTCGGTATAGGGTGTATTGACTGGAATTTAAAGCTTGAAACAACTAAACCGGTTGCATTAACAATATTAGATTCTCGTTAATTTATTCTATAATTTCCATCCCTGACCTACCCAAATATACATTTTGCATTGTCGTAATTTTATATTAGACAGATCACCATACAAATAACTTTTTGCCTCACCCTCGGCTATAATATATATTTAGCATTAACATTTTTTCATTGATAGTCATCGGCACACCTGACTTTTTTCTGTATAACATCAAGGTTATAATAGTTTTTGTCATATATTGCTTAAATAAAAACAAAGCAAAAGAGATGATAATATGTGATTGACTGTAAATAAAATAAACAAAAACTAGTTCGTTGTAGTGTATGTATTGATCACAACCATTATGAATAACCAGCATCTCTTTCATGTAAATCAACCCTCCTTCTTTGTTGTTGAGAGTAATTTTATAAATTATAAATAGAAAAATAATTTTCAAAATTGTTGAGTAATGATTAGAACTTAAAAATAAAAAGTCGTGTTTAATATAAAATTGTCGAATAAAAGTATTATTTAAAATAAAAAAAATATATATTTGGTGTTATTATTTCAATTATCGATATATTGTTGATTCTTTAGATATATTTTTTTAGCATGTTTGTTCAAGTTTATTGTGCTAAAGTGCATGTTTGTGTAGCTTGTCAAAAAAAAGTATATAATACAGAAAATAATGTATTGTGCAAAAATAAAAATAATATAACTGAAGGCAAATAAAATTAAATGTTTTAAACGATATGGCGGTGGTTCGAGAAAGGCCAACAATTTAAAAAGGGCTCAAGCTATGTGAATATCTATTGGATCATTTGTTTCCACAAGGTGTTCCGGAATTTTATCGTTGTAATGTATTAAAGCAGAGGCGTGCCCGTATGGTTAAACGACGATGATTTGGGGGAGAGTTCATTCCATAATATGTTACATTTTTGATTTTTTTGATTGATATATGGAGTTGGAAATGGTTGCCTATAAAGTCTATATTGATGTGGCGATCAGTGCGTGGTATCGCAATTAAACCACTAGACGAATATTGTTTATTGCGAAAGTGGCATATTTTTGTTGTCTTGTATTTGCTGAAGACCTTCACGTCCACTATAATATCGTTATGTTAAACAGCGTTTTTTGGAATAAATATAATTGTTGGATGAAGAAAATAACAAAGAATTAAACCTGGCATATAAAATATATTAATTGGAAGTTGACACCAAGAAAGACTACAATCAGTGTTAATTCTAGTTTTGCATGTTAGGTAAATAAATTATTTTTGTTTGTTATAAAAGTCATTATGAAACGTCTTAGATAAATTATCTTTGTAAATTAGAGATCTTTCTTGTGTAAAAGCCCAGTTACAATCCGTCCATCCGTTTATATTTAAAATTAGAAAATATCCTTGGATTTGGTTTTGGGCGTATAGGAGATCAAACCACCTGACAACTTGGCTTGCGAACTGCGAAATATCTTGAAACGACAAGATGAAAGAAATGGTTTTGACGTTCGTCAAACAATCAGAGCTAGGCAACAGAGACCAAATGAAACATTTCAAGATTTCTACATACAGCATCAGATCTAACTTTGACTTTATCGGAGCTTTTACGCAACTTCAATCCTACGCTTATTTAATTTAGAAATGTAACCGTGTCTGAAGAAAAACTTGGTAGGAAGACGGTTCAGCTGTATTCTGGAACGTAATTCTAGTTTTTTTTACTTTTCGTTCAAACTTTCGAAGCGTTAATGAAATGGAGGAATGTTCTGTTGCTGGATCTGGGCTAGCTCATCCAATTTACGAAACTAAACCAAGCCAATTAGAAAAACGTGCACTTTTTCACAAACACCCATACTAGTTCAACATATATTTAATTTCAAATCATCTTCTGGACAAAATTTCGCTGTTAGAACTGCTGGGTTATTTTAATTATAACTGTCCCAAAGAACTTCGACAGGTTTTTTGAAGAGAAATTTCTTTATCGGCGTATGAGAGAAATTATAAACCATTATAAAATTTAAAAAAATCGTCACGATTTTCGGTTACGTTGTTTTTTTATAAATTTTAATTTTGTTTTGATAATTTTATTTTTATTAATTTATTTAGTATTGTACTAAATGTTATATGAGTTGGATGTGTCGATTGTAGATAGTGGTCATTGTGGTCATGGTGGCCATGGTGGTCATGGTAGTCATGGTGGTAATAGTGGTCATGGTGGTCATAGTAGTAATGGTGTTCACGGTGGTCACGGTGGTCGTGGTGGTCATGGTGGTCATGGTGGTCATTGTGGTCACGGTGGTCACGGTGGTCATGGTGGTCATGGTGTTCATTGTGGTCATGGTGGTCATGGTGGTCATGCTGGTTATGGTGGTCATGGTGGTCATAGTGGTCGTGGTGGTTATGGTGGTCACGGTGGTCATGGTGGTCACGGTGGTCGTAGTGGTCATGGTGTTCACAGTGGTCATGATGGTCATGTTGGTCATGGCGGTCATGGTGGTCATGGTGGTCATGGTGGTTATGGTGGTCATGGTGGTAATGGTGGTCACGGTGGTCATGGTGGTCATGGTGTTCACGGTGGTCATGGTGGTCAGGGTGGTCATGGTGGTCATGGCGGTCACGGTGGTCATGGTGGTCATGGTGGTAATGGTGGTCATGGTGGTCTCCGGGGTCATGGTAGTCATGGTGGTCATGGTGGTCATAGTAGTCATGGTGGTTATGGTGGTCACCGTGGTCACGGTGGTCATAGTGGTCATGGTGGTTATGGTAGTCATGGTGGTCACGGTGGTTAAGGTGGTCATGTTGGTCATGGCGGTCATGGTGGTTATGGTGGTCAAGGTGGTCATGCTGGTCATAGTGGTCATGTGGTCACGGTGGTCATGGTGAATTGGAGTGTATCAGAGATATATACGAAGGTATATACTCACCAAACAATTGGTTATCAATAATCGGCGTTTTTTTTCTTAAGCCTTATCTACCCAATTTCTGTGAAGTTCTAAACAGTAGAAAAATGATATGTCATAAAGAAGTTTCACTTCTTACATGTGTACTCTGGTACACGCACTACTTTTTTTGTCATGGTTGTGTTCAATATGTTATATCTTTTTAGTTCTGTAGACTGGAAAACTTGAAAAGGATAGTGAGACCCGAAAGGTCCCTCCTTGAAATTTGCCCAAACTTCGGAAGTGAAGTACCTCAGAAGTGGCTTATAATGCGGATCACGAGTTCTATCAACCGTTCGACCCACCCTATCCGCTTGTGTCACAAACACGACGAACACATTTTCTAGATATCACACTTTTCACTCATTCTCGTTTTCGAGCTCGAAATGCCGTACCCCTGAAAATTTATAATTTAAACTGAATCATAGCATCCGTAAAACTGTCGAATCCTCTCATTTCAGCACCGAAAGGTTAGGTAACCGTACACCAGCACCGAAGGGTTAAGTAGCTGGAGCCACAATAACTGCTGTTGTAATTGGTTCAAAAATGTATCAGATCATATTATTCACTCTACCATCTGCGAACAACTTTACTGACCGCATTTGGTGAATTTGGTGAAACTTAAAGAGTCATCGGACATATTCTTATTATGGTGTCTTATTCCGAAAAACAACGTACGATGCAGATTTTCATTGTACCAGGTCTTAAACATAAACTTCATTTCGGGATTAATTTCTGAAACAAGTTTGTATTTTTTTTTTTTTTTTTTTTTTTTTTTTTATTTATTTTCCAAAAAAAATTATACATTTTGTGTAGGAAAACATTATTTAAATTAAATCAGTTAATTTCATTTCTAAAATAGTTAAGTACTTATTAATGTCTTATTCGACTAATCAAAAATATTAATACTAGGCAGAATGTATGTAACATACATACTAAGAAACGTAACTAAGAAAAAAGAATATACATATAAAACTATAAAAAAAGGAACAATTATATATAAGCAATTCAAAGATTTTCATTTTTAGTTCATCAGCAAACCGGATCAACAGCAACTGCAGCAACAATCGTAAGATCAACATCAACAACGATGGACATGAATATTTCTGGAAATTTAGATTATTATTTGATAGGTACAAGAAAAAAAAAAATTTGTTCATTATTAGTCAATGAGCAACACTGCGATGGATTGTTATAGGAGATGACTCTCATCATATTCAATACAGAATTTTTCATATAGACTTTGTTTTAATAAGCCTTTTAATTTTCCAATTTTGCAAAGTTTCCATTCCAATGGTATTTCATTATATAATTTAATTCCGTGGTAGAAACAACTTTTCATTGCCACTGTACTACTAAAACGCGGTAACCGCCAATGCGAAGCTGTTCGACTAGCTCTGTTTGTTGTGCTAAAATTGGTGTATAGGTTAGTGTTTACATTAATTAGATTGTTATTGATTTTATATATTAGCAAAATATATTCGTAGTCAAGCAGCTTTTTAATTGGAAGTATGTTATTATTGTACAAGAATTTAGATCTTGTACTTGAAGGAAGGCTAAAAATAGCTTTAATGGCTTTATTTTGTAAAATTTGTAGTTCTTGTAATTTCGTTTCCAAACATCCACCATATATAGGTAATAAATAAAGAATATGCGACATTATATGGGCATAATAGATAGATGATAACGTCATAGGATGCAGGAACTTGGCAATTCTCTTCAAAACGCCAACCATAGGAGCAATTTTTTGCTTGACCTTATCTAGATGGTATGTCCAATTGAGTTGTGACTGAATATGCAGACCGAGATAAGTCGCCTTTTCAGATCTGGAGATTGTATCATTACTAGTTTTAATTGTACGAAAGAGACAAGAATCATCAATAGGGCGTCTAAGATACAGGAATAGATATTTTGATTTTTTAGTGTTAAGCGCAAGTTTATGATTATTAAGCCATTGTTCAATTTTTATCAAATCAGATTCCATCTTATGTTTTATTTGATCATAAGAATTGTCTTCATAAATAACAATTGCATCATCGGCAAATAATTGGATTGTTCCTTTTAGGTTTATAGTAAAAATATCATTTATATATATTAAGAAAAGTATAGGTCCGAGAATGGATCCTTGAGGAACGCCACATAAAGCATCAACAAGGTTGGATTTATTATCATTAATCTGCACAAAATGCTTCCGATTGCTAAGATAGTTTTTTAAAGTTTCGTAAGCCATATCTGAGATACCTAAAGCAGCACATTTTTCGAGCAAAATTGAATGAACCACGCAATCAAAGGCTTTTTTCAAGTCAAGTAGCAAGCAACATAGTTTTTTCTTATTTTCGATGAGTTTATAGACCGTTTCCATCAGATTAATGATTGCCGACAAAGTACTGGTTTTTTTCTTAAACCCATATTGATGTTTGTTAATCAAATTATTCACATTTAAATATTGTAAAAGCTGGGTTTGGATAACTCTTTCGTAGATTTTTGATAATGCCGGTAAAACAGAAATAGGTCTATAGTTAGATATTTCTAAAGGATCTCCGCCTTTGAAAACAGGAACAATTTTACCAATTTTTAGAGCATCAGGAAATGTACCATTGTTTAGGCATTGGTTGATATCACTGCAGATAAGTTTTATCGCTTTAGTGTCAAAAGATTTTATTAGCTTAGTAGGAATACTGTCATACCCCTTTGCTGTGTCATTATTTAAATCATTGATAATATTTATAACATCATTTTCAGTAATTGGAGTAAATCGTGAAAGAGAGCAATTCAAATTTTGGGAATGCCCTAGGCTTTGATTTATTATTGGAATATTTTGGGTGATATTAACTCCAATTGTACTAAAATACTCATTAAATATGTGGCATATATCATTTTGGTTTGTTACAAATTTATCATTAGTTAATTTAAGGAAGATGGGATCAGAAGGTTGTTTTGCTGGCTTGTTATAGAGTACTTCATTCACAAGACCCCAAACTTTCTTACTATTTCTTAATGATTCATTAAATCTAGCTGTGTAATATTCGGTTTTAGCTTTTTTTATTTGGAGATTTGTAGAAGTTTTAATCTTATTGAAAGTTTCAGCTATATAAATATTTTGTGGATATTTAATTTTTAATTTGTAGAATCTGTTTCTATTAGATATCATTGTCTTTAAGTTTTGAGTGAACCATGGTTTTTTAAATGAAGATGATGTATTTTTCTTCACAGTTGTTTTTGTACAAGCTATAATTTGTTCAGATAGAGACGTATAGAAATTGTCGAAGGTAAGATTATCATAATCAAGATTATTTACGAATTGAGAAACTTTTAGCATGTCAGTTTTTATAATGGTCTGAGTTTTGGGCCTAGGTGGTTTATCTAAATCGAAAGATAAGAGTAAGTATCTATGATCACTAAGCTCTGTATCATGGTAAAGAATACTAAATGGAATCGGGTTGGAAACGAGAACATGGTCGATGCATGTGCTAATAGTATTGGATTTTCTTGTATAGAAATCTTTATTACGGCAGTTAACTATTGTATAGTTATTAGAAGAAACAATGCATTCATAATTATTTGAATCAGTTGTCTTTTCAAAAATATTATTATTAAAGTCGCCAACAATTATAAGATTAGGATATTTCTCAAGTAATTTGTTGAAAAAGCTCAGAAATCCATTGAAATTGGAATGTGGTGGTCGATAGATTGCCATTATTTGAATATTGAGAGACGTCGATTTTATTATAAGTATTTCATTTTCCATGACGCATTGTTTTTCTACAAAGGCAAATCTGAGACATTCTTTGCTAAAAATGGTAATACCACCTCCCATTCTAGTCCGAGTTTCATGAAATGATGTATAGTTTTCAAGGTTATAAAAATTTTCATCATTTACCTCTAGAAAAGTTTCAACAAGTATTATAATGTCAATACTTACATCCAATAGTTGCAGAAACGTTTCTAGTTTTTCTATTTTATTCTTAAGTCGGTTGATATTCATATAAAGAACTTTTAATTTTCTTGAACCAGTCGTTGTGATTTTAAATTCGTTAATATCTAAAAAATGTTTGCCGTTGTTGCTAATATTACGATTGCTGATGCTTGCTCCGATTAAATTATTATCGTATAAATTATTCATATTCTAAAATTAAAAAAGATCAATTACTAAAAAATTAACAGAAAAAAATAATATAAATAAAATGAAAGATCAATTAGATACTTCTACTTCATTAAAGAATGAAAATTATTTTGTACAATACAGTTGTCTAGCAGATTGTATTTGACGTAATCGAATCGTTGTTTGAATACGATGAGTGATGATTTGGTAACAGTTTTGATTTTGTACTAGTGTGCGTATCATTACAAGATTTGTTTGCATCATTCATGTGGATTAATATTTTGTAGACGTAAGAGAGCGACATCATCTCCTTCGGTAAGTGGTAAAAGCTTATCAACGTCAGCTTGAGATTGTATTATTGTTGGTGATGTGCTGATGTCGTCATCTTTTTTCACATAAATATGGCCATGACGAAACCATGCATGAATAATAAATTTTTTTTTTTTAAGAATATTTAGCTGTTTAAGTAGATTAGCGTTAAATGGAGTTAGTTTTTCATTTATATAAATTTCACGTTCGAGTGATGTGGTGTTAGGAATGATTTGATTTACGAATATTTTTCCGCAACCTTTTTTAGAATTGAGAAAACTGTTTTTGGATTTGACATCTTTAAAATGAACGAATATTTGTAAAATATGTTTGGAATTATTATTATTTGTGTTTATTTTCCGATCATAATAATTTTCAATATTATCTATATTGAAATTTAAGATTTTAGAAATCCTTTCTAGAATCATATGTGTTGTAATTGTATTGTTTTCAAATACCGGCAATCCTGTAATTATGATGTCATTACACATTGCATGCTGTTTGATGTAATTTAGTTCTTGTTTAAGTGTGTTAACTTCATTCTCTGCAGAAACAAGCCGTTTTTTTGTATTATTAATTTCAACTTGGGCAGATTCTAAATTTGTTGACAATGTTGATACATCATTAGATATCAATTGCAAATCATTTGATAAATGCTTGACTGTGTCTGATAGCTTTGAAATATCAAGTTTAATTGAAGTTTCCATTAGTTTTATGGCTTTTAAAATATCGTTATTCGAAATTTTATCATCACACTGGAAACTTTTGTGGTCTTGGGTTTTGTTAATTGCTGCAAAACTTGGAATGGCTGGAATATCTTTATTTTTTAGATCCAGCGTAAGTTTGGGTTTTTCCTTGACATTTGATTTGCTATTAGCTGGTGAAACTAAATCTAATTCTTTATTTTTATCGCCCATTATTATATTGAGTATATTATATCATAAGCTTTGTGATACAAAATAGAGAAAAGAAAACCAATATATTGTTGTATCTATCACTAACGCAAGCAAGCACTGATAGCCGTTATATCTATATAGAAATATTGTATACTTATATATGAGATTGATCGTCACTATAATCCGTAATAATTTTTTGGTATTTTTTGAACAGTATATATGATATATATTTATTAAAACTATTATCACTAAATCACAGTTATTTCAAATGATAATTATTATGAATTATTTCAAACAAAAAATATGAATTAACTAGATCATAATCAAATAAATTGAATAAGAAACAAAGCGAGCACTGATATCCGTTATATTTATATAGAAATATAGTATATTTTTATATGAGATTGATTGTCACTATGATCCGTTATTTTTTGGTATTTTTTTTGAACAGAATCTATGATAAATATTTATTAAAACTATTATCACTAAACCACAACTATTTCAAATGTTAATTATTATTAATTATTTGAAACAGAAAATATGAATTAACTAGATCACAATCAAAAAAAATTGAATAAAGAAATTAAATTATATCACTCATCGAAAACACGTCCGACTCACTCGAATGCTATTTTAGAAAAAAAAAAAAAAAAAAAAAAAAAGTATTAATACTCACAATGGTAGAAGACCTTAGCCTCCATATTCGCCCTCCAGTACCACTTCCTAATCAACATCTCTCAACTGTCTCGTGATGATTCCATCCTTCTGCAAATAGGTACTTGAACAGGGATCACACTCCAGTGATCACTGAATTAATATAAGACTGCCATAACCAATTAAGCAATGTTTCTATCCCATTTCTCGGACAGTAGGAAAGGAAATTGTACTCAGGGATTAACAAAATGCTATCTTTCAGAGTAATCGAAGAGAGAAGCATTTTTTGGAAAAATCCGGTCTAAATTGTCGGGAAATGGAATGGATAAAATCGATTTAGTTTTGACGCTAGGTGATTAAATCGTGTCACCATACAGGATGCATATGAACTCTAACAAGTTGATAAACTGTAAAATAGACCTCAGGATAACAATTTTATATGCGCGATTGACTTAAAAACGCTTTTTGGTGGATTCCTCCGGAATCTATACCTCGGGACAAAACCACTTACACTGTTCTTTGTCGATCGCTGTATCAGTTTATGCTCATCCAAATTGAGTTGTGTAATGCACCACAAACCATGAGCAAACTCATGAACAAAGTCATTTCTCACCAAATTAATGATCGTGCATTTGTGTATCTGGACGATTTGTTAATTATCTCTGCAACGTTTGATGATCATTTATACTGTTTGCAGAAGTTTATGAAAAACTAAAGTGAGCTAGCCTGACAATTAATGTGGCGAAAAGCAAGTTTTGTCTTACCTACACGATACTTGGGTTTTATCGTTGGCGTTGACAAGTAGACAAAGACAATGTTTCAGTTTTTTCTAGTTTTCAAAAACCTAAAACAGATATATCCGTAGTTTTTTTGGTATGAGTGGTGGGTATTCACGGCTTATTTCTAATTATGTCACAATTTTTACGTCACTAACAAACCAACTGGGAAAAGAAAAATTTTTCTGGACGACGGCGTGTCACATAGCATATCAGAATATCAAAAATAGACTGACTTTTCGTATTGGTATACCCTGACTTTAATCGCACATTTTACATACAACGTGATGCATTCAAAATTGGTGTAGGAAGTGAGTTGTTCCAGAAATACTAAGTTGATTATGATAAACCTGAAATGGATTGTTATGCAGCAGTTTTGAGCATGAATAGATGCCGCCATTACATTGAGGGCTACAAATTCAGAATCATCACTGACCATGTGATCTTACAGTGGCTTATGAAACAGTCTTTACTTGCTGATCGATTAGCTCATTGGAATTTGAAACTATAGAATACCACAATGGCAAGCAAAACAAAGTGCTTGACGCGCTTTCTCAATTATCATTCTCAGAGAACATAATTCCAATAGCCGTCGATTCTTTCTTTTAAAGCTGATGTCTTTTGTCACCTGGATATCTGAAACTGGTCAACAGCGTTAACGCTTTGTAAGAATCTAATTGGCGAGTTCAAGACGGGAGGATTTATAATAAAACACGAAAGTTTGATCATCTTCACCGGTTCATCTCCCAGTTTATATGTTCTTCAAGAAAATAATTATCCTGAACTTTCTTCACTCAAACCATAATTCTCCCGCTGTTGGTCATTTAAGAACTTGAAAAGACATTTGAATGTCTAAGAAGGTTATGTTATTGACCAAAGATACTTAAAATGGTTAAAGAATACGCCCAACGATGTGATAAATCTAACATTTCAAGGACACCTTGTATCGCTACTCGTGTACTAATGGAAAATTTCGAAACGCCGTCGGTGCAGTGGTAGCGAGTTTATACAGATTGTTTACGTCGGTATCCTGGTAGTCAGTCTGGATTCACTGATATAATGATTGTCCTCGACAGTTTCACTAAATTTTTTGCCCTCATCGCAAAATGTTTTCTTTGCTGTATTTCACTGTTCCAGCCGAGCAGAGGTTTCTATTCGTTTTTTGAAAGATTTTTACTG
Source organism: Diogma glabrata (assembly GCA_963693315.1). Taxonomy (NCBI): domain Eukaryota; kingdom Metazoa; phylum Arthropoda; class Insecta; order Diptera; family Cylindrotomidae; genus Diogma; species Diogma glabrata. The sequence goes on from OY856186.1 coordinate 17,450,275, forward strand.
GTAACAGTACACCGACTTTGACAAGATTTAGTAAAACAATTTGAGAGGGTACCAAAACTTTAAAAAAATATTGCGACGCTGATGCATAGGCTGACTTCACCACAGCTCTGGAAACATAGTGTTCTGGATATATAATGAGCTAATATCCATAAAATACTTTAATTAAAAGCTAACCAATATTATGGACTTCGTAGTTTTAATAATAAAAATATTAAAGCAGGCAGTAGTATCCCAACAAACATAAATTCTGTTGTACGAGAAAAAGTAAAAAAAATTTTATCGGAAGTGACAAAGCGGAAGTAGAGATGCAGAATTGTTGTAAACCGTACTAAATGTGTATGTACCAAATTTCATCCAACTCGATTATCAGGTACAGAAGTTATTGAGCTTCCAAAATAACAGGAGCGTGGGGGACCCCCTACCACTTTGTTCACTATCGCTAAAAAAACTAATCAGTTCCTTGCCATACATATTTGCATCTTTTTGCAAAGTGTAATCAAAATTACTTAACGAACGAATGTTGTATGCTTCCAACAAACATTGAAACAATAAACAGGTGTTCGGGAGGACCCCACCACTTATCTCAATACTGTCCAAAAACTAGTCAATTCTTTGTCAATAAAGTCTTTATCTTTTTTCAAAGTGCCATTAAAATTGATTAATGAATGAAATCTGTATGCTCCCAACAAACTTTAAAAACAAAGTGTGATAAGTCAGCAGTTGTATGGTAGATCCCCGCCACTTTGATCAATGTGTCCCAAAAGATGATAATTATCTTCTTACACTAATTGAAACCTTTCCATAAGTTTTATCATAATCACTTCATTATTGTGGGCTGTAGTGTGCATAAAGATACTGAAAAAACTGCCAACAATTAAAAAAAAATTTTTTTACCGGAAGTAAAAAACCGGAAGTTGGGATGCAGAACTATTTTAAACCGTACTACATACTCATGTACCAAGTTTCATCCCATTCGCTTATCAGGTCCAGAAGCTATAGATCTTTCAAAAAAACAGGTGCTCCAGGGACCCCCCACCACTTTGTTCACTATCGCTCAAAAACTAATCAGTTCTTTGCCATACATGTTTGCATCTTTTTCCAAAGTGTCATCAAAATTCGTTCACGAACGAATGCTGTGTGCTCCCAACAAACATTGAAAAAAGTGTGACACATTAAACAGGTGTTCGGGAGGACCCCCACCACTTATTCCAATATTATCCAAAAACTAAGCAGTTCTTTGTTACTTAAGTCTCCATTTTTTTCCAAAGTTTCATTAAAATAAATTAATGAATGAAGTCTGTATGCTCCCAACAAACTTAAAAAACAAAGTGTGAAAAGTCAGCATTTGTGTGGTAGACCCCCCACCACTTTGATCAATGTGTCCCAAAACATGATAATTATCTTTTCACACTAATTGGAACCCTATTCCATAAGTTTCATCATAATCACTTCATTATTGTGGGCTGTAGTGTGCATAAAGACACTGAAAAAACTTCAAAAAAGTACAAAAAAAAATTTTTTACCGGAAGTAAAAAACCGGAAATTGGGATGCAGAACTATTGTGAACAGTACTACATACTCATGTAACAAGTTTCATCCAATTCGCTTATCAGGTACAGATGTTATAGAGCTTTCAAAAAAACAGGTGCTCCAGGGACCCCCCACCACTTTGTTCACTATCGCTCAAAAACTAATCAGTTCTTTGTCATACATCTTTGCGTCTTTTCCCAAAGTTTTATCAAAATTCATTCACGAATGAATGTTTTATGCTCCCAACAAACTTAAAAACTTTGTGGAAAAAAACACCTGTTGTATGGTGGACCCCCCAACCCTTTATCCAATGTGCTTTAAAAGCTGGTAAAATCTTTCTCATGTTATTTAAAAGCTTTTCGCAACGTTTCATGAAAATCGATCGGTAATTGTAGGCTACAGTAGGGATAAACACCTGAAAAAAAAACTTTTTAACCGCAAGTGACAAACCGGAAGTTGGTATGCAGAAATATTGGAAACAGTACTTAAACCTTATATACTAAGTTTCAATAAGATCATAGCTCGGGATCAGAAGTTATTCAAGATTTAAACTTAGAGGTGTTCGGGAGAACCCCCGCCATTTTGTCCAAATTTGAAATGAATCCAGATCTTCCATTTTCAAGTAAACCTGTATCATTTGCCAAAGTTTCATCAAGATCCTATGCAGAAAACTCAACCACCCACCCAAACACCCACCCACCCACCGACCCACACACAGACGTACACCAAAATTTTTTTGGGCTATTTAGATAGAGGATGGTCCAAAACAAAAGATAAAATAAAATTTGGGGTATGTAAGATTTTTTTTTTCACGATAGATTGCATTACTTCACACAATTTAAAATTGTGGTGAAGTAAAAAAATCGATGGCCCGAGCTCTCTCGCGGTAGTTTTGGTTTTCTTTTATATCAATGACTTATCTGGCCTGGTGTTTCATTTGCTCCCGTCCAGTGATATCATTGTCATGGTTTGTGGAAGTATTGTGATGTGTTGGGATTCAGATTCGATTTCCTTTAGTTTTGCAAATTCGAAATCACTGTAAACCAGATTTCAGAAAGGGCTTGACCCAAGTTCTTTTTCCATATGTTGCTTAAACTCAACAGACAATTCAGGCAGTTTGAACTTTTTTCACACAAATTTATTGTTCCCTAAAAATTTTTAAAATAAATGACATAAATGGAAAAAAATGATTTTCAATTTTCTTTTTTCTGGATACTGTAAAATTATATTGTTTTATTTCCTACAGTTAAATTTACAGTCGATAATAATAGAATATGAAAAGAATAGTATCTGGTGTTGTTGTAGGGTAATATTTCGTTTTTATTATTCAATAACCGTCAAATTTAATAGCGTTTTATATTCTCGCCTCATAATTTATGAACACAGAAGAAAATCTTTAACAAAAACTAGATATAGAGAAATTGCTTGTGAAAATATGAAAATTGTCTGGAAACTTTTAAAATAATATTTCTTTTGTGTGGATAAAAAAAAATTTCGTTAAAATAAAATACGTAATTCTTTGAATTTATTGTTTATTATTATTATTCTAATAACATTTTGCTCTAATAATGCCAATTAGAAATAATTTTAAGGTTATAAAAATATAAATTTCAATTCATATAAATATTTAAAAGTAGCTCTCACCTTTACACTACAAATTTGATCTTTAATTTTATATTTCTCATAACTTAAAAAATAATAATTTTAATCGACCAAAATATTAAAGAAAAAAAATTTCTTTTCACAATTCGTACCTTTAACGTTTCTCACAATAAAGCTCAATTGTATTGTATTATTGGTGTTTTTGTTATAACTTTAAGTTCATGTGTCATTATAATATATTTAACCGTAATCCATTCTTCTCATTTCAACAATAACATTAATAAAAGTATAATTTAAAAAAAGTATTTATCAGAAATTACATTTGATGTGCGATTCACACGACCCTTAAAAATTGTTTACCTTTTGTAATCCTAAAACATGTGATTTATGCAAAAATTTTACACGGTGGGGAGAAAGGTGTGTTAGAGAAGAACAAAAACTTTTAGAGAAGAACAAAACCACCAGATTTTTCTAATTTAATCTACTTTAAACTCATTAATAATGATTTGAGTTATTGATTATTTTAGGCTAATCCAACCTCTAAATTATTTTCGTGAAATTACCCTCCATTAGTTACATTATTTTTTCAAAACAACTTTTGGAACATCGTGTAAAATTAACACATTTCTTTTGCATTTAAATCAATAGAAAATCATATCCGATAAACTCAAAAATATCTTAATCTTACATCATTTTAAAAAGATTGAATCAACTCGTATTCAATTCCGATATTTTTTGTTCTGTAATATTATAAAATATTTGATTAATCTAACGAAAAATTTACAAGAAATAATAGTTAATAGCAAACACATGTATAAACAAGCAACTGCATATATCTGAATTACGTAAACTAACAAAAAATAAAACTTAAAGAATCGTGACTTCTGTTTCAGGTAATACATTTTACATTTTAAGAAGTGGTAAATCTGAATAAATTTAAATGCAGAAAGCAGTCAATATAACGACATAATGAATTATGAGTATGATTTCGTATAAATGTCATATTTTACCGATAATTATTGTAAAAATGATTGATTATAAAACTAGTTTTATACTCTTATTAATTACGGGCATGTATTAGAACTCATATTTGTATAAAAGACAGATTTAATGATTAGGTTGGTTTTTAAAGTAGAATATAAGATTCAAATATCTCCAACATCCAATATTTAGAATATTCGTACAAATTTTCTAAGCTTTTCTCTTTGGTTTACAAAGGAGTTTGAGTTACAGTTGAAAATAAAATGCATGAAAAGTTAACAACAAAATCCATCAACCCACTCTAACTTGTACATTTAGGACACTTCAACTGAAATGTGAATTCCTCATAAATCGAATTTTTGAAACAATATCTATCTAATCTCTTTACAGTCTAAGATTTTTAAGACGATGTCCCAGCATAATACAGCATTAATAAAACAGAGTAAAACTGCCATTGTAATGGATAGCCTGGAAGAGTGCTTGAACACGGTGTATTATAGTTCCTGATTCTTTAGTGTCATTTGTGATTACCATAAGTAGATTGTATTAGTTTTTTTTTTTCCATCATTAACAGACACATTTTTCGTATAGTCTCAGATTTATTAGTTGTCAATTTTTTTTATTAACATGTACAGCTCGTAATAGTTTCTCATCCATTCACCTTCAATAGTCATATGTCTATAGTCCCCGTAACCCATAGTTTCCTTATTTTTCCTAAAACTTACTTAAATTTTCAATAGCTGGACAAACATATTTGAGGAAAAAATTGAACCAATTACACTAATTTTATATATTAATTAATATAATATAATATTAATTTATTTGAATTAATTAAAAATTTTCCTTAAATATTTTCTATATAAACATCAAAATTTAATTTTACAATCCCCTAAAATTGACTCACGCTACGTTTCCATTCGATTATTTTCACTATACCGCTTGAATTTGAATTCTCTAAACACCAACCGTAATTAAACAACGAAGTTTTCAAACCTGTGCGTATTTTTCCAATCGTCAACATACAAAGAATTACTATTTTGCTTTGTTAAACATTTGATTTATCTTTGTATGAATATTTTGCTTTAAACAATCTTTCCGTTATTGAACTGAACTTCACTGTACTGATATAGTATATTGTAGTTTTGTAATACCTAAACATCATAACATCGATCGAACTTGCATTTAATTCATTTTAAATTCAATGATAAATGTTATTGAAGTATCGGAAATGCTTTGTATCACAAAATTATTTTTGGTGCAATAATATCAAATAACAAACAGTTTTTGTATAACTATAAAAAGTTCCCAACAATTGAAAACTTGATGGAAATTAATTGTATTACATCTAAAACACTGTATTCGAGTGATTTCGAGACTAAAAATTTTGGCTATATAATAAGCCACTGTAAATTGTTCTCTCTCTTAGTCTGATTTTATTTTGCTGTCATTCTGTGTTTATTTCTTTGAAAAATATGGTGTGGTCACTGAACGACCAGATTAAAATAAATAAAATAATTTTTTTTTACATGTTCGTGAGTGTTAAATATACTAAATTTAGTGTTAATTTATTAAAACCTAGTTCTAAATATATTCTACAAGATCCGAGGTACGGCTCCTGGAGACATTTATAACTGTAAGTTGTACAATCGATGATATTATATTGTGGCTCTTAAAGCTTGAACGATTCGCGCAAACGAGATTATCCCGTTCCTTTACAAAATTTTTTTGTTTGAGTTACTGATTCACTAAAGTAAAGGTTAGAAAAAGTAAAGGAAGTAACAAGATCTATGCTGGTCATGATTTTGCAAGTCACCTAGGAGTGTGATGCCTCCGGATCCCAAAACAAAAATATAAAACATCAAAAAAAAATCATATATGTTTGTTGACGTCCTTTAAAGTAAATTGAATTAACATTCGTGGTAATTTGTTCATAACTAAACGAATATTATCAAAGATTTCAACCTTTGTGGTGAATTATTATATTTATAAAAAAAAAATGAATAGTTGCTAATGTCCGTACATTTGTGTTAAATTATGAAATTTTGAATCGATTTTTTTTATTAAAATGCCTCAACCTTTGTAATTAGTATAATTAAAATGATTATTTTTTAATGTCTAAACATTTGTGTCAAATTATTGTCATTAAAATCAATATGAACTAACGTCTAAGGGTCAGTTGTTTTTTTTTTTTTAATTGGTGTTAACGGTGATTCCGCTCATAGTAAAATTCAACCAAAAATTTGAAGAAAAAAAATTATATACTGATTACGGTAGTGCTTTCTGGCTCATGTATGACAAAGAATACGAGTTTATGCTGTTTAACCGAAAATTCTTTAGTCTCTTGCGAACAAGTTTATGAAACATCACGGAAAATTAATTCATTAATTCAAATTACGTGATGTCTAACATGAATCGTTTAAACAAAAAACCTACCATCTAATAAGACCCCTGGAGTTCTGAATAAACGTGTTTGACAGGAAATTAGATCTTTGTTGTATAAACCTTACAGTAAAAACTAAATTCCTACTCAACCACCGCACCTGTCCGTTCATTTTCATTGATGATACGACTTCATTACATTTTTCATTAACATTTTTTATTAACAAACAATCAGTATACTTAATCTTCGGACTCCCTGTAAAAGCATCAAGGTTATAATGGTTTTTGTTATATATTTGAATTCTCTTTAAAACGGTTCAAATTTTATTTGTTTTCTTTTATTATCTCTTTGGTTAAATAAAAACGAGATAGAAGAGTTAATAATGCAATCAACTCTACTTCTCTCCCCTGTTTAGTAATTTTAAAAATTATAAATAGAAAACATATTTTTCTATTTGGTTGAGTTGTGTTGAGAACTTAAAAATGGCTAGTCGAGTATGTAAATCATATAAACATTGTTATTGTGGCTCAAAAAAAATGGATAGAAAATTGTGTTCATAAATTGTTCTTTAAACTTTTTTTAAATTTATTTATTGTTTGTTTTATTGGTTGTTTTATTTATAACAGTGTTAAGTTTTCGTTGTTTTTTTTATCATGTTTTGTGCATTAAGAAGTTTAACTAGCATCAATTATTGAATCTAAAAGAAAGAATATAATCCAAATAAATTTCAAAATTTTTAATGGATTTTAAATAACATGTTTTTTGCATTTCTAAATATGGGCATGTTTGTAGTAGAAAACGGCTTCAAAAATCGCGAGACAGTGCTTTTGCCATTCCGGTTACTGGAAAATAATTAAATCGTTGGTGGCTAAAAAAATGCAACTAATGAATATTAACTGAATGTCCGAAATTGTGTCTGAAAAAGATAATTTCGTAGGTTAGTGCATGCAATTCGTCGTCAATATTTGTACGTGAAAGAATTGATTCAACGCGGAGCATATAGGTATAAGTTAGTGTTGGAGAGATGATTGGATCGAAGTATTATTATATGCATGATTATTGCTGGTTCATCATTTGATTTTGTTAATCTTTGGCGTGATAAACAAAGTATTTTGCAATCTACAGAGCGTCAATGGATGACGCTTCAGATTTTTGGATAGGTTAGTTTTGGATTGCAATTTATAACAGCCTACATCAACATATGTTCCACAGGACTATATATAGAAGAAAATAACCAGATTAATGTAAGCATTTTTTTATTTGATTTATATAATTTTTTGTATTTTTAGTTCCGTTTTGTTGTGTTAAATTATTACCTTTTTGTTAGCTAAAATTTTGGAGTGTAAAATACTCAATAGTGTTCTGTTAGTAAGATAAATAGAGTTATTCTTTGTTATAGATCTTTCTTGTGTTAGAGTCCGCGTTTTAATCCGTTCATTCACGTATCATTTTAAAAATTTTAATTCCCTTGGATAAAAAGATATATTATCTATGTCTTTCTATAATAAAGCCCAATGGCTTTACTATGGACTTCTCATTCCAAGCCAAGCATGTTGTCTGTGCAAAAAATTGGAATACAATACCACATGTAGGAATTAAAAGTAACTGCTGGGAGACCGCGCATGTACAATGAAAATCGTAAACTACAAAGCCTTTTAAAAATTTTGTTTATAAAAAATTTGTTGCTCAAATGCGGTGATCTGCAAAACTATTGGCCGAAATTGGACATATGGAGTAATGGGAAAGAGGGGCCTCCAAACAACAATTTGTTGGAATACGCAGTAGCTCTAATTTTTGTCATTTGATTTTATTGCACCTTAAGCTTTTAGTGTCTTTTCCAAAGTTCTGAAAGCTTTAAAGAAAAATTAATCTAAGTGGAAAGAGGCCTTGCGAATAAATCTTATATCAATCTTTAATAACTATATTTCCTTATTCTCAATTTTAAGCTTGGTACATTTTTCTCATTGTTGTGAAAGATTTTTACGGAAATTGGACAAAGTGAGAACCTTTAAGCCCTTTATTTGAAACCTTTAAATACTAAATTTTGTAATTTCATTTTTATGAAACTTGGATTATAAAGTGTGTAGTTTTCTATAATTCTGAAAGACTTAAAGGCAAATTGAATGAAGTAAGAAGGGGTCTGCCATACAACTGGTTTTCCATACAACTGTTCTCTCATATATATTCAATCGATGTATCTATTCAATAAGTCACTAGTTTAAATTAACGCGAAGGTCAATAGGTTAATGGCAATATACTTGCTAACATCAAACATCATTCAAGCAGTCAAATTTTTCACGAATACTGGAATCACATCTCTTAACAGGACTAATGTAGATGAAAGTGTCTGTTATAATTTTGTTGAATTTTTTTAATTGATATTTAACGAAAAATGTTAAAATAAACGAAAAATTGTAATCGCGACGTGAGGGGAACCTTGTTCCACCACCATAAAAGGGTCCAAATAAAAAGTAAATTTAAGTTTTTTAATCTTACACAATTTTTTTATTTGTTGGAATTGGGTTAAGTAAAAATTTTTGAATCCTGGAATGCTGAAGCTTTCCCGCTTGACAGCAAGTTGTGTCCGCGTGCAACAAATATGCCCTTTTAAACGATTTTAATTGAACTAATTAAACTTTAGTGTAGTTTTCCATAAGGCTTGCTCGGAAGGTATTTGAGAAAAATTGGAATATAATACTGTCTACTTTTTATTCAGAAATAAGAAGCTTGCACCATTTCAGTTTCATTGCAAACAGCATTATTATTAGTATACGTCTCTGTTCAAAGCTTTAAACAACTGCACCATAACAGTTGTCTTCCGAAATTGAATGTAAAACCCTTAAAACAAATCGAAATTTTGTTATTCTGGAGACTAAGATTTCAACTCCTTAATTTTATCAAATTTAATGCTTTCTGTCATTAAACTAAAGAACATAATTTTATTTTATGATCTTTCTGAAAAACAGATAGGTTGGTTTTGTACATAATACTAAATCTAAAGTTCTTGAAAACTTGAATATCCATCATCAAGACTGATTCACATCCAAAAATCAATGCTTTCAACACACAACTGAACAAACAGCAAATTTTTGTTTTGTCCACGAAGTTTTATACTATACTGCGGCCGGCGTAGTAAAACTTTAAGATAAAAGCAGGGTTTATAAATTCTTGAAAAAGCTTTACTTTTAACCCTAATACTGTGGGCTTCTAGCTTTCAAAGCAAAAATCAAAGAGTTGGCTAGTTCTGAAAGAGATAGTATATTCTCTGAAATTTTAGATAATAATATGTTTTTTTTTTTTATTTTTCCTTTGAAGATTATTGTTTTAATTACTGGTTAACATACCGCCTACCTTGAAGACTATGGTTCGACGACTTGCAAGATGCACTTCTAATTTAAAGATAACTTATTTATGATTCTTTGTTTTATCTAAGAGTTCTAACTTTAAGGATACTGTTGAAATTCCAAACCTTCAACTACTTATGAAGTGAACTTCTATTTTTTGGTGGCTTTGTCCGAACTTGCAAATCAAAACTCTAGATGTTGATGCTCGAAGTAATAATTTTATTCTACTAAAATCTTTTTATAAAATTCATAAATTGTTATTGCAAGGATATAGTGATTAAAATTCCTTCAAAAACAAACTTGGATTAAAACAATAAATTACAATGGTTTTAACATCCTCCCACCAATTATTCGTGAATAATTAATTCATTTTCAAATACTGAAAAAAAAAAAATGGATTTCTTTTAATAACGTAAACGTATCGGTGGCAAAACCTTTCGCCCAGATCGCGTTCTGATCTCTTCAGGTTCATCAGCCTCACTAGTTCTTCTCTCTTCCGGTTCATCCTTTACCTTAATAGTTCTTTTTGATTTCTTTGAGCGATTCGTCTTCATTGGTTCGTCGATTAACAATTTTTCCTTTGCTTTCGCTCGTTCTTGTGTCTTCATTGTTAATTTTAAGTGTATCACCGGAACTTTTTATTTCCATAGGAATCAATCGTTGAATATGACAAGTAAGTTCTCCCTTTTCTGTTTTGAGCTTGACCACTCTAACAATACCATTAGCATCAGGTAAGAGTTCTAAGATTCGAGCAATGGGCCATTCCAATCGTTTTTTATTATCGCTGACGATGAGTACTACTTCGCCAAGTTCGAATTCATAGTTTCCTTCCGATTGTTTTCTTTCAACCAATTGACCAAGATACTCACTGCGAAATCTTTCCCGTAACTCTTGCTTTAATTGATTAAGGTGTTTCAATTTCTCTCTCAATTTCTGACCGTTGATTTCTTCCATCTCCGGGAATTGTTTTTCTTGAATATCTTGTAAAAATGCTGATGGTGTAATTGGTAACAAATTATCTGGATCTTCGGAAAGGTAGGTGAGTGGACGACTATTCATTAAGGATTCGACGTAGCATATTGTGGTTTCCAGTTCAACTTTTGTTAACTTATTATGGCCCAATATTCTTCTTAAATATCCTTTCATCGTTCGTACAAGCCTTTCCCAAAACCCGCCCCACCATGGAGCTGCAGGTGGATTGAAAATCCAGGTGATGCGCATAACTTTGAATTCTTCTTGTATCTTCTTCCAATTTAATTTTTCAAGCAAATTCTCTGTCCCGGTGAAATTTGTACCATTGTCTGTATAGACTATTGATGGTCTTCCTCTTCGATAAATAAAACGCCCCGTTGCCAATATAAACTGTTCCGTATTTGTTTGACCCACTAACTCCAGATGTACAGCTCTCATTACAGCACATGTAAAAATGACAACCTATTGCTTCTCGTTATTTCGCAGATATAGTGGTCCAGCTAAATCGATACCGGTTACCTCAAATACCTTCGCATTCTTGACTCGATTTTCGGGAAGTGCCGCTGCTGGTGCTCTTGCTGGAACCCCTCCGAAACGTGTACATGTTGTACATTTTTTCCTTATTCTGTTTACAGCCTTTTTGTATGGATTATCCAGAATTTTTCTCTTAATTTGCTTGCGATGAATTGCGTACCTGAGTGTCCATACCTTAGATGTTCTTCGAGAATCAATTTTTCAACCACAGGATGAATACACGGCAACAACCAAGGTCTCTTGAACTTTCCAGTATCTTGTCTGTTCGGTATTTTTGTGATGACGTAATACATATCAGTCGCTATATCTCTTGAAACCTTCAAACCTGCGATGAACTTCATATCGTATGGAAAAACCTGATGTTGTACCAATCTAATCATTATTGTCTCAGCATCATCGATTTCTTCCATGGTCAAATGTCCAACCTGTTTGTTGAGTTTTCTCTTCTTTGCCGTGCAATTTTGTACAAATCTTTTTATTAATGCCAATATTCGGAGATTTAAAATGTGAGAATTTTTCCGTGCAAACCATGGGTCTTCTAATACGATTGGAATGTTCACGAATACGTCGTTTCTGCTAGCTGTTTTCTTCTTCTCTTCATTTACTATTTCTTCATCGATTTTGAAGTCTTGGTTGGGCCATTCTGTTGATGGAAGTTTGAGCCATTGCGGTCCCTCCCACCAAATTGATTCGAATAATTCTTTCGGAGAAGAACCTCTGGATGGGAAGTCAGCTGGGTTTAATTTTCCTGGTACGTTCCTCCATTCGTCCGCTGAACTGAACTTCACGATTTCACGAACACGATTTCCTACGAAGGTTCCCCATTCGTCATTCCGCTCGTTGAATCACTCCAATAAAATGTTTGTATCTCATAATCCAAAATTTCTTTTACAGAATTTCCCAACCGAGCAGCTATTGTACAAGCCATCAATTCCAGACGTGGAATCGTTATTTTCTTTGTTGGTGATACTCTTGCCTTCGCTTGAATCAATTGCACTGAGACACCTTCTTCGTTTTCAACTCCCAGGAAAACTTCAGCGGCATATGCTACCTCACTTGCATCACAAAATATATGCAATTGTTCACTTGAATGCATAAAACTTGGTCCTTTCAAGAAACGTGGGACTTTAACTCTTTTAAGGTAGTCCAATTCAATCATCCATTTCTTGAATTTTGATATTGTTTCTGTTGCGAGTTCTTCATCCCAATCCATTTTATTGATCCATGTTGATTGTAACAAAATTTTCGGATATACCATCGCTTGTGACAAAATTCCCAATGGATCGAATATCTTATTTATGGCTGCCAATAACGATCGCTTTGTTACATTCTCTGGCATGGTCGGAAATGAACCACATGAAATAAGATCTCTTTGCTTATCCCATTTCATACCAAGAACTGATGTTACGGTTTCATCCGGTTGTTCGGTAACTTTCGGGAGTGAATAACGAGTGAAATTATCATCGTCTGACTCCTCAAAATTTTGTTCCAACTGAGATCCCAATACACCACCAAGCTCCCATTGTCGTAATTCTAATTTCGCATCAGCCAATATTCGAACAGCTCGTGATTTAAAATCTTCATATTCTTCCATGGAGTTGACTGATGTTACATTATTATCCACATACAGAGATTTCTTCAGTTTTAGAGCCACCGCCTTGTCATCGTTGTTAACGTTATCCAAATGATTGTTAATTACAGCACCCAGAATAAATGGACTGCATACAAATCCCAAAACCACTCGCTTGTGTCGGAATATTTTAATTTTTTCACTTGATGAATGCTCCCACCATAAAAACAACAGATAATCTTGATCTTTATTTTGAACTGCAATCATTTGAAACGCCTTTCTGATATCCGAGATGACACCAATCGGACCCAATCTGAAACGAATGAAAACAGCAACCAATACTTCGATGACATTCGGTCCTTTCTCCAAGCATTCATTTAAAGATGGATGTCTTCCCATTTTACACGATGCATCAAAAACCGGTCTGACTGGTGTAGTCTTGTTTTCGGGCTCATATACTGGATGGTGCGGAACAAAGTTACATTTGTCTAAGATAATATTTTCGATGGTAACTTCTTCGATGAATCCTTCTTGTTCCCACTGTTTGAACAATTCTTCGTATATTTCATACATGCCATTTGCTTTCAATTTTTTAGTTATGCTGGTTAATCGTTTCTTAACTAACCCAAAATTGTTTGGCATTTGCTGAATTCCGTTGATCCAAGGTAGTTCTATTAAATATCTACCATCTTCTTTACGAGAAACTGTCCGTAGGAAGTGTTGATTTGTTTGAAAATTTCTCTCGCCAATAGTCTTGACCTCTACTGGATCACGAATCCTGATGCTCTCTAAATCCCATAACTGTGTAATGTTTATATCGTCTATCTGAGATAAAACCAGATGCATCGATGTATTTAACTGAACATCTGCCTGAATGGGACCCATTATTGTCCAGCCAAAAACTGTTTCGACTGCTTGTAAACCACAACTCAATGAAATACTATTGTTCGTTGAAAATTTCGGAATTAGATCGGCACCGATGAGTATATCAACTTCTTCACTTCAACTAAATATTTACATCAATGATTATGGGTCCATAATCATTGATGTAAATATTTAGTTCCTTCAACTCTTTCAGCCATGGTCTTTTTGGTAATTTTCTGATTTCGCCGGTAATTTTTGATTTATTGACCAATTCCACGGTGTAGTTCGGAGTCTTTTTCCATCCTTCTAAGATTACTTCATACCTCGTTTTTTCTTCGATGTCGCTCAATATCCCTCCGAAAAGAGTATTTCGTTCAAAAAATTTCCCGATTTCTTTGCTATTGGTACGACTGATCAACTCGGTGGTAATATAACTTAGATGACTGCCGTCATCCAGCAATGCACGAGCAGTGATCGGACCATTCTTACCATAAATTGAGATCAGAATTGTTTTCAAAAGCACCATAACAGTTGAAGCGTTATAAACTGCATTGCTGGTAACTGTATCCGACAGAAGTGAAACGATTATCTTATTCTTTGGTGAATCAGAGCATAAGATATGATAATGTTGATGAGAACAACCGGAACATGACACCTTTACTTTGCAGTACATCTTTCGATGGCCTGGTCTGAGACATTGGTGACAAGCTTTCTTCTCTTTTATTTTCTTCAACTTGTCGTCCAATGACCATTCTTTTGCGGTATTACATTCTTGAGAGGCATGCTGTCTTCCACAAAATATGCATTCTAATTTCGATTCGCCTCCATGAAGACCGGCTGCAGTCGGTATATTCATTTCTTTCTTCTTGAAAATCTGCTTGTCTTTGCTCATGAAACCAGAATTTGTTAATGCTCTTTGTTCTTCTCTCTCAACCTCTTGACGAAGAAATTCCAATAAGAAGTCGAGTTCACTCTTCGGTGGATTTTCCTGAGAACCATCTTTCTCATACAATGGACTTCGTTGCCAAGCTACCATAATGTCTTCTGATAAACTTGATTCCACCATAGGATAAAGAAATAAGGATGCTTGTTCAACTGTTATCTTTAAAGACTCGAGCGACCGGATATGACAAACCAATCTGTCGTAGATTGTTGACACACTGAAATTTGAGCTCAGATTGTTCATACCCATCTGAAACAACTCTCTTATGTATACTTGAATCAAGATCTTCTTTTTACCAAATCTTTCTTTTAACACGTCAATGACCTTCGGGTAATTATCTTCGGTTGCGGGAAATCCTTTGACGATTTCTTCACCCTTTGTTTTCGGTTCCATTGACTGAATTAAATACTGAAATTTATCGCCACCTGGCCGGTGGCGTTGTAAATTCGTCATCGTTGTAAATCTTTTCAAATTGAGCCCACCATCCCAGCCAGTCTATTGCTTTACCGCTAAATTTTATTAGTTCAATTTTCGGTAATTTGAATCGTCGTTTAGAATGGCCAATCGAACTAACTGTGGATACTTTGTCTTCATTGACGTTCTCTTCGATTTCAGAAATTCGCTTGTCAATCTTCAACTTCGTCTTCATCATGTTAGTCATAATATCTTCGGCTGCTTCTGATTCCAACATTCTCTCTTCGTCGGTGGTGTCTTCGTTAGCCAACAACTCATTAAAAATAGATTGATCCACATCTTGTATTTTGACTTGCAACTCATTTAATCTTTCGTATTTTGTTCTCAACACAATTATGTTCACTTCTTGAGCCGCTAACTCCATTTCCACCTCATTTATTGTACGAGTTATCAACCCACGAAAAGTCTTTCTAGCATTCTTGAGTTTATTCACCGGTAGCAATTGATTTTCTTCGCAGCAAAAATCTATCTCCAAATTTCTAGATGGTCTAAATTAGAACAAACTATTTCACTGTCACCGTCCAACCCAACACCTTCGTTAAGGCCGATTACGGACGACTCCACAGTTGTTTGTTCTATTATTCTCCACACCACCACACAAACGTTATCACCAACCCCTAGCCGTTTGTATTTATGCTCGAACGAAAGTCCACCCGGGGGCGCCAAATGATGAAATTCCAAACCTTCAACTACTTATGAAGTGAACTTCTATTTTTTGGTGGCTTTGTCCGAACTTGCAAATTAAAACTCTAGATGTTGATGCTCGAAGTAATAATTTTATTCTACTAAAATCTTTTTATAAAATTCATAAATTGTTATTGCAAGGATATAGTGTATATTCAAAATCTCTTGATTTGCTCTACTGTAACATATATTTAATATTACTATTAATATTTAAATAATTTTAAATAAATCAATTGAACGTATTTTATCGTTATTATTATAGTCCCACAAATAGGGGTTTAGTCGTTAATGTTAGAGATATCAACTGATGGTAGCTGATATCAACTGATTATTGACTGGAGATGATGGGTATACAAAATTAGGGGACTACCAAATCAAATTTAATAATGGTATTATCTAAAAAACTGAAAATTTTCTAATGTAATGTCATATTGTCCAAAAGATTCATCAATTGTAAAGGTCTATAAAAACCACAGCTTATTATCGCCATTATAAATTTTCATATCAATCACAAACTCAAACAAGTACATAAATTAAATTATCTCTAAACTTTATAACCAGTAGCATGTTTATAATCCATTAGATTTGATAGGAGGAATGGCAAAAATAAAAACAAATAAAAATCCTAACTAATCCTAATCCATAATAATAGTTTGATAAAAATCATTTCAACAAAATAATAAATAATAATTTAGCGAACTACAAATTACAATTTTTATGCTTTTAATTCGTTTAACTACAGAAATAACTGCGCTACGATTGTTAATTTTTTTTTTTGCTCTTGAAAACTAATTTTCATGTTCTGTACACAGTGTGAGGTCGAAGCAAAATCAACCAACATTTTTCTGTAAAAAATATGAATATAAAAAATTCATACAATTATAAAAATAAATATATTTAATGATTAAATTAATAGTTTTTTAATCTTTATTATATCCATGGAAAAGATGAAACGGTTTTAATAGTAATAATGATGGTTGCGTTTTTTTACTCTATTTATAATAGGTTTTCTGATCCGTAAGAAATTCAAGAATTTCAACGGTGGTAGAAGTAGGATTAAACGTAATTGATAAATCGGAAACTTAATCATAAAATATTATTTATTTTAATTAAAAATAAAATTAATGTATAATCTTTAATACGATAATTTGAATTTGTGCTAGATTAACATGCCGACATAAAAATATGATTTGTTCATTTTTTTATGATTTTACAAGTTGAGTTGGAAGAAAAGTTTAATGTTTTCTAAAAAATTTATTGATTATTTGGATACCGTTGCATAATACCATTGTTTAGTTCAAATGCACATGAAATACTCTGAGAAACCGCTATCTCATCAAACTAAGCCTAACTTAGGTGCAAAAAAGATAAAATATAACATTTGCGATAGCAATAATCTTGTATGTATATCGCAGTTATAAAAAGCTTAAATAAGAAGAAAGATGATCGGTTTGTTACGCGTTGTCATGTATATTGATCAAATCAAACAACTCGTCAGAGAATCGCCAACAAGTGCAAAATTAGAATCATGACCTGTGCCAAATGATCCGTGGACCCGCAGTTATATTGATTTCGCAGGCTTACTCAACGGTGTCTATTTCTTAGTCATTGTATCCGATAATGCAGCTCAATTTATATCCAAAATTTTTAAAACGATATCAGAATTGAACACATCTGTTGTGCACAATCTCAACTGCAAATCAAGAGAAGGATCAATGGAGAAGAACCTTAAAACATTTTGGGAAGTTATCGGTCAGCACTAAATCCGCATGTACCGAATGGTAAATCACCGGCCGATGTCATGTTACAGAAGCCCAAAAAAATAAATGGTCCTTGATCTTTTGATGCCTCAAAAGAATTTTCAGAACCAGAAGCAACCATGTCTCAATTAACAAACCGTAAACAGCAAGAACATGAGGAATTAAAAAAAAGTCGGACAAATGTGAATAAAATTCACTCGCCAAGGGTTCCGTGAATGTAAAAGAACACAATATCAAAAATATTTGACAAAAAGTTGTGTTGTAATGTCTTTATATTGCCAGAACATGACGCATAACAAAATAAATGTTTAATCGTAAATGTCAATAGTAAATTACAATCACGATCACAATTGATCAAAAATCACACCAAAGATGTTGCTTCAGGTTAAGTCTTATCCAGGGGCGCACACAGAAAAAGTTTTAGGGGGGGGTCCATCGAATTTTTTTTAATAAAAAGCGCTGTGTAGGAATTACAACAACACACATAGATACCTTTTAAGACCCACGTCCCACAACAACATGCGTGTTGAGGCGTTGATTAACAATTTTTAAACCTTTGTGGATTGTACACCCCCGGGACTGTTGATTCGGACTAAGCATTTCATTTGTACAATGAATATCGGTGTGTTTCGATCGGTTGTTGATCTTTTGTTTCAAAAACGTATTGGCTGTCAGATTTGTCTTCCAAAAATGTTTATATGTGTGCATCAGTGATGCTAGACTTTAAAAAATAAATTTCCCGTTGCCGTATCAAAACTTACCGATTTTACCGTTTCTTTAAGGAAAAACTTCCCATCAAGCTTACAATTAAAAAAAATATACATATATATATATATATATATATATATATATATATATATATATATATATATATATATGTATATATATATATATATATATATATATATATATATATATATATATATATATATATATATATATATATATATGTATATATATATATATATATATATATATATATATATATATATATATATATATATATATATATATATATATATATATATATATATATATATATATATATATATATTTATATATATATATATATATATATATATATATATATATATATATATATATATATATATATATATATATATATATATATATATATATATATACATATATGATAATGGATGAAAGAACGATGGAGTAAAGACGTATTTTCAATTAATGTGTGCTCAAATTAGTATAATTATTAATTCAATTTCTAAAATTAAATATAAAACTATAGTTGATGATACTTCGTTTTTCTATTATCTTTAGTGTTGTGATTAAATAGAAATTAGTGTATAAACTTTAAAAGAAGTACAATTTAATTTATATTAAATCTAAAAACAAATGTAACGGTGTGACAAGTGTGATCATTTCATTTAAGTTAATTATACACAGAAATAATTAACATTTGATTAATTTAAATATAACGGTTCTATGCATATAAACATTTATGTGGTCATGTCCTTGGTTTTTTTGTTTTGTTTCTTCAATTTTATCAGATGTTTTTGATATTTTAAACATTTAAACTGAGCAATAGTTTTCAACCAAACTTTAGATTCTCAACTAAAATAAAATATACAGTGAAAAAATAGACAGAATACTGTTATTAATAATAAATTATAATTTTGTTCTTTTGCTTTAAAAAGGACCGAGTATGTGGTAAATCTTTGTAATATTTGGAAAATTTGTTGATTTTTCTTTGCAGCTGAATTTGTAATCTGCTACTTTATCTAAGATATCAGTATGTTACGATCACCACCATCTCCACTAACTAAAAATGAGAAACGGCCAAGGCCAGACAATCTTGTTTGTCATGCTTGCTTACAATTAATTGATCCTGACAAACCATCAATGAAATGTAATGAATGTCTTGCGTCGTTTGAACTTGGGTGTATTTCAATATCTTCCGATCAATATAGATATTTTATAACGAACAAAATTTCATGGTGCTGCCCAAAATGCTACTATGAAAAATCGTCTTCTACAAATAAGGTTGTTTGTGCACTTTCCGAAGGTGTAGAGGAATTGAAATCTAGCCTTCAAAGTGTTCTTAAAAATGTTAATGAAATCTCAGCTCGAGTGGCTGGAATTCACCAAGAAATGATTGCTCGTGTAGAAGACGTTCAAAAATGCTTTAATGCTGCTCATAAACGCATAAATTTGATAGAATCTGAAAACTTGTCAAACTATATAAGGATACATGGAATATGCAATATTTATAAAGAAGATCAAGGCATGCTAAGACTACTACTTAATGATATGCTTGGAGTATTAAATATTAAGTTATGCGACACTCAATTTGCGATATCACGGAACAAAACAACTCATGAAATAATGGTTGTCATTTATGACAAACCTTTGTTGAAGCTTATTTTTGAAAATTATGCTTTACTTTTAGCCAGTGACGCAAATATACATGAAACTTTCTTCAAATCATTAGTTTCCGTAAAACTTGATCAAATGGGCGCTACATCTAATAAAATATCAATATCCTTCGAATCAGAGAACAATAGATTAAAAAAACGACTGGAATTTCTTGAACAGCAATCTTTAGCAAAAGACATTAAAATAACCGGTATTTCCTTTCGGATTGATGAAACATATGACAAGCTACAATCAATATTCATCAAAATCTCAGAACAACTTAAAGTTTGTATTTCTATAGCTGATTTCTCTATCCGGCGAATAAAGCAAACACCAATAGTTATCGTAACGTTTCGTGATAAAAGTTTACGAGATACGTTGTTTTATAAATACATATCAATTGTCAAGAACTCAAAATCAGCTGGCATTTCTATTCATCAACAAGATGTCTTACAATCGTCATCAAATAAGATCATGTTTAATGAGCATCTATCTGAATCCGCAAGACTTATTTATAGTGCTGTACGTGCTTCAAAAAAATTGAATAAAATACACTCATTCTCTGTGCGAGGCGGAAAAGTGGTAGTAAAAGTTTGTCCTAACGCTGACTGGCTATTTATTCAGTCACTGGAAGATCTACACTTCTTACTAAATAGCAATTAGTCACCAATCAACATTTTTTCCAACTTTAATGAATTAACATAACTAAATATTATATATTATTTGCTTAACTACTTCGAATTATTTTTCTGAATTTTGCTTTCTAATTTGATACTTCTTAATTTTTGTGAATTTATATCTTATTTTTCTTTTGTTAAATTGTTTAAGGGCGTTACAATTTTTTGTAAGATAAACTTAAATTTATATTATATAATTAACTAAACTAAACCATTCTAAATTTTTTTATCACGTTCTCGTTTAAAATTTGCTACTTCTCTTCAGAAACATGACTAGAATTGTGACTCAAAGAACATCAAACTCATTGAACTCTGTGAACTTAACCAACGTTGTCCTTAGATCTGCTTTTAAGGATAATTTAAATCTCCTTAATTTCTGTCATTTTAATAGCCAAAGCATTTATACCAAAGCCACTAATAAAATCGATGAAGTTCGGAATATTCTGAAGGATGCACCACTTATTGCAATAGGTGTATCTGAAACATGGTTAAAACCTTATATAAATAATAAACTTGTGGAAATACAAGGATTTAATATGTTTCGCAATGATCGAATCAACCGTAGAGGCGGAGGTGTAGCCGTTTATATTCGGAAAGGAATAAAGTGTTTTGTCGTACTGTAAGCAAACTTTAAGTTTACATGAATATTGCGTTTCTGGAATAGAGTTTATTTTCCTTGAAATTCATATATCAAACCGGAAAATTCTTTTTGGCGTTGTTTATAACCCAGATAGTAAAAAATTTAACACTAGAACCGGTCTCAATAGTATTCTTGATAATTTATTGCCCCAATATAATGATGTGATTATTACTGGTGACTTTAACACCAATTTACTTATGTCCACTCCTATATCTAATGACTTCACTGATCTCTTGATTGAGTATGGGCTTGTAAATCTATCTCAAAGTGCAACACATTTCACTAAAACATCATCATCATTGCTTGATCTTGTCATTGTAAATGATACTTCAAAAATCTTAAAATATAACCAAGTTGATGTTCCTGGTATTTCTAAGCATGATATGGTTTTTGGTACCTACAATATTGAAGTTACTCAGACTAGCAATAATTACAGTTTTCGAGATTATAGAAATATCAACATGGATGATGTCGTTTATAAAATATTATCACAACCATGGGAAAAGTTTTATAACTTAAGTAATTCTGATGATTTGCTAAATTTCTTTAATACAACTATAAAGAAAATTTACGATGAAACTGTGCCGGTTAAAGAAGTAGTTATTAAAACGAAAATAAACCCTTGGTTCAATGATTCTATTCGGGCAGCTATGGCTCTTAGAGACAATGCCTATCGAATATGGATCAGGACTAGAGATCAGGAAAATTTCAATACATTCAAATCGCTACGAAATAGAGTTAATTTCTTATCTAAATGTGCTAAGAAAGATTATATGGAAAAATTCATTAATCCAAATTTGCCAGCGAAAGAACTTTGGAAACGAATCAAAGGGACTGGAATTAGATCTCATGACCGGCAACATATTTCTTTCTCTCCAAATGATATTAATACACAGTTTGCTTCAAATTGTGTTAATAGTACAATACAAATTGACTCAGATACGTACACACCTAATAACAATTTACCCAGCAATAATTTGCCTAAAAAAAACTTTTCATTTTACAATGTTTGCACGCTTGATACGGTTAATGCTATCAAATCCATTAAATCCAACGCTATAGGCTTTGATGAAATTCCTCTTAAATTTATAAAACTTTGTCTACCCATAGTTGCGCCTTTCATAACCCATATTTTTAATTTCATACTCACTACATCCCAATTTCCTAGCATCTGGAAAGTAGCCAAGATCATCCCTATTCCTAAAAAATCAAATCCAAAATCTGTAAAAGATCTCAGGCCAATTAGTATCTTGTGTGCTCTCTCTAAAGCTTTTGAGATTATTGTTAAAAACCAAATTGATGAACACATCAAACGCTATAAGCTGATGTCGACCTTTCAATCTGGTTTCCGCAAAGGGCATAGTACGCAAACAGCACTTTTAAAGGTTGCAGACGATATTATAATGTCACTGGATAAGAAAAAAGTCTCTATTCTAGTTTTACTAGATTTTTCTAAGGCGTTTGATATGGTAAATCATAAAATATTACTAAAAAAACTGTCTGATAAATTTAATTTTACCTCGAGTGCTCTACGTCTTATATCATCCTATTTACATAAGCGTTGTCAAAGTGTTACGTTGGACAATCTAATTTCCGATTTCTTATATATTAGTTCAGGTGTTCCTCAAGGTTCTGTGCTGGGTCCCCTGCTTTTTTCAATATATATTAATGACTTGCCATTGGTATTAAAATTTTGTAAAATACATTTATATGCTGATGATGTTCAAATTTACGCAGACGGACTAGCGAATAATATACCGAGTATTGTCTCTAAAATTAACCAGGATTTGGAAAGTATATTAGAGTGGGCGTATCGCACTGATTTAGCTCTAAACGCTTGTAAAACTGTATCTATACTATTTAGTATAACAAATAATCACTACCACAGAACACATGCTCCATCTATTCGACTGGGTAATAAATTGATTCCGTTTTCTGAATCTTCACGGAATCTGGGTGTAATTTTTGACTCATAATTAAATTGGAACGTGCAAGTCTCCTCAATTTGTTCTAAAGTTTATTCTTGTCTACAGAGTCTATGGCCGTCTTCATCTTTCACAACGATTAGTCTTAGGAAAAAATTGTTTAAATCACTAATACTGCCACAATTTACCTATTGTTCATCACTTCTTGGTAACCTTAGCGCAGGCGGTTTTTGCAAGTTACATAGGGCTTTCAACGCTTGCATTCGATATGTCTTCCATTTGTCTCGTTTTTGTTCTCTTTCACGCTTTAAAACATCTCTTCTTGGTTGTTCTTTGAAGTGCTATCTAAATTACCTTCTATGTGTATCAATATATAAGTTAATTACCACCAAAACCCCTAATTATTTATATGATAAGTTAAATCTTAGGCATCGAAGAAGTTCAAGGCTAAACCATGTTACACTACCTATAAACCGTACCACTACAAAAAATAAATCATTTTTTGTTTATGGGTTGTCTCTTTTCAATAAACTCTCTCCAGATATACGGGCTGCTACATCGTTGAAACAATTTAAGGATAAGTGCTTTGATGTTCTTTGTCGCATGGAAGAGATATAGTTTTAAAAAAACGCAAAAATTTTTTTTTTTTGAACGTTTAATGATGTCTTTGTTGTTTATATGTAAGTGAATCCCATATAAAATAAATTTTTTTTTTTTTTTCTTTTTTTAATTAAGTTAATTGAACTATAGTAAGCTTACTTTAAATGAATTAGTTTTATACTATGGAAATTTTATCAAATTGTTCTTTATAATAATTTCTACATATATGTACACCAAAAAAGGCTAGGCCTTATGTATATATAATTTTTAATTTAATAAATAAATATATATATATATATATATATATATATATATATATATATATATATATATATATATATATATATATATATATATATATATATATATATATATATATATATATATATATATATATATATATATATATATATATATATATATATATATATATATATATATATTTTCAAGCCAGCAAATATTCTTTAAAAACAAGCTTCATTATCAGATAAATATTACTGCAATAAATATTAATGTGTCCGGGATAGAAAACTCAGCTATCTATCACTAGATGTCGCTTTTAATAGTCTAATACAAACAACTTAGTTAATAAACAAATAGATGTCACGAGATTTTTCGTCAAGTACAAAACATAATAAATTTACTGCGAAATATTTTTTTTCCTGTCAAATGTTGATGATGAAAACTCTCTCTTACAAAGCGATCTTCGAAGGAAGCACATCTATTTTGGCGAGTATCTGGATTCAACAAAATCAATTTTTTTTTTTTGCGAGCGATTTACAACAGAGTGTCAGGTGAATATTTAATATAATAAACATTTTGTATTTAATTTAAATTTTGCGAATTTCTTAATAAAAAAAATATATTGCTTATGAACTAAACAACATTTAAATTTCGAGAATTTTTTATTAAATTTATTGTGTATAAACTATTTTAAATAACATTTAAATTTCAAGAATTGTTTATTGAATTTATTGTGCATAAACTATTTTTTAACAACATTTAAATTTCGTAAATTTCTTAATGAAATATATTATATTTCAACTATTTTTAATATTATTTAATTTTGAAGAATTTTTTATTAAACATATTGTATGTGAACTATTAAATGAGCTATTTTAATAACATTTTTATTTGAATAAAACAAGTGATATTCCAATTTTGTAAATAAATTAATTGATTGCCAGAATTTGTCGTTTTTTGAATTATTGTGTATTTTAATGAATATTGTGTTAAACTTCAGAATTATTAAAACAAAACAGCGAAACATTTCAATATATATATATATATAAATATATATATATATATATATATATATATATATATATATATATATATATATATATATATATATATATATATATATATATATATATATATATATATATATATATATATATATATATATATATATATATATATATATATATGTATATTAGGGTGTCCCAAGACATAGAGCAAAAAAATTTGTTTGCAAAATTTTATACGCATACCCGCTAAATTTTTTCCAATTAACCTTAAAAACTTAAATTAAAAGTTTTACTGCGATTGGATGACGATAACCCGTGCCGACTTGAAGTTGAACTTTAACATACAAGCTTTTACTGCGATTACTGTGCAATTATTTGAGAAATTATTTTACTCTCATTAAATAAAACGCCAATGAATTAGAAAAAGATATTACTTCGGTCTGAAAGTCCTAAGTATTACATTCTCGAGCCAAAAATGAAATTCTTACCCCATTTATCGACGTTTTAGGACTTACTGATTCTAAAAAAAACTGTATGTCTGTCTGCCGTCACAACCGACGAAATCTAGAAAACCGCTGGAAGGGATCTCAAAAATTTTTGTTTCTAAAAATAGGATTACTCAATTGTAAGAGCCAAAATGACGATGTATTCGATAACTGTACGGGAAGTGTGTCAAAAAAAATCGTCAAGTATGTCAAAACAAGGAAATATGCCTATATTTTGCTTAAAAACGTTCATTTTAAGTGATTGCGAATAGGAACATTGAATTTGGAGAAATTTTGATGGTCGGTATTGGTATGTGAAACCAAAATCTAGATTATTGCGTTATAAGTTTGTCAAAAAAATGTTGTCAAGTGTGTCAAAAGAATGATTTTCATTTTACTTAATCTTTTGGAACAATATGAAATTAATTATTTGTTTGACATGAAATGTTATCGAACATGAAATTGGACATGGAAATTTTTGATTTTGTTATAATTTTTGGAATATTTTAAAAATTTTTGAATTTTTGAAAAAAGTTTAAATTTTTGATTTTGTAATAATTTTTGGAATGTTTTTAGAACTTTAAAAAAATGGTTAAATTTTTTGTTTTATTTTAATTTTTAGAATATTTTTTGAATTTTGAAAGAACCATGAATATTTGGTTTTGTAATATTTTCTTGAAACGCTAAATGGAGAGGTTTTTGAGTAGTTTGCTGGGTGTTTCATCTTTTCACTAAGTTATATTAATTTATGATCTGTTATAATTTTCCGGCACTTATTAATATTTCGTGTTAGTTTTGTAATAAATTTCTAAACAGAAATAAAAAAATATTTATACTTTAACAAAGAGTTTTATGTTTGATATACATCGCTGCCCAAAACTAAAAGCAATGTCCTCATAAAAGTTTTTTGCCGAAAACTATATCAAAATCCTTAATCCAGACCGAAGTCTTGATATCTCAGAGCTTGAGACTTCAGTCCCTCCATATTTTAATATTATTTTTAATTACAACAACTATTACTAAGCATATTTTCTTTTCAATGTTTGCTGTTTACAGTCCGGATATAACATCTTGTGCTTTTGTACGCAACATAACGAATATTGTATCAATTGTAATTAAACAATGAAAGTCCTGCATTAGTAAGACCGCTCTTTCAGCTGTACCTGAACGATACAGCTGAAATGCTCTAAGCATTGATATCTCCTTTTTAATTATTATTTCTATTATTATTTAATCTACTTTCAATTTATCAATTTTGGAAACAGGCACCATTCCACCTTTTCTCTATAGCATTCTATTTTATGATGATCAAATTTTTGCCAATGATCTCTAATTTTTTGAAAAAGTGGAATGTCCGGGCTTATTATAGGCACTTGTTTTATTTTGACTTCAAAAAGACTTTTTAACACCAGCTCGTACATGTGATGGTTGCAAGCGAAAATAAGTTTTTCTATATTGATTTTTTTCAACGCGCACACATACGATGTTTATGCGAAGCAGTTATAGTATCACAGCAGAGAATTTGCACTTTGTCTTGAGTTTTCAGTCTAAAATAACCTTCCAAGCGTTTCTATAGAATTATTCAGTTTTGGCACAAAAATTGTTCTTTGTTTTCGTATGAAATGTATTATATTAAAAAACAATATATTATACAACAATACTATACGAGAGCTTGCCCATTTGAAGGAAGTTTTGGGTTACCTTTCATGTATATTTTTTGTTTAGAACTACCTAGTTCGACGGACATATTTATTTTTCAAGAAAAATTCATATAACCGACAAGATATTTAGAAATTATAAGCACATCAAAACAGGTATGCGCGCTAAAGTACACAATCAAGTATTGAGGATGTTTAGGTCCAAGTCGGCACGGGTTACTGTTATTTAAATTACATGAAATTTTTTTTACAGTTGTTTTGACATAAAAGAAAAAAAATTAAAGGGTATGCAAACAGGTCCGCTTTCCTGTTTTAAATGAAATATCCCATAAACGGAAAAAATCACCCGATCTGACACTGGTGTGTATTAATATAATGCTCATATATTTTAGATAGAACTGAGAGCAAGGGTATTGTGGTCTTTATTTTGAAATATCACATTTTGTTTCGTTTTGGGAATGAATTGGCTAACTTCTAGCATGAAAGAGAAATATCAGATCTATAGGATTTGTAGAAAATTTTAGTAAGAGAAGGCGCAAGTTCCTTTGAAAATGTTGTTAGAATAGGAGGAATGATGTTCAGACCGGAGACTTTGCTGGTAGTTAACCCTCTTAAGATTTTTTTTGACAATTTTGGGTTTGAAATAAAAATCTTTCATACTAACACCTGAAGACAGGATTTTTGGTTTTTCTTCAGGAGTTTCTAAAATAGTCGAGATCACAGCAAAGCGTTCCGCAAACAATGTGGTTTTTCTCGCGCTTTCCCTCTATTTTTTTCGATTATCTGGCTTAATATAATATTGGCCTGTATAGATATTAGGAGTTAAATCGTTAAGGGATTTTTGTTATGGAACCAAATATTAAATATTTGTTTGTTTCTAAGGGCCAATTTGGCTAGAAAACAAATATTTTTGTTGGGGTTTCATTATCAAGAAGGAAACGAATTTATTGATACTAAAACATTTTAGTCAAACAAAATTTATACTATATTATTATTATATTATTATTTTATTTTTATATTTATTTTCACTCGGATATAATGGCCAAACAACCTACCAGAGCTCCTGACAGTCATGGTCAAATTAGTAAATTGCTTTATTTGTTTTTGATAAATGATCTTTCGTTTGTACAATTTAAAGTATCAGAACCTTTAGGTGGTTCAGACCATAATTTGATTTCCAATCATTTAAATTTACAAGTTCCCAAACAGTTTCAATCTAATCCTAGTCTTATTTGGGTTGCAGATTGGCAGGGGCTTAGAGATATATGTTTAATTCAAACATTTCTGCTTCTAATTTTTCAGAAATAATACACGCGGGTATGCGCAGGTTTATTCCGATATATGGCTCTGAAGGCTGATCTTTAGGATTCGGGTAAATGTGAAGAAGCAATAAAATTTAACATAAATGCTCTTTAAAAGATGGCCAGTTGTTGATGGCCATTTCAACAATGGCCAAATATTGAAAACAGTTGATCCACAACATTATAAAGATTTGATAAACATTATCAACACTAAACATAAAATTTTGTTGTCAAGGTTGGATGATAAGTAGTAAGTTCAGTCTTTATCTTAAAAATGATCGCTATACATATATTATGGAAGTCAGAGAAGATAACGTAAAAATAATTGACATGTGCAATTAGAAGATCAACGGAGTAGATCAAAAATATTATAATAGAGTAAGAAGAATAAGCTCCGTTAGTGATCAAAATTATTATAATAGAGTAACATATCAACCTACCATCGTACAAGATAACGAAATTTGGTTTTTACTTTCTATAGTGCATGTCATATTGTAAGCAAAGTAGGTATATAAAGTCTTCATTTTAATTTAGAAATTAATAGTAAATCTTAAATTTTGGTGATTCAAATTACAAATTTTTTCTCAAATAGAAAAAGTAGGAAAAAATGGAATCAAATGTTGTAAGCTTTAGTATTAGCTTTGTTAGTGAATCAATTTTATTCACGAAATATTTTTAGTAACGATAGGTGGTATCAAGTAATGAAGCATGCAATTGATCTTAATGGCACAAGTCTGATGAATCAAATAACTAATATGAGTCTTAGGACGTTTTAGGAAGTCAATGTGTCTATTTTGATAATTCACGAATTCATTAAAATGAAATTGAGCCTCATCGATTAAGATTATTTTGCAAAATCAATATCCACTTGTTAATTTTAAATAATTTATCAATAAAACTTTCTTTGATGTGCATAGCCATTTATTTCAGTTCTTGTAGCATTTGCACTTTGTAAGTATGCACATGCAAACCTTAACCTTTATTAGCAATTTTTTTCCATCACACTTAATTGATGTTGCTGGAATTTCAAAAAACACTTTCACCTTTCAAACTGCTTCCACTTCACCAATTGATACAGTCTTCCTGAATTTCTCAATGAATTTGTTTTTATAATTAAGAAAGTTAACAAAAATTTAAGTATAACATTATGTTTTTCTTTACGGGGTTTCCTTTATTTCGATTAATTTCTTTTTGGGATGTACTTCCATATCAGTATAATAATCAACAATCAAATGTACTTATCGGAGCAGTTATATGTAATGACAAACCTGGTCTTTCCCAACAGCTTGATATTCCATATTATCCTACTTTTAAATTATTTAACACTGAAACCATCAAAACCATTGAATATACTGGACATCATACGAAATCAAAATTCAAGCAGTTTCTAGTAGAAAATTTAAAAGACTCGAAACTCAATTATGAAGCTAACAGTCAAACCCCTACGAATATCAACAATAATAATAAAATTAGTTAGTTGGATGATCAATTTGGCAACACAAAAAGTAAATCAAAAGATTTGGATGAAAAACAGAACCACTTTGGACTTTCTGTGGAAGAATCAATACTCGATTATGAAGCTCTTTAAACTAACTTCAGTACTAACCAAGACCTTTATGTCTTTCTTAATCATTTCTGTAATTTAAATCTCAAATTAATCCACTGGCCTTGATTGGGATTCGCTCGAAAGATATTGATGATCAAATATTCTTCAAGTTGTTAGAATAATAATAATAATTTATTTATAATATTTATTATATGGATTCAAAATAAAAAAAAATTACAAATTAGCTGAACTCGCTAGGCTATTTAAATAAATTTTAATTAAATTTCGCCGTTTCTCTATAATATTGGGGCTACACCTGCGTTATAGTCTATCGTTCATTTTTTTATGTGCCGTAAATGTTCATTATATTAACGTTGTTGTTACCTGCATTAATGTCATCAATTCATTCAATTTCTAATTTCGTTTTTCACTTAAAGGTTATGTCCAATCGATTAGATTTATATGCATGATTAATCCATAGTTTTTCCAATTTGTCATCTTTATTAGATGACTATCGATTAATTGGAAAATCGAAAATAGTAATTAATGTTTTGCTTAAAAATACTTTGACACTGACATTTTTAAGTCAAACCCGAGTTTTCCAAGTTTTAAGTTCAAAGTGCTAACCACTAGGCCACTCAACAGGCCACAAATTCTATAATTTATATTTAATCTTATATGTTATAAATGAATGAAAGATAAAATATGTAAAGAGCATCCACACCCTCAAATAATTAATTTGCATCCTTAAAATAATTAAATGATCATTAAATTTAAAGCCCTAACAATGACCTTTCTAATGAGCTGTAAATATCTTAAACCGATTTAGTCAATCGTTAGCAATCAGTAACCGAATATACTATTAATGTTTCGCCCATCCGTAAAACTTTGTGCCACCCTGTGTGTGAAAGAGTGCGAAACAAATCGTATTAGTATTTTGTCATTGGCTATCTATGTATGAAATCTTATCGAAATCAGAGGGGGTCGGGAACATCGATATTGCGGTGACTCAACTGTCAAAATATTTTCGGTACAAAACTTTACGTGGAGAACTATGTTTTTTAAAATTTCGAAATTGTTTATAGCCGGATTGCGATGTTTATATTTTTAAACTTTATTTATGTTATATTATTATTTACTTATACTATTTGTTTAACTAAATTAAAATTTTACCTGTTTGATCGATTTTATGAAATGAAATATGGAAAATTTGTAGATTTTATGAAATTGAATTTAAAATTAAATAAAATTGTTTAGGACAATTTAGCAGCGAATTGGAAGCTACCTATAATTTTAATACAAATATTACAACGATACAAATATTTAAATATTTTAAATTTGTTTTATAAATTTGTTATATTATTTATGTACTCAACAATTAATTAAATATTTAATAAATTTTGTGCATTTGTTACAAAAACTAGTGTGTATTACTAACTGCAATCCCTCACCAGTGGCGAAGCGTGCTTCTGAAACTAGGGTAGACATATTCAAAAGTTTTATCAATATTCTAGTAGAAACTAATTATAGTACATTAAGATGAAAGGACAGAAAGCTAAGGTTTTTGGGCGTATGTGGAGTTTGCGAGTCGAAGCGCCAACCGAGATTTGCACCCAGATTAAGTTTAAAATGACTTACGTCCGTGCTTCATATACTATATTTTTTATACGCCGCAAGCAAAATATTTAAAAATATTGTTCAATCTAAATCAAAATTAAAAATTTTAAAAATTTTGAAATAAAAATATTTTGTACAGAAGATAAAGGATATTGTAGATTAACAAAAACATTGTTTTAAGTTTTGGGGAGCGATGAACATTAAACATAAAATTCTTTGTAAAAGTACAAATATACTTTTTCAAAATTCTGAATATATTCCAAAAATTATAATAAAATCCAAAATTTAAACTTTTTCAACATCCCAAAAATTTTCTAAAAATTATTAAAAAATCAAAAATTAAAAGTATTTTCAAAACTCCAAAACTAATGCAAAAAATATAACAAAATTAAAAATTCAAACTGTTCCCAAAATGCCAAAAATATTGCAAAAATTATAACAAAATTAAAGATTGAAACTTTTTTCAAAGTTCTAAAAATATTCCTAAAATTAACCCAAAATCAAAGATTCAAATATGGAGGGGCTGAAATCTCACAGGTCTGAGATATCAAGACTTTGGTCTGGGTTAAGGATTTTGATATAGTTTTCGGTAAAAAACTTTTATGAGGACATGGTTTTTAGTTTTGGGCAGCGATGTATATCAAACATAACTCTTTGTTAAAGTACAAGTATTTTTTAGCTCTGTTTAAAAATTTATTACAATACGTTGTCGGAAAATTATAATCGAAATTCCAAAAATATTGTTAAATTAAATAAAATCAAACTTTTTCAAAATTCCAAAAATATTCCAAAAAGTAGAATAAAATCAAATATTTAAACTTTTTCTAAATTCCGATAATATTCCAAAAATTCTTAAAAATTCAAACTTTTCCAAAATTCTAAAAATATTGCAAAAATTATTCCAAAATCAAAAATTAAAACTTTTTTCAAAATTCCAAAAATTATAATAAAATCAAAAATTTAAAATATTTCAAAATTCTAAAAATATTCTAAAAATTCTTACAAAATCAAAAAATGAAACTTTTTCCGAAATTCTAAAATTATTGCAAAAATTATTACAAAATCAAAAATACAAATTGTTTCGAAATTCCAGAAATATTTCAAAAACTATAACAAATTCAAAAATTTCCATGTCCAATTTCATTTTTAATTTTATTTACGTCATAAAAACAGCTACATTTTTTTCTCCAAAAAATTGGGTAAAAAATAAATGAAATCATTTTTTGACACACTTGACATCATTTTTTTTGACAAACTTATAATGCCATAATTCTCAATAATAATAATAAAATTTCATTCCAATCAAACAATTTTATTTTTTTCCAAAAAATTGGGTAAAAAAATAAATAAAAATCTTTCGTTTGACACACTTGACAACATTTTTTGACAAACTTATAATGAAAGCAATAATCTAGTTTTTGATCTCACATACCAATCCCGACCATCAAGATTTCTCCAAATTTAATGTTCCTACTCGTAATCACTTAAAATTAACGTTTTTTAAGCCAAAAATATGAAAATTTGCTATTTTGACACTCACAATGATTTTTTTGACACACTTCCGGTACAGTTATCGAACACAGCGTCCTTTCAGACCTGTCCCTTGAGTATACCTATTTCTAGAAAAAAAATTTTTTGAAATCCCTCCAGTGGTTTTCCCTGCAGCGTAGGTAATGACGGCCGGACGTACGGACGGCCGGCCGACAGACAGACATACATTTTTTTTTGCTTTTTTAGAATCAGTAGGTCCTAAAACGTATACCGAAGTAATATATTTTAAAACTTATCATGTCGACTTAATACTATTTAAAACAGTTAAGTCGACATTATGCGAACAATATGAAAATAAAGTTTTATATTTCATATTATGTTTGGGTAGACACTGTCTAGTGTGTCTATACAGACGCTTCGCCACTGTCACTCACGTTTGGAAACGCAGTCTACTATTTCTTTTTTCCACAGCTATTTTGATGAAAACTGGTATGGTGGTTTATAGAAATTAATTTAAGTTTTTTTGTACAAAATATTTTATATATCTATTAAAACTAAAAATAATTACACTTTATCCGTTTTCTATCAACTATAATATATATTACATATAAAACCTTAACCCAAAGTTTTGAAACCTCTGCGGTCTAAGGTTTTACCC
Source organism: Diogma glabrata (assembly GCA_963693315.1). Taxonomy (NCBI): domain Eukaryota; kingdom Metazoa; phylum Arthropoda; class Insecta; order Diptera; family Cylindrotomidae; genus Diogma; species Diogma glabrata. The sequence continues at coordinate 17,484,146 of OY856186.1, forward strand.
CACCCTCTTTGTTGTGAAATTGCTTTTAAAAATAAGAAAACGGTTTTCTTTTGCAGTTATATTGTTATTACTTGTCATTCTTAGAGGATTGACTGTTGAATGCTGCATCGAATTTCGATTCTTTTAAATTTTCTCTTAAAAAGGCCTTCAGTTCTGATACCTCGCGGGCTCCATAATATTTAATTGAATCTAGAGTTTTGTTTTGAAATAATCTAAGAGTAGGATAATGCCAAACTCCACAATAAACGCAAAGATCAGCTTCATCGACACATTCTACTGCACCAACTATTACATTTGACGATTCTGTTTGATTATTGTATTCAAGAGCTAGTTGATTCCAGACGGGCAACATTCGAATCGAATGAATACACCTGAAAATAAAAAAAAAATATTATGAGATAACCAAACGCAAAGTATGCTAGGATTCACACAGATGGAAGAGTACCTTCTCGTAAGGTGTGCTACAATTAATTTAAGATTTTAAAAAATCAGAAATTTGTAAAAGATATCCTCTTGCATTTACTTACAAAAATATCAACATCTAAACTAAACCCCAAATGGTCATGTTATTAAAATAATATTAAAAAACCTGCTTACCAATCGGCATAGAACATTATGAATAAATTGCTTCCATTATTTAATTCTTTAAGGAAAGTTGTTGTATTGAAATAAATTGGGTGTTTCATACCGTTTGCATCATCACTTTGTGTATAAGATTTAGCCACTACAAAAGTTAATACTAAAGTTACTATTATACTTAATGTTTGTAATTTCATTTTTGTATTTTTATTAGTTGCACAAAGTATTTGCTATTTGAATCACTAAGTTTTAACGGTTAATATTAATTTTAGAACTGCAACGAAGACTTTATTTAGTATCCTTACAATCAGCATTACAGATCTTGTCTTAGAAAATAAAAAATCCAAATGACGTATTCCTGTACGATGGTAATATAATATGTTTTTAATATTTTACTCTACTAACATATTTCATATTCTCCTTTGATCTTCATATTGCAACTTTCCATTATTTTTACGTTATCATCTCTGACCGTCTATAAAATATAAATTATGATCGTTTTTTAAATAAAGATTTAAAAAGAAAAAAACTAACCACTTACCAACCTACCTTAAGGTTTGAATTTAATAAAAAGTGTTGATTATCTTATCAATTCTATATAACTTGTACTAATCTGTAGAAAATTAAAAATAGAAAAAATTTCTTTTGAGTAATTTTGGTACACGAATCGATCAATGTTATGATTTTTTTCTGACAAAAGGAAAAACCTATTATAAATGTTTCATAATAATAATAATAAGACCTGTAATAGATTTTCATGTTTCTTCTAAATGACGGACCTTCATTGTCTTTTTAAAGAGCCATTAAGATCAGGGTCGAAGCAAGAAGGGTCCAAAAATATTTTCACAAGACCGTAATGTTGTCGATAAATTTGCACTTGTAGTGCTCCTTTTGCCGCAATACGTACACTCAAAAAATTATCGATTGATGAATTATCTAATATCCTAAATGCAGCTGCTCTTTCACAAAATTATTTCTATGTCGGTGACCTGGTTTCTGGAACTGAAATCAAATGAAATGTAATTTAAAAACTTTATTATCACGGGGTGGTTTTTAGCTTTGCAAATGGACTTCTAATTTAGAACAAATTATGGATGAGCCTATTACTAAAACTTCAGTATTGGGTATTTCACGCCATTTAACTGAAGATGTTTTTTCAATTTGTGTCGGCAAATTCGAAATAAAATCACCAATCTCAAGAAAAACAGTTCTCTCCCAACTTGCACAAATATTTGATCCTATAGAATTATGTGCACCAAATGTTTTCATTGGTAAACCTATTTTACGGGATATTTGGCAATCAATTCGAAAACTAAATTGGGATGACGAAATTGAACGAGACATAGCTGACACATGGCTAAACTATATAGAGCAATTAAATTCACTAAATTACATCGAAATACCCCGGTGTCTTCTAGCATATTATTTTACATCTATTGAACTGCATGGCTTTGGAGACGCGTCTGAAAACGGTAACGGCTGTTGTGTTTATCTCAGAGTTAAAAATAAATACCAAAATTAAAGCTGTAACTTGCTTTGTGCAAAATCAAGAGCAACGGCCCGTAAAAAACATACCATACCTAGATTGGAACTGTGTGCTGCTTTAATTTGAGCCCAGCTATACGAGAAAGTCATAAATGCTCTAAATGTTAGTTTTACTAGAGTATACCATAACAGACTCGAAAATTACCTTGTACCGAAAAAAATTTTTCTCCTTCAAAATATTTTACATTTACCGAGTATCTAAGATACAAGACTCGAGTTCGACGAGCGTCTGGGAACATATTCCTTCTAAACTCAACCCAGCTGATGTAGTATCCAGAGGTTTATTGCCAAAGGAGTTGGAAGATACCAACAACTTTGGTGGCTCAGGCCTTCGTTTCTACCTAAAACATCTGATTAATGGCCAATTCCATTTTTAAAATCATCAACCGAAAATTTAGAAGATCCCAAAACCCAAAGGCTCTCAAATTTTACTACAACCAATACCAAAAATTTTCTAATTCACAAATTTTCAGACTACTACCGACTGTTACGTATTACTGCTTTGGTTATTAGGTTTTTCAAAAGATGTAAGCCATCATTCATCCAGGATGGTGAAACCTGCCAAACTGGTACGGGAAGGTTTATAACTGTAGATGAAATAAACAAGGCAAAACATTTTTGAATAAAACTTGTTCAACAAAACTGTTTTTTTGAGAAGATCAAAGCAGTAAAGATGAATCGGACGGTCGATCAAAATAGCAGTTTTAAAAAATTATTTCCGTTCTTTGATAAAGATGGGATTTTAAGAGTCGGAGGACGTTTAAAGAATTCGTCTTTAGGTTTCGATCAAATTTATCAAATCTTATTGCCCTCCAAACATTACTTCACAAAACTGTTGGTCAGATATGACCATGAGCGTAATTTGTTAAATTACACTTGATAAAATTTTGGGATTTTAAATGGTTGTCAACTTTGTCGCAAAATCTTTTATGAATGCATTGAATGCTTGAAGCAAAAACCCAGATCTATTGATCAATTTATGTATGATCTTCCTAGTGAACGAGTAAATCAACCGTGTTCATATTCAATAGTAGGTGTAGATTTTGGTTTATTACTCGTCAAATCACTCGATCCAAAATTACACACAAGCTTTACATTTCCTTATTTGTCTGCTTCGCAACTATAGCGGTGCATTTAGAAATAGTCTCAAATTTATCAACCAGTGCCTTTATAGCGGCACTTAAACGGTTTATCTCGCGTTGGGACGCTGTTCTCACATTTTTCAGACAATGCTACAAATTTCACTGGTGTCAGAAGGAGTTGGGCAATTTATATAGTCTATTTACCTCAGAACTGCACAACTACGAAATTACAAAATATTTAACTGAAGAAGGCATAAATGGGCATACTGTGCCTGCTCAATCGCCTCATTTCAGGGGACTCTGGGAGGCGGCTATCAAATTTCATTTGAAAAAGTCTGTTGGCAGTCATATTTGTACCCAAGAAGAACTTTTAACTCTTATAGTACAAATTGAGGCATGTCTTAATTCTAGACCGATTTCAACAATGTCCATCGATCCTTCCGATTTGTCTCCTCAAACCCAGGACATATGATTGGTGCACTCATAAAAGTACTACCAGAACCCACACTACTTCGCCTAAATTTCAACAGATTAGATCAATTCCAGAAAATTCAGTATTGTTTACAAACTTTTTGGCGTCGATGGTCATTGGAGTATCTCAATAAATTGCAAGTGAGACACATGTGGCTGAAACCTAATAAAAAAATTCAAGTTGGAAAATAGTTCTTTTAAAGGATAACAATCTTCCTCCAATGAAATGGACAATGGGAAGGATAGTGGACGTACATTACGGCAATGATGGCTCATTTGAGTAGTTACTGTTCAAACTGCATCAGGGCTATACAAACGAGCACTCAACCGAGTATGTCCCTTGCCTATCAATGGAAACACTGATGATGAAATCGTGAAAAAAGCTATCGCAAACAATGCCACGGAAAAAAAAATCGAGTCCAAAAAAGTAATACTTAAACAAAGAGTTTAAATTATTAATAAACATTTCAAAGAAAATTTAAGAATACACTCATTAATTGAAAGGGGAGGAAAACTAGTACCTAGAAGCATAATAAAAACTAATTATAAAATTCTTGAAGTATTTTTTCAAAACCCTTATAATTTTTTGTTTTCAACGTATGTAATTTTAAATGAAATCTTAAAATAAATTGTTTTTTTTGGTTTCAAAAATTTGAATTATGTTTGTATAAATTATTTATTTTTATAAGCTATATACATTATTTGTGAAATTAGAAATCTTATAGTCAAAGTTACAGGCAAGGTAAAATACAATGTTTCAAAATATCAATTTGTTACTTCCAACACAAAATTTATAATGTAATGCAAAATGCGAAATGCTTGTTGCACGAGATTTGCTCTTTCAAGGCGGGGTGTATGTTAACGATCATCATATGTAAACTCATCTTATCATCAACAAGAACACAAATTCAGCAGGCAAATACAAAGCAAAATGAATTCCACCTTATATGTTAACGAAAAATATGCCGACGCATTAAAAATAAGAATAAAGAAAAGACCGAAGAATAAAAGATTTTATGCCATTTCATTGTTTACTCCAGAAGAAAACACATAAGTTTTATTTTGTAAACTTTCTTGTCAATAAGAATCAGCATTTACAACCATTTTATGGTTAACAGATATTATATGCTTACTTATTAAACGAGCAATAATTGTAGATCTGTGAATTATTTCTCGAAAACTTCATGATCCGATGGTAGATGTACGTGTTGACATGCACTTTTTTCCACAAACACCCTGTAAGGTGCATCTAATTATTTTCATCATAATATTCGGCATCAAACGCCCTGTGAGGCGCATCTAATTATTTTTAGTCTTCATCAAACGCCCTGTGAGACGCATGTAATTTTTCTCATAATATTTTTCGTCATTAAACACCCTGTGAGGCACATCTACTTATTATAAGTCTTCATCAAACTCCCTGTGAGGTGCATCTATATATTATCATTATTGTTATTCGTCATCGAATGCCGTTATGCCGCTATTTCGAATAGTCATGAAGAATATTTGAAGCTGATTAGCGTAGCAACGTTCTATCATGGAGCATGAACGCAAAAAAAAAATTAAAATAAAACACCTTGTGAGGCACATCTAATTATTTCAGTGGGAGTGGCATATAATTATTACTAGTCTTCATCGAACGTCTTTAAGCCGCATCTAACTAAATTCATCACGTTATTTGTCATTGTGAGGCGCATCTCATTGCAAAGAAATCTCTGCAATGTTTTTTTAATTTTGCAGTGCAGATTTTTTGAGTTTTTGTCAAAAAAGTGCAAAATTCAGACCATTCAGAAATCATCGGAATTTTTTTTTTGAATTTTGCGGTGCATAGTTTTTGTGTTATTGTCAAAAAAGTATAACTTTCAAACCGTTCCGCCCCCTACGTTCTTCTCCATGAAGGAGCACTTAATTTAAGAAACATAACAATTTTTTTTAGAATTTTGCAATGCACAGTTTTTGTGTTATTGTAAAAAAATAATTTTAGAATGTTGTCTTTCCACACCCTTAAATTTGGACACTCACTTCGTTGCCCGAAAAAATAATCAAATTTAAACCATTTACAATCTGCTGTAATTGAATCTTTCTTGAGTTACTTTAAACAGCTATGGATAAGATTTAATCTGAAGCAACATTTTTGGTGTGATTTTTGATCAATTGTGATTGTGATTGTAATTTTCTATTGACATTTACGATTAAACATTTATTTTGTTATGCATCTTGGTCTGGCAATATAAAGACATTACAACACAACTTTTTGTCAATTATTTTTGATATTGTATTTTTTTACATACACGGAACCCTTGTCGAGCGAATTTCATTCGCACTTGTCCGACTTTTTTTTAATTCCTCATGTTCTTGCTGTTTACGATTTGTTGATTGAGACATGGTTGCTTCTGGTTCTGAAAATTCTTTTGAGGCATCAAAAGATCAAGGACCATTTTTGTAGGCTTCCGTAACATGACATCGGCCGGTGATTTACCATTCGGTACATGCGGATTCGGTGCTGACCGAAAACTTCCCAAAAAGGTTTAAGGTTCGTCTCCATTGATCCTCCTATTGATTTGCAGCTGAGATTGTGCACAATGGATGTGTTCAATTCTAATATCATTTTAACAATTTTGGATATAAATTGAGTTGCATTATCGGATACAATGACCAAAAAATAGACACCGTTGAGTAAACCTGCGAAATCAATATTACTGCGGGTCCATGGACCATTTGGAACAGGTCATGATTCTAATTTTGCACTTGTTGGCGATTCTCTAACGAGTTGTTTGATTTGATCAATATACATGACTACATGTAATCGATCATCTTTTTTTCTTATTTAAGCTTATTATAACTGCGATATACAAGATTATTGCTATCGCAAATGTTATACTTTATCTTTTTTGGACCTAAGTTAGACCTAGTTTGATAAGATAGTGCTTTCTCAGAGTATTTCATGTGCATTTGAACCAGATGCTGGAATTACGCAACGGTATCCAAATAATCAATAAATTTTTTAGAAAACATTAAACTTTTCTTCCAACTCAACTTGTAAAATCATAAAAAAATGCACAAATTATATTTTTATGTCGGCATGTTAATCCAGCACAAACTCAAATTATCGTATTAAAGATTATACATTAATTTTATTTTTAATTAAAATAAATAATATTTTCTGATTGAGTTTCCGATTTATCAATTACGTTTAATCCTTCTTCTACCACCGTTGAAATTATTGAATTTCTTACGGATCAGAAAACCTATTATAAATAGAGTAAAAAAACGCAACCATCATTATTACTATTAAAACCGTTTCATCTTTTCCATGGATATAATAAAGATTAAAAAACTATTAATATAATCAAATACTACTCGAATTTTTTTTCCTTCAAGTCCTTATTATTCGAATATGTATAGTAGGCATACCTATATAGGCATACGGCATACTAGTATACCTGCTGCTGCAGCTTATTAAATACTGTACAGGTAATTTCGTATTTTTTATGGCTGATCCTTACTTTTTGGATAAGCGCAAGAACCTGAGCATCTTGTTTAATAAAGTGGTGCAAATTTCTCGACAACATTACGGTCTTGTGAAAATATTTTTAGACCCTTCTTGCTTCGAACCTGATCTTAATGGCTCTTTAAAAAGACAATGAAGGTGGTCTGTCGTTTAGAAAAAACATGAAAATTTATTACAGGTCTTATTATTATTATTATGAAACATTTATAATAGGTTTTTCCTTTTGTCAGAAAAAATTTATAACATTGATTGATTACTAGTACCAAAATTACTAATAAGAAATTTTTTCTATTTTGAAATTTCCCAAGATTAGTACAAGTTATATAGAATTGATAAGACAATCAACAGTTTTTATTAAATTCAAACCTTAAGGTAGGTTGGTAAGTGGTTAGTTTTTTTCTTTTTAAATCTTTATTTAAAAAACGATCATAATTTTTATTTTATAGACGGTCAGAGATGATAACGTAAAAATAATGGAAAGTTGCAATATGAAGATGAAAGGAGAATATGAAATATGTTAGTAGAGTAAAATATTAAAAACATATTATATTACCATCGTACAGGAATACGTCATTTGGATTTTTTATTTTCTAAGACAAGATCTGTAATGCTGATTGTAAGGATACTATATAAAGTCTTCGTTGCAGTTCTAAAATTAATATTAACCGTTAAAACTTAGTGATTCAAATAGCAAATACTTTGTGCAACTAATAAAAATACAAAAATGAAATTACAAACATTAAGTATAATAGTAACTTTAGTATTAACTTTTGTAGTGGCTAAATCTTATACACAAAGTGATGATGCAAACGGTATGAAACACCCAATTTATTTCAATACAACAACTTTCCTTAAAGAATTAAATAATGGAAGCAATTTATTCATAATGTTCTATGCCGATTGGTAAGCAGGTTTTTTAATATTATTTTAATAACATGACCATTTGGGGTTTAGTTTAGATGTTGATATTTTTGTAAATAAATGCAAGAGGATATCTTTTACAAATGTCTGATTTTTTAAAATCTTAAATTAATTGTAGCACACCTTACGAGAAGGTACTCTTCCATCTGTGTGAATCCTAGCATACTTTGCGTTAGGTTATCTCATAATATTTTTTTTTTATTTTCAGGTGTATTCATTCGATTCGAATGTTGCCCGTCTGGAATCAACTAGCTCTTAAATACAATAATCAAACAGAATCGTCAAATGTAATAGTTGGTGCAGTAGAATGTGTCGATGAAGCTGATCTTTGCGTTTATTGTGGAGTTTGGCATTATCCTACTCTTAGATTATTTCAAAACAAAACTCTAGATTCAATTAAATATTATGGAGCCCGCGAGGTATCAGAACTGAAGGCCTTTTTAACAGAAAATTTAAAAGAATCGAAATTCGATGCAGCATTCAACAGTCAATCCTCTAAGAATGACAAGTAATAACAATATAACTGCAAAAGAAAACCGTTTTCTTATTTTTAAAAGCAATTTCACAACAAAGAGGGTGGGGTAAAACCTTAGACCGCAGAGGTTTCAAAACTTTGGGTTAAGGTTTTATATGTAATATATATTATAGTTGATAGAAAACGGATAAAGTGTAATTATTTTTAGTTTTAATAGATATATAAAATATTTTGTACAAAAAAACTTAAATTAATTTCTATAAACCACCATACCAGTTTTCATCAAAATAGCTGTGGAAAAAAGAAATAGTAGACTGCGTTTCCAAACGTGAGTGACAGTGGCGAAGCGTCTGTATAGACACACTAGACAGTGTCTACCCAAACATAATATGAAATATAAAACTTTATTTTCATATTGTTCGCATAATGTCGACTTAACTGTTTTAAATAGTATTAAGTCGACATGATAAGTTTTAAAATATATTACTTCGGTATACGTTTTAGGACTTACTGATTCTAAAAAAGCAAAAAAAAATGTATGTCTGTCTGTCGGCCGGCCGTCCGTACGTCCGGCCGTCATTACCTACGCTGCAGGGAAAACCACTGGAGGGATTTCAAAAAAATTTTTTTCTAGAAATAGGTATACTCAAGGGACAGGTCTGAAAGGACGCTGTGTTCGATAACTGTACCGGAAGTGTGTCAAAAAAATCATTGTGAGTGTCAAAAATAGCAAATTTTCATATTTTTGGCTTAAAAAACGTTAATTTTAAGTGATTACGAGTAGGAACATTAAATTTGGAGAAATCTTGATGGTCGGGATTGGTATGTGAGATCAAAAACTAGATTATTGCTTTCATTATAAGTTTGTCAAAAAAATGTTGTCAAGTGTGTCAAACGAAAGATTTTTATTTATTTTTTTACCCAATTTTTTGGAAAAAAATAAAATTGTTTGATTGGAATGAAATTTTATTATTATTATTGAGAATTATGGCATTATAAGTTTGTCAAAAAAAATGATGTCAAGTGTGTCAAAAAATGATTTCATTTATTTTTTACCCAATTTTTTGGAGAAAAAAATGTAGCTGTTTTTATGACGTAAATAAAATTAAAAATGAAATTGGACATGGAAATTTTTGAATTTGTTATAGTTTTTGAAATATTTCTGGAATTTCGAAACAATTTGTATTTTTGATTTTGTAATAATTTTTGCAATAATTTTAGAATTTCGGAAAAAGTTTCATTTTTTGATTTTGTAAGAATTTTTAGAATATTTTTAGAATTTTGAAATATTTTAAATTTTTGATTTTATTATAATTTTTGGAATTTTGAAAAAAGTTTTAATTTTTGATTTTGGAATAATTTTTGCAATATTTTTAGAATTTTGGAAAAGTTTGAATTTTTAAGAATTTTTGGAATATTATCGGAATTTAGAAAAAGTTTAAATATTTGATTTTATTCTACTTTTTGGAATATTTTTGGAATTTTGAAAAAGTTTGATTTTATTTAATTTAACAATATTTTTGGAATTTCGATTATAATTTTCCGACAACGTATTGTAATAAATTTTTAAACAGAGCTAAAAAATACTTGTACTTTAACAAAGAGTTATGTTTGATATACATCGCTGCCCAAAACTAAAAACCATGTCCTCATAAAAGTTTTTTGCCGAAAACTGTATCAAAATCTTTAACCCAGACCAAAGTCTTGATATCTCAGACCTGTGAGATTTCAGCCCCTCCATATTTTGAATCTTTGATTTTGGGTTAATTTTAGGAATATTTTTAGAATTTTGAAAAAAGTTTCAATCTTTAATTTTGTTATAATTATTGCAATATTTTAAGAGTTCTAGGAAAAGTTTGAATTTTTGATTTTGTTATATTTATTGCATTAGTTTTGGAATTTTGAAAATAGTTTTAATTTTTGATTTTTAATAATTTTTAGAGACTTTATGGGATGTTGAAAAAGTTTAAATTTTGGATTTTATTATAATTCTTGGAATATATTTAGCATTTTGAAAAAGTATATTTGTACTTTTACAAAGAATTTTATGTTTAATATTCATCGCTCCCCAAAACTTAAAACAATGTTTTTGTTAATCTACAATATCCTTTATCTTCTGTACAAAATATTTTTATTTCAAAATTTTTAAAATTTTTAATTTTGATTTAGATTGAACAATATTTTTAAATATTTTGCTTGCGGCGAATAAAAAATATAGTATATGATGCACGGACGTAAGTCATTTTAAACTTAATCTGGGTGCAAATCTCGGTTGGCGCTTCGACTCGCAAACTCCACATACGCCCAAAAACCTTAGCTTTCTGTCCTTTCATCTTAATGTACTATAATTAGTTTCTACTGGAATATTAATAAAACTTTTGAATATGTCTACCCTAGTTTCAGAAGCACGCTTCGCCACTGGTGAGTGATTGCAGTTAGTAATACACACTAGTTTTTGTAACAAATGCACAAAATTTATTAAATATTTAATTAATTGTTGAGTACATAAATAATATAACAAATTTATTAAACAAATTTAAAATATTTAAATATTTGTATCGTTGTAATATTTGTATTAAAATTATAGGTAGCTTCCAATTCGCTGCTAAATTGTCCTAAACAATTTTATTTAATTTTAAATTCAATTTCATAAAATCTACAAATTTTCCATATTTCATTTCATAAAATCGATCAAACAGGTAAAATTTTAATTTAGTTAAACAAATAGTATAAATAAATAATAATATAACATAAATAAATTTTAAAAATATAAACATCGCAATCCGGCTATAAACAATTTCAAAATTTTAAAAAACATAATTCTCCACGTAAAGCTTTTTACCGAAAATATTTTGACAGTTGAGTCACCGCAATATCGATGTTCCTGACCCCTTCTGATTTCGATAAAATTTCATACACAGATAGCCAATGACAAAATACTAATACGATTTGTTTCGCACTCTTTCACACACAGGGTGGCACAAAGTTTTACGGGTAGGCGAAACATTAATAGTATATTTGGTTACTGATTGCTAACGATTGACTTAATCGGTTTAAGATATTTACAGCTCATTAGAAAGGTCATTGTTAGGACTTTAAATTGATTGATCATTTAATTATTTTAAGGATGCAAATTAATTATTTGAGGGTGTGGATGCTCTTTACATATTTTATCTTTCATTCATTTATAACATATAAGATTAAATATAAATTATAGAATTTGTGGCCTGTTGAGTGGCCTAGTGGTTAGCACTTTGAACTTAAAACTTGGAAAACTCGGGTTTGACTTAAAAATGTCAGTGTCAAAGTATTTTTAAGCAAAACATTAATTACTATTTTCGATTTTCCAATTAATCGATAGTCATCTAATAAAGATGACAAATTGGAAAAACTATGGATTAATCATGCATATAAATCTAATCGATTGGACATAACCTTTAAGTGAAAAACGAAATTAGAAATTGAATGAATTGATGACATTAATGCAGGTAACAACAACGTTAATATAATGAACATTTACGGCACATAAAAAAATGAACGATAGACTATAACGCAGGTGTAGCCCCAATATTATAGAGAAACGGCGAAATTTAATTAAAATTTATTTAAATAGCCTAGCGAGTTCAGCTAATTTGTAATTTTTTTTTATTTTGAATCCATATAATAAATATTATAAATAAATTATTATTATTATTCTAACAACTTGAAGAATATTTGATCATCAATATCTTTCGAGCGAATCCCAATCAAGGCCAGTGGATTAATTTGAGATTTAAATTACAGAAATGATTAAGAAAGACATAAAGGTCTTGGTTAGTACTGAAGTTAGTTTAAAGAGCTTCATAATCGAGTATTGATTCTTCCAAAGAAAGTCCAAAGTGGTTCTGTTTTTCATCCAAATCTTTTGATTTACTTTTTGTGTTGCCAATTTGATCATCCAACTAACTAATTTTATTATTATTGTTGAGATTCGTAGGGGTTTGACTGTTAGCTTCATAATCGAGTTTCGAGTCTTTTAAATTTTCTACTAGAAACTGCTTGAATTTTGATTTCGTATGATGTCCAGTATATTGTTAAATAATTTAAAAGTGGGATAAGATGGAATATCAAGCTGTTGGGAAAGACCAGGTTTGTCATTACATATAACTGCTCCGATAAGTACATTTGATTGTTGATTATTATACTGATATGGAAGTACATCCCAAAAAGAAATTAATCGAAATAAAGGAAACCCCGTAAAGAAAAACATAATGTTATACTTAAATTTTTGTTAACTTTCTTAATTATAAAAACAAATTCATTGAGAAATTCAGGAAGACTGTATCAATTGGTGAAGTGGAAGCAGTTTGAAAGGTGAAAGTGTTTTTTGAAATTCCAGCAACATCAATTAAGTGTGATGGAAAAAAACTGCTAATAAAGGTTAAGGTTTGCATGTGCATACTTACAAAGTGCAAATGCCACAAGAACTGAAATAAAGGTCTATGCACATCGAAGAAAGTTTAATGATAAATTATTTAAAATTGACAAGTGGATGTTGATTTTGCAAAATAATCTTAATCGATGAGGCTCAATTTCATTTTAATGAATTCGTGAATTATCAAAATAGACACATTGACTTCCTAAAACGTCCTAAGACTCATATTAGTTATTTGATTCATCAGACTTGTGCCATTAAGATCAATTGCATGCTTCATTACTTGATACCACCTATCGTTACTAAAAATATTTCGTGAATAAAATTGATTCACTAACAAAGCTAATACTAAAGCTTACAACATTTAATTCTATTTTTTCTATTTTGAGAAAAAATTTGTAATTTGAATCACCAAAATTTAAGATTTACTATTAATTTCTAAATTAAAATGAAGACTTTTTATACCTACTTTGCTTACAATATGACATGCATTATAGAAAGTAAAAACCAAATTTCGTTATCTTGTACGATGGTAGGTTGATATGTTACTCTATTATAATAATTTTGATCACTAACGGAGCTTATTCTTCTTACTCTATTATAATATTTTTGATCTACTCCATTGATCTTCTAATTGCACATCTCAATTATTTTTACGTTATCTTCTCTGACTTTCATAAAATATATATAACGATCATTTTTAAGATAAAGACTGAACTTACTACTTATCATCCAACCTTGACAACGGAATTTTATGTTTAGTGTTGATAATGCTTATCAAATCTTTATGATGTTGTGGATCAACTGTTTTCAATATTTACAGAAAACACAAAAATTTCTTCTGATAGTAATAACTCTGATACAAGGCTCATTTCACATGTTATGCACTGTAATTGATACTACTACGTCTACTTTTTTCCAACTCCACTCTTCAGGATTAGCAATATTGGTGATCATAGTTCTCCAACAAAGACATTGTAAAAGTACGCGGGGTAACTGTTGAACAACAGCATCTTCTGTAGATGGCAATCTTACAATATTGGATTCACTTTTTGTAGTTGAGATTTTTTTATGGTGGAGATTATACCGTAGTAGGTTCAGAGTCTCTGTCATTGGATTTCCACCGTACAGTGATACTAATGCTTTGCCTTTGGTGACAATATTTGTGAGTTCTTTTCTATTTGCATTTTCTGATCCAAACAGAGTAGTGCGATTGCTGAAATTCCAAAAAGCTGGTGGTATCGCCTCCGGTTAAAGCTTGCGAAAAGAGAGTAATTTTGCATCTTTTTTCGCCAAGGATCACTCCAAACAAATATTTCGTGTATTATGGTAAATCGAAAGTACAAGAATGTCAGTGTCATCAGCAACAATTGTTACATGCTTTTCTTCTGCCAAGGTCAGTGCTGCTTTTACAATTATTATCGATTTTCGATTTTCGATCACAACCGTATCTGATGCTCTACATCCTTTGTAGTGGAGATAGCATAGCCATCAAATACAACTGTCGCAACTTTATGCTTAGCAATATGACTGCTATATAATTTTAACACATCTAATTCTCTAGTTTTTTGGCAGTTTTGGCACATGTAACATGTAATTTAAACTAGTTGCTTTGTCATCTAAAGTTGCTGCCAATGATGATTTACAATTTTTTTTGAATCACTGATTTTCGGGATCAAATAGAGACAGAGGAAGTATAGATAAGTCATAAATCATAATTGAAATAATCTTTTAATTTTTACAGATCAAGATTTACAGACAAAAATACTAGCATTATCCGGGTGAGTAGTCCTGCATCAACATGTTGAATAGCTCCGTTAATGACAATACCTTTTCTTAATATCTTCATTGTGACAGCTTGATCTTTTTTTACTAATGGTAACAGAGTTGAAAGCGGTTTCAGTCAGTTTGGATAGGGTTTGAAGTCTAATTAGCTTACCTACATCTGCAGTTAACTTGTGTTGATTGTCTTCTAACCCACTGAAAATACTATGTAGCTCAACGATAGAATTCGTGGAGTGGATTTTGGATTTTGATCTTTCAAAAATTGAAGTAATGTAAGAAAATCATTCATATCTCTAAATTTTCTAGCATCGGACATTTCAATGTATTCTTCACTGCTCACAAGGGAGACATCAGTGAGATTGCTCATCGTAGGCTAACACTTCATCCTGAGTATTCAACTTCAATTTTGTATCACTCTAGATATTATTGGAATTTGTGAACAGATGGCCGCATTCAAAATGGACACTCATAAGGTGATCAAACAATGGTTCCAATAACTCATGGATATTGTCTCTTCAAATTTTGCTTGCTTTGATGATACCTTGTATACCTTTAATAAACAACTTAACACACTTTGAAGTTTCGCTTTCACTTTCAGAGCACAAGATACATTTTCTTTCTGCCATTTTCAATTTCTTAGAAGACGTCAATACTTGAAGAAGTCACCTAAAAACTTTTACACACTTAGATTTATAAGGAAAGATTTATATCATACTTAGATATATATAACTAGGATTTTTTACGCGAGCGGATATAAAATTTTAAGGGGGTGGGAGGAGGGATTGAATCAAATTTCAACTAAAATACACAAAAATTGTGGTAAATTTTCAGTACTTTTGGTAAATTCGGGAGGGGATATATTCCCATATCCCATCCTCTGATTTCGCTCCTACCATCTGCTTCATTTTTGTAAACGTTTTACTTCTAACAACCGTTATGATATCATTTTCTAGCGTGAAATATCGGGGAATTTGTTACTAAGCGTGACCTTTTTAATTTTTGATGTTTTTTCAGGATGGCGGCCAAAAAAACGAATTTTACATACTCAGATTTATCTGGACTTTTAGTATATCAAAAATATACCAACAACGAACTAAAAAATTAAACCTCGTTTTTGTGGGAATTAGTTCCACCTAAAAACCAATTGTAATGGGCAAGATATTTCGTTATTAGGTGTACTTCCATTTGTCGTCCTATAGTAATATACTATAGACTTTTCGAAAATACTTCTACAATATTTTCAACCAACGTCTCAACCCAAGTGTGTATCAACACAATTATTTTAAAAATTCCTACGTGGACCTGATCCTTTCCAGTAAAGTCATTAGTATAGTTTTTCACCTATTTTATAAAAATAACTAAAACGATTTAAACAAAAAAAATTGTAGAGCAAACGAATTAAAAATGTAAAATCAAATTTGTGCTGACTTAAACTCTTGAGTAAGATTGAGGTCGAAGGTTTTGTTCGGTAGCGTTTTGGGTAGTTTTTTTTGTTGTGAAGTTAGTTCATTTTTTTTTTGCTTTTTTTATTGAGCTCAGTTTGATTGGACTGTAATTTTCTTAAAGAAAAATAAGACAAGTAATGACAAGTAATTTTCTTAAAGAAAAATATAACTCAAAAGTATAAATATAATAATGTAAATTTCAAGATAAACTAAAAAAAAGAAAAAAAGGCATACAAGATAGACTTTTTTTAAGAATATATTGTTTAAATAATGGAAGAGAACTGAAATTGTGTTTTGGTACAATAAAGTGCTTAAAAATTTACTCGATCTGTCTTTCTGTATTATAAATGAGAAGTAATCCTGAGGCGTTCTACCTGAACAGCAACTAAAGATGACAACCACATCACACTCAATGGAATAGGTAGGATTATCAAGGTAAATGATGTTAAATCAATTTTATTGTGAATTATATATTTTTGTTGTAAGTAAACTCATTTAAAATGGAAGTATAAAGTACGTTTATTTTTGAGAAAGTTGTGACAGAGCAACACATCCCTTCCATCAAATATGGGTGGTATTATAGGCACGCTATTTGTTTTTTTTTTCTTTTGTTATTTGACATATTTTCTTGTGTGTAGAGGTCGGTCGTAGAATTCACACCCGTTGGAGCTAGCGCAGGGCGAAGATAGTGTTTGCGTGCACGACCACTGTGGACCTTCACGGACTACCAAATAAACATCCTACTACACTATATCTACTGTACTAATAGCACTTGCATTTGTTATGATCGGTGTGTAAAATTACATGAAATAATAAAATTTTATTTTAAATTGAGGTTCACGATTCAGACGTGAACATATATAATGTAAAATATTTGATCGTGAAACAATATATTCGGTCTTAGGTCGCAATCGCTCGCAGTTCAACAATATGATTGCTCCAACACCTATGAATGCTAATTTATATGATGGGGTAATTAAATATGAAAACAAATATTTTTTAAAGAATATGATATCTGATTTAAGGTCAAAGAATAGCAATTAGTATAGTTCAATAATATAGTTAAAAAAAAGACAATATAATATTATGCTTGTAATGAAGTGCCTCTCAAGATGATAATGGGAGTGGCTTAGCAGGATGCGTACCTAGATTTGTTGTATTGCCGTTCGACTTAGTCTCAATCATCGTGAGTAGGAGATATTATAAACCTGCTGCTTCAGCACAAATGCAGAAATGTACGCAATTTTTAAAATAGATCAGAAATGGAAACAAATACAGGTGCGAAAATGAGACTCTGGCGACCCCCTTCTACGAAAGAACCACGGTTGGCACGTTCAACCCCTTTGTTCGCTCACATACGCCCACACACACACACACACACTCATTCACACCCCTATATCAAAAGAATGACGAAAACAAAATCAATTACACTCACCCATGGTTGTATCGTCCTAACCTCCAAGTCCAGCTTGTCTCAGCCTACCATCAGCACTGCTGCATAGGTGAACAGGTTGCACAACCACCCAGCAAATATATATATATATATATATATATATATATATATATATATATATATATATATATATATATATATATATATATATATATATATATATATATATATATATATATATATATATATATATATATATATATATATATATATATATATATATATATATATATATATATATAAAAATTCCGGTATATACAACTGTATATGTTGCATAAATTCCAATCAAATAATTGATATGAATACTCAATTATAGTTGAATGAGTCAGAACAAATATGCCGCAGTAATTATTATATAATAAAATTTATGAACACAGCTGAACAAGTTGGAGTAAATACCAAGCAAATAATCGAAATCATTGAATAAAATTGATGAATATAGTTGAATAATCAAACAAATAATTGTAATGAACAATCGTTGAATAAAATCTATGATGGTAGTTGAATAATTCGGATAAATACCAAGCAAATAATTGAAATCGTTGAATAAAATTTATAATTATAGTTGAATTAAAATTTATAATTGTAGTTGAACACGTTGAAACAAAATATGCCAATTGGTATCAATAAATTTTGGATAATTTGAAATTATGGTTGAACATTGTAACAACTTGCATGAATAATCGATGAAAATATTGTAAGTATAGTTGAATGCGTTGGTAAATGAAATGTGACGATCTGGATAAAATAGTCGTTGAACAAATTTGCAACTGTAGTTGAATACGTTTAAGATATGGTATCAAATCAGGTATAAATAAATGTTGAATGAAAATTGTTTTACACGGTTGAATAGGTGGAAAATACCAGGCAATAATTTGCATGCATGCCCTTTGACTAGTTTTGGTAAATATTGATGAATGCGTCGAAATTATAATGTAAAAAGGTTGTATAAATAATCGTTGAATATATTACAAGAATAGTGAAATACGTCGAGAATATGATGCAATAATTGATCTAACCAATCGTTAAACAAATTTATAGTTACAGTTGAATACGTGGAAAAATATAGAGCAATAACTGATGCAAACAATCGTTGAATACATATATGATTATAGTTGAATATGTTGTAAGTACCAGACAAAAATTTTGTATACACAAGCGTAGAATCAAGTTGTAAATAGGGTTGAATACATTGAAACTACGCTGCCCAAATAGTACGCAAATACATCGAATCAATTGTCATTAATGTGGTGTAAATGTTGTTACATCTGCGATGCATAAATTGATTGTACCTGCAAAAGGTTGCCCCGCAACAGTATAATTTAAACAATTGGGACGGGTACCGAATATCCACCAGTGCAATTCTCATCAACATCAATTAATTATACAACATCCTGGGTGATCAGATGATACCGTTTATTCACAATTTCACATAAAAAAAATTATACACACAAATTTTGTTCAAAATACAAATAACTGTTTTACTAGTATATTACCATTAACAGAATTCTCTAACTAACAATAGTACAACCAAACGTCGCTATTGCGTGTATCTAATAATAGCACTTAATTACATACGAGATCACTACTCAAGAGAACAAAACTTTTCATCTTTTAATTTAACTGACATTAGTCCTACGGAACTTAATTTCTAATCATAAAATTACATAGGAAAACTTGTCTTCCTTCGGCATTTATATAAAAAAAAATTTCACAATCCAAACAAGCGGTATATACGATCATATCTTTTACTTTAATATTCCGGATTCGGTATGGTGACAGTTAAGCCTGTACATTCAAGGACTTAAAAAAAATCAATACGTTCACCGTTAATGTAGGTTTCTTACGCTAACCAACCCGGAAACTAATATATTAACAGAGTCCCGAACCGTCATTTTTATTTGGGATGAATCCAAATATGTTCACTGACTATTAAAAGCCATTGATAAAAACAAACATAATTTTACACGCATACCTGAAGTCCAAATTGCAGGAACAAGTTTTCCACGACACAAACAGTTAATTATATATTTTTTTTTTGGTTGTTTCGTTTAATTTTTTTTTTGTTAACAATGCCCTAATAATTTATACATAACAACTTTTCTTTAATCATTTTTTTTTATATTTCATCTACTTATAACTTTACTGAACACAAAATAAATTAACATAATTGACACGAAATACACGACTTTAAAATAAAACTTTCAGCTATATGGCCGTAATGGATTTCTTTTCTTTGTAAAAAGATAATTAATTAAATCCAAATTGTAGTTAGTATGTCAACTCGGCAGAGACATAAATACTACATCCAATCAGAAAATCCAATAGAAAAAATAGAAGTTTGATGGATAATGATCGTCCAACAGATGTCAAACAACCAATTGACAAAATTAATAGAATAATAAGAGAGTGAAAAAGCTACAGTGGCTCATTATATAGCCAAAATTTTCAGTATCGAAAAAACTCGAATACAGGGTTTTAGATGTAAGACAATTAATTTTACATCAAGCATATAATTGTTAGAAATTTTTATGGTTACACAAAACTGTTTATGATTTGGTAATATTGCACAGAAATAATTTTGCGACACAAATCATTTCCGATACATTAATAACATTTAACATTGAATTTAAAATAAATTAAATGCAAGTTCAATCGATGTTATGGTGTTTAGGTATTACAAAACTACAATCTACTATATCAGCACAGTGAAGTTCAGTTCCATAACGGAAAGATTGTTTGAAGCAAAATGTTCATACAAAGATAAATCGAATGTTTAACAAAGCAGGATAGTAATTCTTTGTATGTTGACGACTGGAAAAATACGCACAGCGGTTATGAGGTTTGAAAACTTTGTCGTTTAATAGCGGTTAGTATAAGGAGAATCCAAATTCAAATAGTATAGTGAAACTAATCGGATGGAAACGTAGCGTGAGTCAATTTTAGCGGATTGTAAAATTAAATTTTAATGTTTATGTAGATAATATTTAAGGAAAATTTTTAATTAATTTCAATTTAAAATTAGTGCAATTAGTTCAATTCTCTTCAAATGTGTCTGTCCAGCTAATGAAAATTTAGTTAAGTTTTAAGAGAAATAAGAAAACTAGGGGTTACGGGGACTATAAGAAATATGACTATTGATGGTGAATGGATGAGAAACTATTACGAGCTGTACATGTTAATAAAAAAAAATGACAACTAATGAATCTGAGACTATACGAAAAATGTGTCTGTTAAGGATGGATAAAAAAAAACTATTACAAGCTACTTATGGTAATCACAAATGACACTAAAGAATCAGAGACTATAATACACTGTGTTCAAGCATTCTTCCAGGCTATCCATTACATACTTACTGTTAGATTTGCAAAAAGTACAAATAAAAACAATATAATATTTTGAGCATGATAACCGCTCGAATGTGGAAGAAAAGAATATCATAAGATGATATTCTTTTCTTCCACATGATTTTTTTTTGTGTTGTGTTTGAAGATCTTGGTTCCTTCGTCTTTTGGGGTCGTCAGAGTACCAGTTCTTTATTTTACGCATATAAATCCGTTTTTTTGAAATTTTCTTTTGCATGTAATTCTGCATTTGTAGTGGGCTGGGAAAATACCTTCTCGAGTCCGCAAGATTGAAGTTAGTCGGAATTAAACATAGCAAGGCACGTAGTTTCTCTAATTTTTCTCATAGTGATTACACTATAAGGTGTTATGATGATGTATGTTATCAGTCGCGACTGTGTCTATTTACATTCTTTTTCCCAATACATAATTCGTAATTGTTGAAAACATGGATTACGAACGGATCGATTTCGATGTTTTCAATAATTATAAATACGAGAATTTCACTATTAATTGGACCTTTTTTTTGTTGAGTTGTCACTTTTGAATGTCATGATACATGTTGTGACTGAAAAATACGGAGTGAGGAGCTGAGTGATTCAAGTTGCTGTGATATTCAAGTTGCTGTGATATTAATGTTAGATAACTGGCCATTTTTTTTTTGTTGGATTGTACATGGATGATTTGTGAGTATAAAATTAGAGAAAAAAAATCAGTCAATGTTAATTTATTTTGTGATGTAATTAGTATAAAAAAAAAACAAAAAAGAGTGAATCTCATCCGGGAAATAATAATAATAAAAGAAATTCTTTGTTTAATTAGCATAATTGTGTTAGTATTAAAATACCGCGTAGTGAAAAGAAAAATATTCAAGATTATTCATTTTGTTTAGTTATAATAATACAATTTTAATCTCATTCGTGAACTAAGAAATAAAAATCAATTAGTTTATGTGATGTCTATAGTAATAAATAAAAAAACAAAATTAAACTATTTACGTTGTTTTGTGTCAGAGAGAAATAGGAGTTGAAACAACCCAATACATAACCTCAACCAGCGTGGTTTCTTTTTTTTGAGTGTTTTTTTTTTAGTGGTGAGCGTGGTTAGAGGTGAACTGATGGTGTACAAGCTATTTAAAAGAGAAAGAAAAATTTGTGCTTTGGAGCATGCTGGCGCAAGAATTCCATTGAATTAACATCAAATAATGATTGTGGCGGATTACTACTGACTATATATATTTCATGATTTTGGCTCATCAACCACCTTGACATTTTTTTTAGCGCAACAATTATATCGATTTAACATCAGTTCATGATGATTGCTGATTGTTACTGACTATACATTTCATGATTTTTGGTTCAACAATCGCCTTGACATATATTTTTTGATGCAACAATTCCATCGATTCGACAATCATTCAGGATTATTGTTCATTGTTATGCTATGATTTCGGCTCAGCTATAGCTATTTCAGTTGACACAACCATTACATCAATTTTTCAACGACGATTGGTTGTATTTTGGGATAACCGTTCCACAACCGCCAGTGCAAGTTTGGCGCAACCAACACAACTCATTTCCAGTAGTAAAGATACACGTGATGATGGACTGAGAAGAAGGAAGAGGAAGGTTGGATTCGCTAACATCATGGAGTGAGTCACTTTAATATTACACTGAAAAAAATTTCTGGGTAATTGTAACCAAAAAACATACTTAACTTAACCAAGAATATCGGTTGTTTTTCAACCAGCTAAGCGCAAGTTTAATATTATTAATTTTGCATGGGTTACTTTAACACTTGCTTTTGCTTAGTAAATTAG
Source organism: Diogma glabrata (assembly GCA_963693315.1). Lineage (NCBI taxonomy): Eukaryota > Metazoa > Arthropoda > Insecta > Diptera > Cylindrotomidae > Diogma > Diogma glabrata. The sequence goes on from OY856186.1 coordinate 17,506,990, forward strand.
AACTTTGCATCTGGTCAATTTTAACTATAAATGACATCAGTAATTGCTTAGTTATTTTGACCTTTGCTAATCATTTAACTTAACAAATTTTTTAGTCAATTTCACTTATGTATAGTTAAAAAATGTTAGTTTGTACTAAACTATTTTTAACGTTATTTTTAACGAATTTTAAAAATGTGGGTTGTTTAATCTAACCATTCTTAAACTATGCGTTATAGTACATTTAAACCAAATGTTGACCTATTTCTTAGTTAAGTTAACGCATGTTTGTTATATTTTAACACACATTTGAACTTTTTACTAAGTTAAAATAACTTTATAACTAATTATATACTAAACAAAGAAATACTTGATTTTTAGCTCATTTATTAGAAATTAATACAAGAATACATTAAATAAAAATTAAACACTAAATACATTAAAAACAAAATAAATTTAAACAGGTATGAAATAATTGCATGATTGCTAATGCTAAGTTTATGCCGCCGATAGTTTAATAGAATAATATGTTTTTACTGTTAAACTAACGATATCATGGGTGTTTATACCACAAAAAAGTATTGTGTATTCACTGAAAATAAAATTCAATAAAATTGTCGTTAAATAAAAAACATTAATGATTATTGAACTCCTTTCGTTGGCTCAATAAATAACATCGTTGGTTCGATAAATAATTTGTTAATATTACGAATGGTTTCGAATAACGAATGATAAATTGTTTATAGATCCAATGAAAAGTTGCTCATTAATTACTGTTTATTAATACAACGAACAATTTTATTGGAGTTTAGTAAATTTTTTTTTCAGGGTTCTATCTGTGGTATAAACGCTCGGAATAATTTTGAGAGATAGAATGCGGTAGCCATATTTCTAATTCGTCATGCTACCTGGGCAACGCTAACAGAATTAGATTGGTGTAGTTGAGAGGGGCAGAGTAAATACTGCTTATACTCAATGATTCTGCACCATGGCGAGTCATTGACGCCATATAACCAATACAACTCAAGAGTCTGTTCTCCATGTTAGGTACGGCTTGGAGCAGGCGTCTGTCTTGCTTCAAGCGGCTTGCTATATAAAAGTGTAAAAAGCGTATGTTCTCCATGTTAGGGGCGGCTTGGAGCGGGCGTATGTCTTGGATCAAGCGGCTCGCTATATAAACGGGTAAAAAGTTTGTTTCTGGTGACCTTAAGATGCAGAAAGAACCCATTCACGAAAATTTGGGTTGGGTGATGGGTTAACACTCCATTTCCGTAAACAATTATTGGTCATGAATTCTGTACACTGGCCTTGCATTATCTCGGATTCATCACAAGAACGTTCTCGGAAACAGTACCCAAACTAGGATTTAAAAATGAGAACCTGGAACGTGCTAAGCCTTAGAAGACCAGGAGATCTACTAAACCTTACAAACCGAGACGGTAGCTACACACTAGATATAGCGGAATTACAAGAACTAAGATAGCCAGGTAGTGGAATCTATGAAACAGCCAAAGGATACACTCTCTACTATTGCGGTCATCAACAGGAGGAGAATTTGGAGTTAACTTTCTCATACATCGTCGCGTGAATCAACATATTACCGACTTTTGCCCAATTAAAATGCGATAATGCACAATGAGTAACGATCATCAATGTTCATGCACCTACTGAAGACAGAGCAGATGATATTAAAGATCTGTTTTTTCTAGAACTCGAAGAATTCATTAATAACATATCGCGGCACGATATAAAAATTGTGGTAGATGACTTGAATGCTCAAATTGGAAGAAGTACAGAACTTTAAACACATATCGGCCCTAACAGCTTGCATCATACCGGTAACAATAACGGCTTTCGTGCAGGTGAACTGGCTATGGTGTATGATCTAGTAATATCTAGCACATTCTGTCCTCATAAGAGAATCCACAAAGCAACGTGGAAATCAAGTGATGGAATAACTGACAATCAAATCGATCATGTCATGATTTCTAAGAGACACTCTACAAGTGTGACTGACGTTCGATTAATATAGAGGTGCTGATATGGACACCGCAAGTTGTCATCTACGTTTAATAGACAAGCAAAAACGACGGTACGCTGGAATGTCGAAGCATTTAAACATCAGGAAACGCTGAATAGAGATGTGATGTTCCATTAATGTGAGGTGCTGTCTGAGATGCCACTAAACATACTAGAAGAATGGCAAACGCTTCAATCAAACATTATATCCTTAGCACAAACTACAATCGGAAAACGACCACCAAAATCACCTAATGAATGGTTTGATGACGAGTGCCGCGATAGCTTTGAGCACAAAGAAAACGAATTGACAGATTTATAAAATTCATCATAAACCCAAAATTAATATAAAATCAAACGTCAAACTCATAGGGTCTTGCGTTACCGAAAAGTTTAAGGTAATGTTAAGGATAAGTTTAACGACTAGAATTAGGACATTATAATATAGATCAAAATCATAAATATCAAATAACTATCTGTTATAGTAAAACAGTATTATTATATCAGTTAATATCGTAGCAGTTTAGTAGCTATTTGCTATTATTCTATTATTGTGTAAACTCTACCGAGGCACTCTACCGAAAATACAAATTTCAAGAGTTGCCATCAATTTGTAGTTAATTTTTTTTAAATTTCTTCTCAAATAATGAGTTTTTGCACCAAAATTTTAAGACATAAACGTGTTAAACCCGAAATCTGGATTTAAAAAAAAAGAAGACAGTCTTGAGGACTGCCGACAGAAGTGAAAACTTAAAACTGTGAGATAGCTGTGTTTTTATCGGCTAAATAGAACTAAATCTTTACTTATTTTACCACACTTACACACTGTTATTAACTGAGAAAACATCAGAATATTCAATAAAAAGAAAGAACCAAAATATAAACCAAAAGAACGAGAATAAAATTATTTATTATATATTATAAAGTAATTTCAACAATACTTAGGTTATTCGTACTATCAATTGCATTTTCTATATTAAAAAGTATAAAGAAAAACACACTAATCAAATATGACATAAACCATTTTTTCTATATAACTTAACTTACAACAAAATCTTTGATTATTATACCACACGTACATACTGTTATTAAAAATCAAAAATTTAATTCAATAAAAAAGAAAAAGAAACAAATTATAAATCAAGAAAATAAGAATACAACAAATAATTACAATTTATTTAACTCTCAATATTTATTTTAAATTTAATATTTATTTAGTGTGACTATAACTCGAATATATAAATTTTTCCTCATACAAAATCGCACAACTCGCCTAAAGAAGTTTTTACTCAAAAAAATCAAAAATCGTTGCGATGCTAATACGAATGAAATGCTTGAAACTCGTTTTGCAGCATTTTCCAAAATAATTGTTTTCATATGAGTGGCTTTGCAAATATTTTTATCTCCAAATAATTTTGTAATAAATATATAATCTAATATTGTACTTAATTGCATTCAGTATATTTTGTCTGTTTAATATTGTTTTTAGAAATTCACTGTTTAGTTAAACAGAAAATTTGGAAAAATGCTTAAAATAATAGAACTTTGAATAACAAAACTTTGAACTTAAAATAACAGAACCTCCGAAACTTTTTTGTTTTTGAGTAAAAGATGTAAGTGTATGCAGCTAAATAAATGTTATACATATTGGAAAAAATATTAATAATATTTTGTTTGGCAACTTTTTGTTAATGTTACCGAAAGCAATGGGCCGTTTTTAAAAATTTAGCTCAAATTCTGAAAGTTTGTACTAAAAAAGTTAGGAAATCACAAAACAACGTGGGTACAAAACAACCTGCTAACTTTAAATCTGAAAAATAAAAATAGCAAATAGTACATGTATTAAATTTTGAACTTTAAACGATTTTTATTTATTTTACAAAATATTCGCGTTACTTTGATGTACATAATTAGTAAGGTTATAACTTGTATGTTTCCTTAGATGATTTTAATTAAAGATAACAATTTTGAAGGAATATAATTTACCTTTATAAACGACATCTTTTAAGACAAAATTGTTGATTCACTTTCAATACATTTTTTAGTTTGACATTAAGCTTTTAAACTATTTAATTGGTAAAAACTATAATTTCACACATTTTACGCATTTTGCTTGAAACAAACAGAAACTTTTTGAACTATTGTTTAAAATCTGTGTTTATATTTCACAAATCACACTTTTACGGTATTTACATTAAGTCCACTAAATTTCAAACCATTCGCCTTCAAATTTTTATTATAATTTTAGTTTTCATTTACTTTATTTAACAACAGAAATCAACGAACAGCTTGTAAGCATTGTTAAAAGAAACATGTTTTGTTAATACACTCAAATTCAAACCACATGTCCGTCGAAAAACAGACAACTGTTTGTTGAATTTTACATACAATTTTCAATGCATGTCTTTATAATAAATGCATATCTTCCTCCCCGGGCGTACCTATATACCTTAGTTCTTTTGTTTGTATTGTATATTTTTACTAGAGTAAAATAGTATAATGTCGTTTTCTTTTTACCAAAAAAATTGCTCTAAACACGCCCATTTTCGATCTAGATCGATTTTTTTTGACATTACGTATTCTATTTGACCAAAAAAAGCAGTCTTTTTTCTCTGAAAATAAATCTAGATTTTTTCGTAGAGCAAGTTGTTGCACAGAGTTGCACAAATACATTTACACATCTCTCAAAATTTGTAGACAAACAAAACGACATTTAGTTATTATTATTTTTTTTATGTGAAATATTATTGTTTAAATAAATCTTATGTTTAAATCGTGTTTTAAATTAAAAACTAATACAAATTATTTAATTAAATACAATTAATTACTAAAACATTAAATGACAGTTTCACAAACACAACTACAAAACTAGATCGAATTCTGTCATTTTCTTTTTATGAAAAAAAAATCGCTCTTTCTACTCTGGCAAAAATAAAACGACATAAGATATCACATAGAATAATATACCACATTTGCAGTAATATTAACTGTTTAAATTATTAAATATATTTAATACTTTTAACTCAGCACCACATGACCACACAACACCTTAACAATCCCTTATTTACTATAAAAAAGATTTAACAAACTCTCACTGAAACCATTTTAAAAAAGTTTTGCTTTTCAGTTGCAAAATCATTACTAAATAAACTAAAACAAAAAATAAAAAATAAATAATACGGTGAAATGAACCTAAAAATTTAGAGTCCGCATCATAACATCGAAAAATCAAATCGTCGAATCACCAGAAATCACAAAACCGAAAGTTCATACCACCGAATTTCATATCATCGAAAGTTCATATCATCGAAAAGTCATAGCATCGAAAGTTCATTGCGTCGAAAAGTCATAGCATCGAAAAATCACATCACCGAAAATCATATCATCGAAAATTTGATTCACAAAATCGAAAAATCATACCATCGAAAATCGTAAAATCGAAAAAAAAATCATATCATCGAAATATCATTACATCGAAAATATTCGATGTAATGAATAAATCATTACATCGAAAAATCATATCATCGAAAAACAGGGTGTACTCTCCTCACAGATAAAACTTTTGTAAATTAAAATGTTAAATGTCAGCAGTATATGTTAATTGTGGAATTCGTTTGAAAATGTACATTTATTTGTGGATTTTTTTTTAATCCAAAATTTTGTATGAGTGGAACGAATGAAAAAATCTAAGTTCTGAATTTTTTATTTATTGCTTTGAAATGCAGTTTTGCCGGCATACATTTTTAGTAATTTCTTTTGGTTTACATATCTAATATATTATGTGCTATCATATTTTGAAGATAAAGTTTTAGGATTCCAAACAGATTTTACATTTCTTTTGAATAATAAATACTATGCCCTATAGTATTATATTATATTCACCCTGTATTCTTTTGAAAATGCGCATGTTTTATAGTTTTTTTTTTGAAAATGCCTAAAACACTTGGTATGTTTAGTATTGACGAAATTTGTATTGGCGAAAGAAAGTGTGTGTCAAGTGTTTTTCAAAAAATAAGGAAGTGTGGTAAAACACGAAAATGAGCATTTTTTGCTTAAAAAATCGATCATTCTAAGTGATTACGAGTAGTAACATTGAATGTGGAGAAAATTTGATGGTTGGCATTGGTATGTGGGACCAGAACCTCGATTATTGTATTGTAAGTGTGTTAAAAAATACTGTCAAGTGTGTCAAAAGAATGAATTTCATTTATTTTTTAACCCAAGTTTTCGGAAAAAAATAAAATTAAGTATGTAATTATTTTTATGACTTGAAATGGATTTAAACATGAAATTGGACATGTTTCTATCCAGTTTCAACTCCTCCCAACTTATAGGAACAATTGGGAAATATCAAGTTGTTGCAGATTAAATGTTTTTAAAAAAATGTAATTATGAGAAAGATATTTCTTTTGTAATCGTTTTGTGTGATTCCACGACTTCTGAATAACAGGAACAGTTGGAAAATAAGTTTGAATTTTTGATCATGTTATAATTTTGGCAATATTTTTAGAATTTTGAAATTTCAATCTTTGATTTTTGATTAATTTTTGGAATATATTTAGAATTTTGAAAAAAGTTTAATTTTTGATTTTATTATAAGTTTTGGAATATTTTTAGAATCTTGAAAAAGTTTTTATTTTGTTTTGATTTTTGCAATATCCTTAGAATTTTGAAAATAGTTTCAATTTTTGATTTTGTAATATTCTCTTGAGTATGTTTGAACTTGTGAAGAAAGATTTTATTATAATTTTTAGAATCTTAGAAAAAGTTTGAATTTTTGATTTTGTTATAATTTTTGCAATATGTTTGGAATTTTGAAAAAGTTTCAATTTTTGATTTTGTAATAATTTTTGGATTGTTTAGAATTTCGAAAAAGTTTAAATTTTTGGTTTTATTAAAATTTTTGGAATATTTTTAAATTTAGAAAACAAATTTAAATTTTTGATTTTATTTATGATAATTTTTAAAAATTAGGATTTTTGAAAAAAGTTTGAATTGTTTATTTTGTAATATTCTCTTGAATATTTTTGGATTTTGAAGAAAGTTGGAATTTTGGGTTTTATTATAATATTTGAAATTTGATTGAATTGATTTAATTCAATCAGGCGTCTTTTTTCCGGCTATGTATTTATATTACTTCGGTCTGAAAGACCTAAGTATTACATTCATGAGCCAAAAGTGAAATTCTTACCCCCCACGTTTTTTGCATTTCTTGCAAAATTTTTTTAAGCAAATTTGATTTTTCTCCCTTTATTTTATGACATTACAAATTTAAATAATAAAACAGTAAGGATTGTGTTTGTGTTAAGGCTTTTTATATAGTTTTCACCAAACGCTTTGTACGAGTTCAAAATTATTGACAAAATCAAAAATTAAAACATTTTTCCAATTTTCCAATTCTAAAAGTAGTGCAAAAAATATTGCAAAAATTGAAACTTTTTTCAAAATTCTAAAAATAGTCCAAAAATTCTTACAAAATCAAAAATTGAAACTTTTTTCAAAATTCTAAAAATATATATAAAATTCAAAAATTTTATTTTTTTTTTCAAAATTCTAAAAATATTCCAAAAATTAGAATAAAATCAAAAATTTAAACTTTTTCTAAATTCTAATAATGGGCCCGATTCAGTGAAATCTTTTATCGAAAATTTCTTTTATTCTTTTATTTTTTGTATGAAATTTTATTTTCCCGTTATAAAATTTCATACAAAAAATAAAAGAATAACAGAAATTTTCGATAAAAGATTTTACTGAATCGGGCCCAATATTCCAAAAATTCTTACAAAATTAAAAAAATTCAAACTTTTTCCAAAATTCTAAAAATATTGTAAAAATTATAACAATATCAAAAATTGAAACTTTTTCCAAAATTAAAAAAATTATAATAAAATCAAAAATTTAAAATCTTTCAAAATTCTAAAAGTATTCCAAAAATTCTTACAAAATCAAAAATTGAAACTTTTTTCAAAATTCCAAAATTCATAACAAATTCAAAAATTTCCATGTTCAATTATATTTACGTAAACAAACAGCTAAATTTATTTTTCCAAAAAATTATCTAAAAAAATACATGAAATCATTTTTTTGACACACTTGACAATATTTTTTTGATAAACTTATAATGCCATAATGCTCAAAAATAATAATAAAATTTCATGTCAAACAAATAATTAATTTTATTTTTTTCCAAAAAATTGGATAAAAAAATAAATAAAAATCTTTCTTTTGACACACTTGACAACATTTTTTTGACAAACTTATGATGCCATAATTCTCAATAATAATAATAAAACTTCATGTTAAACAAATAGTTAATTTTATTTTTTTCCAAAATATTGGGTAAAAAATAAATAAAAATCTTTCTTTTGATACACTTGACAACATTTTTTTGACAAACTTATAATGCCATAATTCTCAATAATAATAATACAATTTCATTTCAAACAAGTAATTAATTTTATTTTTTTCCAAAAAATTGGGTAAAAAATAAATAAAAATATTTCTTTTGACACACTTGACAACATTTTTTTGACAAACCTATAATGCAAGAATCTAGATTTTGGTCTCACATACCAATCCCAACCATCAAAATTTCTCCAAGTTCAATATTCCTACTAGCAATCACTTAAAATGAAAGTTTTTTAAGCCAAAAATATGCAAATTTCCTTGTTTTGACACACTTGACGATTTTTTGACACACTTTCGGTACAGTTATCGAACATATCGTCCTTTCGGCTCTTCCCATTGAGTAAACCTATTTTTAGAAAATTTTTGAAATCCGTCCAGCTGTTTTCTAGATTTCGTAGGTTGTGACGGCCGGCCGGCAGACATACATACATTTTTTTTTGCTTTTTTAGAATCAGTAGGTCCTAAAACGTCGAGAAATGTCAAAAGAAGTGGGGGTAAGAATTTCATTTTGAGCTCATGTATGTTATACTTAGGTCTTTCAGACCGAAGCAAAATCTTTTTTTTGACACATTTGACAACATTTTTTTGACAAACTTATGATACCATAATTCTCTATAATAATAATAAAATTTCATGTCAAACAAATAATTAATTTTATTTTTTTCCAAAAAATTGGGTAAATAAAAATTTTTCTTTTGACACACTTGACAACATTTTTTTGGCAAACTTCTAATGCAATAATCTAGTTTTTGATCTCACATACCAATCTCTACAGTCAAGATTTCTCCGAATTCAATGTTTCTACTCGTAATCACTTAAAACAAATGTTTTTTAAGCCAAAAATATGAAAATCTGCTATTTTTGACACACTTAATGATTTTTTGACACACTTCCAATACAGTTATCAAGCACAGCGTCCTTTCGGACCTGTCCATAGAGTATACCTATTTTTTGGAACCAAAATTTTTGAAATCGCTCTACCGGTTTTCTAGATTTCGTAGGTAATGACGGCCGACCGGCAGACAGACATACATATTTTTTTTGCTTTTTTAGAATCAGTAGGTCCTAAAACGTCGAGAAATGCAAAAAAAAGTGGGGGTAAGAATTTCACTTTGAGCTCATGAATGTAATACTTAAGTCTTTCAGACCGGAAACATTGCCCGAATTTTGATTGAATTGATTTAAAAAAATTCCAAATATTATAATAAAATCAAAAATTCCAACTTTCTTCAAAATCCAAAAATATTCAAGAGAATATTACAAAATAAACAATTCAAACTTTTTTCAAAAATCCTAATTTTTAAAAATTATCATAAATAAAATCAAAAATTTAAATTTGTTTTCTAAATTTAAAAATATTCCAAAAATTTTAATAAAACCAAAAATTTAAACTTTTTCGAAATTCTAAACAATCCAAAAATTATTACAAAATCAAAAATTGAAACTTTTTCAAAATTCCAAACATATTGCAAAAATTATAACAAAATCAAAAATTCAAACTTTTTCTAAGATTCTAAAAATTATAATAAAATCTTTCTTCACAAGTTCAAACATACTCAAGAGAATATTACAAAATCAAAAATTGAAACTATTTTCAAAATTCTAAAGATATTGCAAAAATCAAAACAAAATAAAAACTTTTTCAAAATTCTAAAAATATTCCAAAACATATAATAAAATCAAAAATTAAACTTTTTTCAAAATTCTAAATATATTCCAAAAATTAATCAAGCTTTTTAAAAACGACATTTAATCTGCAACAACTTGATATTTCCCAATTGTTCCTATAAGTTGGGAGGAGTTGAAACTGGATAGAAACATGTTCAATTTCATGTTCAAATACATTTCAACTCATAAAAATAATTACACACTTAATTTTATTTTTTTCCAAAAACTTGGGTTAAAAAATAAATGAAAATCATTCTTTTGACACACTTGACAGTATTTTTTAACACACTTATAATACAATAATCGAGGTTCTGGTCCCACATACCAATGCCAACCATCAAATTTTCTCCCCATTCAATATTACTACTCGTAATCACTAAGAATGATTGATTTTTTAAGCAAAAAATGCTCATTTTCGTGTTTTACCACACTTCCTTATTTTTTGAAAAACACTTGACATACACTTTCTTTCGCCAATACAAATTTCGTCAATACTAAACATACCAAATGTTTTAGGCATTTTCAAAAAAAACTATAAAACATGCGCATTTTCAAAAGAATACAGGGTGAATATAATATAATACTATAGGGCATAGTATTTATTATTCAAAAGAAATGTAAAATCTGTTTGGAATCCTAAAACTTTATCTTCAAAATATGATAGCACATAATATATTATCTATGTAAACCAAAAGAAATTACTAAAAATGTATGCCGGCAAAACTGCATTTCAAAGCAATAAATAAAAAATTCAGAACTTAGATTTTTTCATTCGTTCCACTCATACAAAATTTTGATTTAAAAAAAAATCCACAAATAAATGTACATTTTCAAACGAATTCCACAATTAACATATACTGCTGACATTTAACATTTTAATTTACAAAAGTTTTATCTGTGAGGAGAGTACACCCTGTTTTTCGATGATATGATTTTTCGATGTAATGATTTATTCATTACATCGAATATTTTCGATGTAATGATATTTCGATGATATGATTTTTTTTTCGATTTTACGATTTTCGATGGTATGATTTTTCGATTTTGTGAATCAAATTTTCGATGATATGATTTTCGGTGATGTGATTTTTCGAAGCTATGACTTTTCGACATAATGAATTTTCGGTGATATGATTTTCGATGTTGCGATTTTTATTTTTCAATTTATTGCTTTTCTTCGATGTAACGATTTTCGACGGTATGATTTTTCGATGATATGACACGCTCCGAAAATTTAGTAGATGTTATTTTGCATCATTTAAATTAGCCAGTTCATTGTTATATTGCATAGTAACGTCAACCATTCGCACATGTTAAATTTTACAAAAAAGTTATAATATCCTAATATATGAACATTTTTATTTACATATGTAAAACCATATATTTACATTTAATAATACTACAGAAAATTCCACTATCATTTGCCTCACAAATGGTCTAACAGTTTTCAGACTTGAGTTTTAAAATCACACTTCAGTTTTGCATACAATGTTATCTTAAAAAATCACAACAATTATTAACTTAGCTAGTTTTGTAATATAAAACCTCGCATAATTTAAATTAAACATAGCCTATTTTGAACAAATTAACCAAAAACAGGATAGTTATAACTTAAACGCTTTAAACTAGCTTAAGTTTAACTTTATTTTTTTCAGTGTATATTACTATATATATATATATATATATATATATATATATATATATATATATATATATATATATATATATATATATATATATATATATATATATATATATATATATATATATATATATATATATATATATATATATATATATATATATATATATATATATATATATATATATATATATATATATATATATATATATATATATATATATATGTTCTGGAATTTGTTTGGCCTTTAATCCTACCTAATGTCTTACAAAAATATCGTTTAATAATGGGGTGTTCGTGACGGTCACGGCTTCTTTGTCATTAAGTGTCGCCAGAGTCTCTTTTTTGCAGTTTTCTCTTTCTTCAATTTTATCAATGTCAATTTTTAAGAATTTGTACAAAATTTAATCTAAACTTTCAAATTTCGTTTCGAAATAATTAATTAAAATCTTAAACACGAAAAATTGTATCATATGCTAGTCGAATTCTTTGTAACTAAATTAAAACCTAAAAAGGCTTATATACCGAAACAATCCTTTCAATCAAATATGTTAATCGTATGAAAAATTTTAATCTGCACATAACCAACCCATGGAAAGGCAAACTTAAAATTCTAACAAAGAAAAAGATAAAATTTACCTTATATCTCGTTAATTTAACTAACACAAAAACTCAGAATTTGTTTCTTCCTTTAACCGGAAAAAAATTATCATATAAAATTTTCTAATTTTCTTTTAATAAATTATTTTTCCTAGTTTTCTTTTTTTTTGTAACAAAAGAAAAGACGGAATAGGTAATAGGTATATGAGGGTGTGTTTTGCTAGATTATAATGATGATGTTACATTTTTTTTTAATGTTTGCCTAACCCTTTCAATCTTTCTATCTCATTTATTTAATGTATCTACAAGAGTTGTTGTTCGGGTTTTTCACGTCTTCATATGATAATTATTGTTGTTTTTGCTGTAACGTTTTAAAGGGGTTGGGTATGTTTACAGATATAGTTGTGAGATATGACTGGGAAAATCACATTTGTATGTTTTGTTTTAATGAACGAAAAACAGAATTATTTTTGGGAAAGAATTAAAATTATGTTTAGTTTATAGGAGAATAAATGTGTTTGGGTTCAGTGGTAATGAAATAATTAAAACTTAAGTTATGATTATTCTAAATCGAATTGATATCTTGGAAATAGTAATAAATTACACAGAAAATTAATTGTTTTTCATGATTGTTAAGATATGGAGAAAGTTGGAGAAAGTATAATTTTAAAACTTTACAACAAACATTTATGGGAAAAGTAAACGTTAAATAATTTCATAAAATAATAAAAACGTTTTTATATTTTTCTAATGAATAAAATTATCTTGAACGACAAGAAAAGTGAAGTAAAACGATTTTGGAAAATTGCAATTTTCTAGTAAAACATAAAAAAAAGGAAATAAAAACAAATTAAAAGAAAGTAAACTTTTATGAGTACGTTGGGGTGTATAAATTACATCCGTTCTTCGATTATTAGACATTATAAGAAAAAAGCTTTTTGATCGTTCAGAATCAGCAAATAATAATATTTTGATCGTTAAAACAGAAATAAACAACAATGATGGGAAATAAAATGTTTTGTTTAATTTAATTTTTATTTTGTGTTTTATATCTGTAAATTGGAAACGTGAAAGGATTCTTTAATCATACTCGAAATTTGTTAGGTGGTGTTGGGAACCCTGAATATAAAGCATTCATAGCACCGACACAACGTCACTATATAGCAACGTGACTGTCACTTTCATCTCAAAATAACACATGTAATTTTACTATCATTGAATTATATAAAAGTTTTAGACGATAAATAAAGAAAAATTATTTGATATAATTGTAATTACTTCGGTCTGTAAGACCTAAGTATTACATTCATGAGCCAAAAGTGCATATCTTACCCCCAACTTTTTTGGCATTTCTCGACGTTTTAGGACATACTGATTCTAAAGAGGCAAAAAAAAATGTATGTCTGTCTGTCGGCCGTCCGTCATTACCTACGCTGCAGGGAAAACCGCTGGAGGGATTTCAAAAAATTTTTTTTCTAAAAGTAGGTAAACACAAGGGACAGGTCCGAAAGAAAGCTGTGTTCGATAACTGTACCGGAAGTGTGTCGAAAAAATCATTATGTGTGTCAAAAATAGCAAATTTTCATATTTTTGGCTTAAAAACGTTCATTTTAAGTGATTACGAGTAGGAACATTAAATTCATCTTGATGGCCGGAATTGGTATGTGAGATCAAAAACTAGATTATTGAATTATAAGTGTCAAAAAAATGTTGTCAAGTGTATCAAAAAATGATTTCATTTATTTTTTAGCCAATTTTTCGGAAAAAAAATGTAGCTGTTTTTATGACGTAAATGTAATTGAAAATGAAATTGGACATGGAAATTTTTGAGTTTGTTATAGTTTCTGAAATAGTTTTGAAAAAGATTGTATTTTTGATTTTGGAATAATTTTTGCAATATTTTTAGAATTTCGGCAAGAGTTTTAATTTTTGATTTTGTAAGAATTTTTGGAATATTTTTAGAATTTTGAAAAATTTTAATTTTTGATTTATTTATTTATTTATTTATTTATTCATCAGCAGTACAGAGTACCATAGATTACATGAGTTAACATAAAAAGAAGAAAAGAAAAAGAAACAAAACAATCAAACGTAATAACTATAGAACAAACAATAAAATAAAAAAAGAATTTTATATAAACATAGAGAAGAATAATTTATTTTAACAATAAATGTGCTGCCCAATTGAATTAGGTTGCTTTACTACACAGCATATCGATCGATCAAAAAGATAATATTATTACTAACGAAATGTTGAATTTAGAATTTTAGTTTGCAATTAATTATAGATGTGGTTATGAATTATGTGAATTGTTGCACTTAAAATTTCTTCTGTTATTGATTTTAATTTTGATTTGTTTAGCCCAAAATGCTCGAAAAATTGTAAGACGCTATTACCAAATGTCCCTCTGCTTCCAAACCATAATCCTCTAACTGTCCAGTCACTAAAGTTGTACATATTTTTGTATTTTTCTTTATAAAACGGGATGCATCCTTCATATATTGAACATTTTTCGTTGGCAATTTTCATATCTTGTTCTAGATCGTTGATTTCGTAACGGATTGTTGGGTCGATGATATATGCTTTCTTCAATTTGGTATCAAACGCCACGATGTCACTGAATCTCGACCGCCCTTCGGAGTCTATCGCATATACCTCTATGAAACATATTAGTCCCTTTTCCTCCAACAAATTTGCAAGCTGATTTTTGATCTTGTGATGCCGAGCGGTGATTAGCTGTGTATTTGACTGACAACTTCCGGTTACATGAGCAATAGATTCAATCTCTCTGTTGCAGTTGCGACAGAGGGCGGAAGGAGAGACATTACCAGGCACACCATTCAGATTAGCGTAATTTGAATTGAGTTTGATGGCTGCAACCCATTCTGATGAGGATAATGTGTTCTTGTTGTAAATGAAATCGTTACTTGGAGTGTATGTTTGAAAATGTATAGCTCCTGATCCTTGGTATTTTAAATTGCACCAATTTTCGTAACTTTTTTGCCGTAATGCTTGTCGTAATGCTTTTGTTGAATCACCCTCGACGCCAAGCGATTCAATGCAATTCGACATTTCGGTTGAACAATCGTAAACTTCATGGAACAGACCATCGTCGATATTTGATAGTTTTTTTGCAATGGCGAAATGTTGAAGATGGACTTCCCAACTTGATCTCAGGATACCTAAGCCTCTCAGCTTTCGTGGCGAATAAAATAAATTGTCGTTGGTTCGTATCGGAAGTCCAATAATTTCTCTAATTGTTCGTCGAATCATTATATCAAGTCCATCCGTTACATATGATGGGATTTTATTTATTGGAGCTGTCTGCAAAGGATATATCAATGTCGGAAATATATATTGATTGACTATGTTCAATTTCTGGTCTGGTTTGAGTAATGGTGATGTTGATAGTTTATTCAAATTTTGGTTTAGTTTCTCGATTGTGGAATGATCAAAAATTAATTCAGAAGAAAAAGAGCAACCGAGGTATTTAATTTTTTCATCAGCTTTGATACTCATGATTTCATTACCGTCTGATAGTATAATTTTGTCTTCAACGATTCTACCTTTTACGATGACAATTGTTTGGCTTTTTTTTGGATTGATCTCAAGACCAATATTTCGGAAAAGGTCTTGCACCAAATCAATGGAACGTGTAGCACCTTCTTTAGAATTTGTAGAAACTGCCTGGTCGTCTGCAAAACCCGTCAAACAAAGTGCATCATATTCATTTGATAGTTGGTATCCGTTCGCATTGACAAATTGTGGATCGCAAATTTCTTTGTAAATAAAATCAATTGCAATGTTAAACAGGATGGGTGACAGAGGACCACCTTGTGGGACACCGCATTGTACGTTTATAGGTTTTGAATTTCCTTCGTTTGTTTGTATCGACACTTCATTTTTCGTAAGAAGATTCATAATTAGGTCATGTAAATTTGATGAAATACCTTGAGCTTTAAGTGCTTCTGAGATGTGAAGATGACCTACTCGGTCGAATGCTTTTGAAACATCGAGGAATGTTATTACACAATCTTGGTTGAGTCGTTTTGCTTTATGTAGACATGCGTTTATCAATTTTGAATTTATATGACATCCAGGCATACCAGTTACAAATCCTCTTTGATTGTAGTTGATTTGAATCTGACGTCGTAGTTTTTCGTCTAGTAATTTTTCGATGATTCTTCTTACGACGGAATATATAGTGATTGGCCTCCAATTAGTGACTTTGTTCACATCGTCGCCTTTGTCGATTAATATAAGTTTACCTTCACGGAAACGTTTTGGGACAAATGAAGATGACAGCATAGAATTTGTAATACATGAGATGGATTTCGATATATTCATTTGTCTTAATGTCTTCATAAGTATACGGTCCGATCCTGGAGATGTGTCCATTGATATCCTTTTCAATTGTTTTCTCACGTCCTCCTCAGTGACAATGATATTTTCTTTATAACCATTTGTCTGATACGATTCCAAAATTCTATTATTTTTTTTCTCGAAAATCTTTTTAAAATGTGTTTCGAGTATTTCCATTTTTATTTTGCATTGGTTGGACGTACCATCGCTCAAAACTTCACGTACCGCTTTCCTACGTTGATTATAGTACCAGTACTGTGTTAAATCATATTTATACTGATCTCGTCGACGTTGTTTTGATTTAGCATCGCTTCGTTGTGGATTAGATGAACGCGATTGTTGTGTTGCTGTAAGTGTCCTTTTTTTCTGTTGCCTCAGTCGGTAGAATTTAATGGCTGGATGTTTCGGTCCTGGCAATTTTTCATTTGCTTCGAATAAAAATTTTAAATATGAATCGATGTCACTATCGAATTTAATTTCATCAAAGTTGCCTTCATTTTCATGAGCTTCGAATATTTTTTCCCATTTCTTGCATTCTGGTTCCAATTCGGACTGCTCAGTTCTAATATTATCAACATTTTTAGTATTTGCCGACTTCCGTGTTAGTCGTGAAGTGATTTTATCTGCTGTACTATCATTAGCTTCACGTGCGTGCCGATTTCGATGTATTTTCATGCCCTTAAGAGTTGCAAACCCTTGTTTGCAGACATCACATGCGAATGATTTTTCTTCTAATTGTTTTTCAACGGTTGATTGCATGTTGGTGATCACTTTCTATATTGATATTATTGATTTTCTTGCTTGTTTTTTATTTATATTCCGTACGTAATTGCCCGTAGGTATTGATGTTACAGTTTTATGATGTTTTTGAGTTTTAGGAATTAAACGTCGAAAATGTCCGCTGTCTATCGGTCCATCGAAAAGCAAGAATACCTTCGTTTTCTGTTTATCTATTTCTACATTTCCTGTTAAACCAAAATCATAACAGATAAACTTATTTTGGTCGTCTATGTCTCGTTATACAATTTGTCCAGCAAAATTTTAAATTTCAAATTTCAATAAACAGTTTCCATCGGCTGCATTTTCTTTTATGTCAAATAGTAGACAAATATTTTCCGTGTTTTTTTCGTATCCAGGAATACGTATTTCTAGTTTATTTTCCATTGTATATGATCAATGTAATGCTTATGTTTCATTCATTGTGTTTTCCATGATTTTAATTGGAGAAAACTGGTTTTTTATTTATTTATTTTCAAGAGCAAAAATTTTTCACGTCTAACTCAAACGCCTACTTTATCGAAAAAAAAAAAAAAATTGTAATATATTTGGAGAATCAATGGTGTTAGTCAAAACATCGCCAGCAAAGATTGCAGAGGCTATGCGCCGTCTATTGTCAAGAGTTTCAATGTTCAACAGCATGCATCGACCTTCATAGGGTGGCAGAATATAATGAGGGAATGCATTATTCTCCGGCAAACGACGAAGAGCGTAACGCAAAAACTTTTTCGGTACACTCTCGATTCTTTTAGAGTGGAGACCAAATTACCGACCCATATTCCAAAATAGATCTAACGAAGTAACAGTACATGTTTCGCACAGTATGGTGATCTTGAAACTCTTTTGAATTTCTGATCATAAAACCCAACATACAATTCGCCTTTGTAATAATTTTATTAATTTGATCGCTGAAAGACAGATTGTATTTGAAATAAACACCTAGGTCTTGCTATACTCTATGTACTAGACTACTGTTAAGGTAATAGTCCTTGTATGTAAATGATCTTGTACGGTGAAAGGTTAACGCATAACATTTAAGCACATTCAGATGGAGTAAGTTATCAGCGCACCATGCACAAAAACGATTTAATTCTTCCTGAAGTAACTTTGTATCAAGCTCGTTTAAGATTACTTTATAAATTTTCATGTCGTCGGCATAAATTAGTACCTTACAGAAATTAAAACAAGAGACAACATCGTTTATAAATAACAAAAACAGTAGAGGTCGAAGATGACTACCCTGTGGCATACCAAAATTAACGAGAAACTCAAATGATTTAAAAGAGCCAATTTTAACGTATTGTCTTCTGTTTTTAAGGTATGACCAGATCCAACGAATGGGTATTTCAGCACATTCCAATCTATCCAGTTTCTCAACCATGATTTCGTGATCGATTGTGTCGAAAGCCTTTTTAAAATCAGAAAAAATGACGTCAACTTGCAATCCAGAGTCTAACGCTTGAGATACGTCAGTAGTTAGTATCGCTAGGTTGGTTGTGGTAGATCTTCTAGGATAGAAGCCATGCTGACAAGGTGATATATATTTTTTGGTATGAAAAAGTATGTAATTCCTTATTATACTTTCAAATAGCTTAGGAATAGTCGACAGTATTGCAATCCCCCGATAGCTTTCAATATCATCCTTACGCCTATTTTTTTTGAAAATTGCCAGATGACAGACTTCTGTTAAATATTTTGAGTACCGGATTTACTAAAGAAGTAGCACATTTCTTTAAAAATATAGGCGGTATATTGTCTGAGCCAGCACCCTTGCTTTTGTCTAGAGCATTCAACGCTAACAATATGTCTGATTCGGTTATTTGAAATCCTAAGAAATTTCCGTCGGTTAACAATATCTCTGTTTCGTTATACGAGTTACTTCGTGATGTATTGGATGTATAAACATTTTTAAAGAAGTCAGCAAAAAAATTGCATATAATATTTTGATCGCTAGATGATTCCAATTTATACGACATGAATGACGGATAACCATTAGACTCCTTTTTTAAGTTAATAAATTGCCAAAACCTTCGAGGATTATCATGAATATCCGACTCCACATCAAGTATATAGTTGTTATATAAGAACTTATTGAGTGCTTTAAATTCCGTGCGAAGATAATTGTAAATCTGGTAACTTAATTCGTCTTGCAGTAGCTTATACTTCTTATGTGCCTTATGCATACGATTTTTTAAAATCATTAGTTCTTTGTTAAACCACGGTTGACGAGAATTTGAAGTAGTAGTTCGAAATTTAGGAACAAGATCAGTAATTCCATTGTTCAATATATCGTAAAAACGCGCAACAATCAGATTTAAATCCTCCTCATGTTCAATAAAGTTCCAGTCTATGGTATCCAGGAGAGTATTGATTGAACTGTAATCAGCCTTCTTAACATTAAAAGAGAAATTGTTATAATAGCTATCCCTATCATTGTTATCATATTTATAAAAATATATTTGAATATGTAGTGGCGTATGAAAAGGATCCAGTAAGTTTCCGTAGTTATTTTTAAATTTGTTGATTTGTTTGGTTCAAAACCCAAAAATAATATCTAGAATTGCACTTCGACTATCGTTACTATTAGTTGAAGTAATTTTATCGTCTAATGTCACCCACTTTAATGTTGGGAAGTTGAAATCACCTGCGAATATAATTTCGTCGTTTTCCAGAATTATTGAACTTATGTCGTTCTCCAAAATTTCAGCCAGGGTTGCATAAGATACTGAAGATGAATCAAAAGGTAGATATAACGCGATAATCAAAAAAGACTTGTTGACAAAGTTTAATCTGACTGCTATGAGCTCGATGTTACAACTGCTTGTGTATACATTTCAGATTTATGCTGGTTAGAGACAGCCATTATTATACCACCACCACGAAGTACAGAATCTATATGCTCATGTCGATCTCTTCAAAATATCGTATATGAAGACGAAAAAAATTTCTCTGAGCTGATAGATTTGACAAGCCATGTAGAACTGATAGATTTGATTTTATTATAATTTTTAGAATTTTGAAAAAATTTTCAATTTTTGATTTTGTAATAATTTTTGCAATATTTTTAGAATTTTGGAAAAAGTTTGAATTATTAAGAATTTTTGGAATATTTTTGGAATTTTGAAAAAGTTTGATTTTATTTTAATTTAACAATATTTTTGGAATTTTGATTATAATTTTCCGGCAACGTATTGATGTTACGTGTTAGTTTTGTAATAAATTTTTAAACAGAGATGAAAAATAATTGTACTTTAACAAAGAGTTATGTTTGATATACATCGCTTCCCAAAATTAAAAACCATGTCCTTGTGAAAGTTTTTTGCTGAAAGTTATATCGAAATCCTTAAACCAGACCAAAGTCTTGATATCTCAGAGCTGTGAGATTTTAGCCCCTCCATATTTTTCAATTACATTTACGTCATAAAAACAGCTACATTTTTTTTCCAAAAAATTGGGTAAAAAAATAAATGAAAGCATTTTTTGACACAGTTGACAACATTTTTTTGACAAACTTATAATGCCATAATTCTCTATAATAATAATAAAATTTCATGTCATACAAACTATTAATTTTATTTTTTTCTAAGAAAATTTGGTAAAAAATAAATAAAAATCTTTCTTTTGACACACTTGACAACATTTTTTTGACAAACTTATAATGAATGCAGTAATCTAGTTTTTGATCTTACATACCAATCCTTACCATCAAGATTTCTCCAAATTTAATGTTCCTACTCGTAATCACTTAAAATGAACGTTTTTTAAGCCAAAAATGTGAAAATTTGCTATTTTTGACACACATAATGATTTTTTTGACACACTTCCGGTACAGTTATCGAACACAGCGTCCTTTCGGACCTGTCCCTTGAGTATACCTAGTTTTTGAAAAAAAAATTTGAAATCCCTCCAGCGGTTTTCCCTGCAGCGCAGGTAATGACGGACGGCCGGCCGACAGACAGACATACATTTTTTTTTTGCTTTTTTAGAATCAGTATGTCCTAAAACGTCGAGAAATGCCAAAAAAAAGTGGGGGTAAGAATTTTGCTTTGAGCTCATGAATATAATACTTAGGTCT
The DNA here is from genome assembly GCA_963693315.1 of Diogma glabrata. Lineage (NCBI taxonomy): Eukaryota > Metazoa > Arthropoda > Insecta > Diptera > Cylindrotomidae > Diogma > Diogma glabrata. Next base: position 17,528,521 of record OY856186.1, read on the forward strand.
TTCAGACCGAAGTAAAAACCCATTGAACTTACACGTCACATGCCTTTTACCATAAAAAATAAGCCCCTGAATTATATACTTTATTTTCTAAAAAACAAAATTCTATGGAAGTCTTATAGAAGCTATTGTTATTGTATTCTTATTCTTAACATTTAAAAAGCTGATTGGATAACGTGCAGGACAAACGATCGAAGGACCAGGGTTCGAAACTTGATGCGACCGTAAACGAAAACTTAAATTTAAACACTATATAATAACATAGCAATAACAATAATTACGTTAAAAAGTGTAGATATATAAAAAAACATTGTAATATTTTTTTTTTGTCACATATTTTAATAGTTTCTATAAGACTTCTATTAAACGCACTTTACCGAAGCTATAACTTGTGAAACCATAAATTCTATTCCGCTTGCATAACTGCTTACAAAGGACCTCAACGAAGTTATTTCGGAAGTCTTTTAGAAATTATAGCTTAGTTAAAGGCGGGAAAGTTCTCCAAATAGCCTTTATTGAAACTGTTTAGAAATTTTAAAGAAACTATGAAGGTGGGGAAGTTAGTTTCGGTAAGACTGTTTAGTGTTCTAAAAGAAGTTAAAATGCTAGTTGGGATATCGATTTCAAATCCGTTTAAAAAGATTTTTCATTGATTTTCCACTAAATCTATCTTGAGGTAGATTTTTTTTTTTTTTTTATTAATATAAAAGAACAATTGAGCTACGCTCATCTAGTAATTTACATTTCATATTTATAGCACATTTTTTGGGGTGTAACCCATTGATTAGTCCCATTTACATTATTTTATTAGGTATGGTTTTGATTATAAAATCAAATCTAGTGGCTTCGTTCTTTTAAGCCTTCTGTCAGCAACGGGCACATCCATTTGCTGGCGTATTTCAATATTTTCATGTACGCGTATACGCGTGGTGTGTTTAATTGCATATTTTTTTATTTCATTCTTCACGAACTCTATCTTTAGGTCCCTATGGATGTCTTCGTTTCTGATGTACCACGGGGCATTAACAATGCAACGCAGCACTTTGTTTTGGAACAACTGGATGATTTTCGCGTTCGATTTCTTAGTACAGCCCCATAGCTGGATGCCATACGTCCACACTGGTTTCAGTATTTGACGATACAAAAGCAGTTTGTTTTGAATAGATAGTACTGAGTTTCTACCAAGTAACCAGTACATCTTTCTAAATTTCAAATTCAGTTCTTCTTTTTTCTTTTTAACATGTTCCTTCCATCTCAGTTTAGCATCCAGAGTCATACCTAGATATTTTGCTGTGTTTGCGTAAGCAACTTGTGTTGAGTTGATTTTCAGAGGTATTTGGCTTACTTTTTGGTTAGTGAAGTTAACATGAGAGGATTTTGTTTCACTCAGCTTAATTCGCCATCTTTTTGTCCAGTTGTGAATTTTATTAGTAGCGTATTGCAGTTTTCTAGTTGCTTCTTCTACGGTTTTTCCGGTGGTCAAAATTGCGGTATCATCTGCAAAGGTTGCAATGGTTGTTTTGCTTAAGCCAGGCAAATTTCTTGTATATAGCAGGTATAGTACCGGTCCTAGGACGCTACCCTGCGGAACTCCTGCATCAATCTTTTTCAATGTTTAACTATCATCATATTTGACTCTAAAGTGGCGGTCATCCAGATAAGAGTTTAAAATTTCATAAAACTGTTTGGGCAGATCTCTATGCAATTTATACTTTAAGCCATGATGCCAAACTTTATCAAAAGCTTGAGCGACATCAAGAAAGACTGCGGAGCATACCCTTTTGGCTTCAATCGTTTCTTCAATAATATTCGTGATCCTGTGCACTTGTTCAATGGTAGAGTGGTTTTCTCTGAAACCAAACTGATGCGAAGGTATGAGATTTCTATTTTCTATTATTGGCTTAAGCCTTTTAAGAAAAAGTTTTTCAAAAAGCTTCGATATCGTTGGGAGTAATGATATCGGTCTATACGAGTTTTTGTCATTTGGTGATTTATTCGGATTTAGGATCATAATCACTTCTGCTACTTTCCATTGCATAGGCACATACCTTAATCGGAATGCAGCATTAATGATATGAAGTATTTTGCGCATACCTTTATCAGGTAGCATTTTAACAACTTCACTGGTGATTAAATCGTTGCCTGGGGCCTTTTTTGGAACCAACCTGGTACGTATTTCTTCTTTAAGTTCATGTAATGTTACATATGAAATTTCCTGTGAATCGGTTTTGCTCGCTTTCGTTATGTTTTCGTCTTCTGTTAGTCGACCAAATGGCTTGAAGGTGTTCTCTAGTAATTCTGCAAATAAATCAGCTTTTTCTTGAGCACTTCTGGCCCATGTTTCATCATCTTTTTTAATCGGAGGGATCTGCACTATTGGTCTTTTGAATCCCTTTGTTGCTTTCCAGAGTGAATACTCATTGCTTTTATCACCAGAAAGACTTGAGAGATATCTGTTAATAGATTCATTTTTTGCTTCTTTAATGGCTGTCTTTACTTGTATGCACAGATTATTTAAAATAGTTTTGTGTTCTGGAGATCGAGTTGTCTGCCAGATTTTACGTGCCTTGCGCTTTGATTTTATCAATTCTCTTAATTCCATGGGAATGTTTGCGGTAAGAATACGATTAGAATGTGGTGCTGGACTACTTGTCGTTGCTGCAAAGTGTACAGCTTCAATCAGCCTTTCTAGCTCTGTTTCTAGCTGTTCTGGGTTTCTAATTGGTACTTGTAGATCTATTTTCTCTTCTATACACTCACGAAAAACATTCCAATTAGTGTTTTTACCTGTTAGTTTAGGTGCGTATGTCCGCTTGATCTCGAGGTAGATGCAGCAATATTTACCACACATTAAACTGTGGCGATTTTGTAGTTCTTTTAGATTGTAACATATCTTCGGACATATTTTTTGGATTGGACATATCTTCGCTCCTTTTTATCAATTGCATTCTGCATTGGTCAACTAGTTTTATAGATTCAAGTAGGGTATCATATGAAAGGGCTTCATTTCAGTATTCCTTAAAAATTTATTTTGTATAATTTTGAATAATGACGTTTTTTTTCGTATTTTCTTACCTCGATTAGCTCCGAACCTAACTGATCGAAAATTTTCAAATGTATTTGGAATGATAGAAAAATTAGTACGTTTTCAATAAAAAATATATAAAAGTGCCATATTCTCATAATTAGATTTATTAAGGGGGTGGAAATGAGGAGGGGTAAAAACATTATTTAAAATGTGGCCAAGTGAGGTGTCATTTGAAAGAACACTTTATTTAAAAAACACAGCAATTTTTTTAGAATTTTGCGATGCAAAGTTTTTGAGTTATTGTCAAAAAAGTGCAATATTCAGACCACCGCCCCTCCCCCCCCCCCTACGTTACAACACTGATTGACAAAAAAATTTGAAAAAAATTCACAGAGTTAGGAAATCTGGTAAATTTTGTATGAAAACTATAGCGAAGTCTCAAATAATTATATTTCTGTGTGCTTAGGGGACCGGGGTAGAGAGGGCAAAAAACCTTTTTTGACCCAAGCGAGTGAGGTCATTTGTAAGAACACCTAATTTAGAAATCATTGCAATTTTTTTTATAATTTTGCGGTACCCATTTGCTCCCTACGTTTCAACGATGATTGACAGAAAGATTTGAAAAAATTCACAGAGACAGGAAAATTTTTAAATTTTGAATGAAAATCAAAGGGGAGTCTCAAATAACTATATTTAGTATTTCTTTGAGTTTAGGGGATGGGTGTGGGGAGAGTAAAAAAAACATTTTTGACCTAAGCGAGTGGGGTGTCATATGCAGGAGCACTGTGTTGTTGTGTTATTTGTGTTATTGAAAAAAAATATTTTTAGTATGTAGCCTTTCCACCACCCTAAATTTCAACACTTGATTGACCGAAAAAATAATCAAATTAAACCATTTACAAGCCGGTATAATTTAATTTTTCTTGAGTTACCATAAACATCTGGATGAGATTTAACCTAAAGTAATGTTTTTGAGTCATTTTTGATCAATGTAGATTTTATTGTAATTTACTATTGAAATTTACGATTAAACATTTATTTTGTTATGGGTCTATGGTCTGGAAATATAAAGACATTACAACACAACTTTTTGTCAATAATCTTTGTTATTGTGTTCTTTTACATTCACAAAATCCTTGACAAGCGAATTTTATTCGCACTTGTCTGACTTTTTTTAATTTGTAATTTGTTTCACTTTGCAGAGAAATTTTTGAAGTGAAAACTTCTTTAGCCGCGTTGCAAAATTTTGTATGGAATAAAATCTTTATATTCGCACCATCAATTTTCAAATCAGCAAAATATTAGAAATATGAAACATATCGATCATTTCTTAACGTTTCAAATTGCGATGTGCGATATCCACGATATCCACGATATCCGCTCGACTGATGTTCTGTAGATAGTGAGTTCAATTACTGGACTGGTAGATTTTTTTTATTATTTTTTTTTTATTATTATTAAATACCACTAAAATTATTATTTTTTATTCATGAATTCATAAAAATAATAAAAATGTATTTTTACGGCTTTTAAAAAATTGATCTATAATGCAGTTTTTTAAAGTTATATTGCTACTGTCTTTTGCAATATGCATTCTAGTCATCATGCTAAATAAATATTGAACGTAGAAAAGATAGTATAACCTGAAACAATTACATTTGTATATCAAAATTGTTGGTTTGAAATTGTATGTAATACATGTTTCTAAAATTAAGTGAAAACTTAATACTTGTAACTTGATACTTGATAACATCGATTATATCGATTTAAAGCTCACAATTACGAGACGGAAATCGCATAAATTCTATTTAAAGAAGCATAGCATAAGGATGATTAAACATGGATGGCAATCATGATAAATAAAATACTTAAAAATGGTGACACTTAGCCGATAGTGATCTGCAAACGGCATTAATACCAATTAATGCGCATTAATACCAATTAATTTACTTAGATTTTCGCAGGAAAATTTGTAAAATTTAAAATTGTTGATCTATGGGTGTGACAACCACGCCTACTTTTGTCACTGCTATTGGCATATGATTTATCTTGTGATATCGTATACCACCGGCAATAGCAGTGCAATCTCATTAGACAAAGTTATATCTTAGGGGTGCTGGTTGATGAAGTATTTTCAATCAACTATACCGTCCCTTACTCTAAGTTATGGAATATTCTTTGATGATACGCTATTTTGTTAAAAATAAAATGTGTTTGGTAGTAGAAATTACAATGTATGTCACAACAACACATAAAAAACTTTTAAGAACAAGGTCCCACAACAATTCATGCTTTCTAAGGTGTTGATAGACGCAAATTTTTCTATGATTTGTTTTGATTATCTATCTTCTATCTTATATAATATTAAAATAAAGTGTTTGTCTGTCTGCGTGCGATCTCCAGCAAAATCTGTAGCACACAGGAGTCTGAAATTTTGTCAGGAGAAGGCCATTAACAGGTACTAATGCACCTCGGAGCCGAAATTTTGAAATTTAATTTAGATTTTTTATAATTAATAATTTTAATTTTCCTAATGGTTAAATGTATGCCTAAATGTATATTATATTTTATACTTGAATTTTATTCAACTTTTACTCAGGTATCTTTGATCGATTCTTTTTTCCGCAAAACAGAATTACCATTCAAATGGAAAATTAGAGTATAATGTGACAAACAAATTCATTTAGATGAAAATTATATACATTTATATATTTATTATATACATACATGATACAATTTTATGTATCCAACACATTACGTTGCAACAAATATTTCTAATTTACAACAAACACGTTTTTGGTTTGGTGTATCTAAATGTGTAATACATATTTTATTTGGTTTAAATATATGTTATACATGTTCAAAATATAGAAAATTGGAAAATTGAAAAATTCTTTTCCTCTTTTTAGAAACATTGATGCAGCAAGTTTTTGCAATGGAACCTTTGTATTGAAGAAAAGGATTATGAACAATAATATCAAAGCTACAGGTTGAAAGTGTTTTACTTATTAAGAAAAATATGCGTCCCCATTAATTTCAAAAACAAACAAACAATGTAGGTTATTTGAAGAAATCGGTAAAATATATGCAAATATGTCAACAAATGAAGTGATTTGACTGGTTTTAGATTAGTATATAAGTCTGGATTTATAATTGATATTATTATTTTATTATTATTATTTATTATTATTATCATTATAAAACGATACAGTTAAGGCAAGCCTTCTCAAAGTCTGTACCGAGTGATATACATTTACAAGTTATTAACTTAATTACTTGTTAAGGAAAGGACAATACAATTATTGAAATGAGACATAATAATTACTTAATACTGACATAAAATGCTGATATTCACAACAATAATAATACTTAGGTATATATTTATAAATTGAAATATTCAGTAAATTCTACCAAACAACAATGTATGTACTTAATAATAAAGATGGATAGTGGTTTGAAAATGATAAAAAATGAAAAAAAAAAAAATGTACAAAAATGTATGATTGAAATAAAAAATTTAATTATTCAATAATTCAATGGCTTGATTTGGCAAAATGGCTAAAGCAGTTTCTTTTAAATATGCCAAGAGTATTTGAGCATTTTGTATGTTCAGGAAGATTATTGTAGATGTTAATACCATGAACGAAAATAGAGTCTGAAAATTGTTTACACGAGTATCTGCTACTAAGAGACTGAAGTCTACGTGTGCGCAAGGAAGAACCAAACTGTAACAAAGAAGATAAATAAGACGGATGATGGACATGCAAGATCTTAAATAAAAAGCAACACATACGGTACTGTAAATAAGAAAAGAACTTGCAACCGAGTATTTGCGTAGCATAATTCGAGACATGATCATACCGCTTAAGTTTATGGACATAACGTGTACAATTTTTAAATGCGACTTGCAGCGATCTTTTAGAATCAAAGTCGGAATTGTAAAACAGAACATCACAATATGTAAAGAGTGGTACAATTAGAGCTTTGATAAACAGCAAGCGTATATTTTTAGGAACAAAGTGTTGAAATTGACGCAAGCAATGTAGAGAAAAATTTACTTTACGACAAACTTGATTTATGTGATCAAACCATGTGAGAGTATTATTAAAAGTTACACCAAGATTCTTCACAGTGTCAGTAAATTGAAGTTGGACACCGTTTAAGAACAATGGAGGTAACACAATGTCAAGGCGACGCTTGTATATAAAAATACACTGTGTTTTAATAGCATTAAGTGAGAGTCCATTCACGCTAGACAACCTAGCAACAAAGGCCAAATCTTCATTGAATTGATCAAATGCACCATTAATAGCCTTAAGTAGTGCAGAATGGTACATTTGACCGGCATCAGCATATAAATGAAGTGAGCAAAAGTTAATGTGATCAGGTAACTCATTAATATACAAAGCAAATAACAATGGCCCCAAGATTGACCCCTGAGGTACACCAGAAGATAGCGGAAGAGGAAACGAAATGTTATCTCCAATACGTACACTTTGACGTCGATCAGCCAAATAAGAAACTAGGAATCGGACAGCAAATGGTGAAAATCCAAAGTAAAGCCATAATTTTTGCACCAGGCACTCATGATCAATTGAATCAAAAGCATGCGTAAAATCTAGTAGGATTAATATAGAAAGTTTAGATTCATTGAGTTTACTACCAATGTCAAATACTATTTTAGAAAGCGCAGTAGAAGTACTATAGTTTTTACGAAATCCTGATTGAAAATCATATAATAAATTATTATCCTCGATGTAACTTTCCATTTGATTCTTAAGCAGTACTTCAAAAACTTTCGATAAAACTGGTGAAATGCTTATTGGACGATAATTACCAATCGAAGTTAGTTTTCGGTATAGGTAACGCAGTCGAATGTTTCCAATCATATGGAAAAACACATTTAGTAATACACGAGTTATAAACATAAGTAATATAGGGCAATATATATGGAAGGATGATCAACAAAAATTTAAGGCTTATATTATCAGAACCGATCGCATTACTCGAAATGGAGCATGCTGCATAATACACATCAGACTCCGTAACGTGAATAAAATTAAAAGCGCTGGGATTATCAATATTACCATATGGTAGTGGAAGAACAACGGGAGACGTTTTTAAAGTTGTAAAATATTCGTTGAAATCATCAGCAGAATATTTGGAATCTGAACTAACTGACGTAGACTCATAGAGATTCAGTGAACGTAGAGTTTTCCACACATTTTGATTACTCTTATTGAGACAATTCGAGAAATAATTTTCTTTGGCTTTGCGAATGAGATCAGTAACTTTATTACGAAATTTACGAAATATAATTAAGTCTCTGTTATTACGGCTGAGTATCCAGATTCTATAGGCCTTATCACGAATAGAAATCCAATACAAAATTTGTTGATTCATCCAAGGGGTAGAAGTGTCTTTAGAAATCAATTTACATTTCAACGGTACATACATATCATAAAGATGTAATACTAATTCAGAGATGAATTTAACTTGGGAATCACAATCAAGAATATGATAGATTTGATCCCACGGTAGTTGTAAGATGATCTGGTGGAGTAATTCAAAATTCAGTACTGACATATCTCGAACCAAGTGAAAATTATTTGGTGGCTTTGGTAGTCTTTAATTATATGACATATACATAAGATCACGATCAGCAATACCAGGCAGTGCAGATTGACCGAACATCATTATCCTTGATTTATTAACCTCAGGAATAATAATAAGATCAAGAAGAGCTGCTAATCGAGTTGGATTATAAGGAATTGAATAGAGAGCAGAAGAAATTAATAGATTTTTAAAATTTCTTATTGGTAGTGAGGGATTTGAAGAACACATATCAAAATTAAAATCACCCATAAGAATGGTATGGCTGTATGGCGATAACATAGGCTCAATAGCAGATGCGATATCCTCCACATCACCAACGCAAACTGGGGGTGGATTATAAAAAATACCAACCACTATCTTGGATCCTACAACCGATATTTCAATAAATAGAAACTCAAGTTTAGCAGTAGTAGACTTAGAAGATTTACTTACAAATTTAACTTTCAAACCTTGACAAATATAGAAAGCTACACCACCACATGCCTTACCAATACGATCATGTTTAAACAAACTAAAACCCAGCACATCATACAATAATTTAGGAGATGAATTACTTAGAAAACTTTCAGATATACCAAGTATGTGTAAGTGTGGCTTATTGAGTAACAATCTAATTTCATCAATATGGGCAGTAATACTACGTGCATTAATGTGTGCAAAATTAAATGAAAATTTAGAGAACGATAATCGTTCGAGATTCGAATCCTCGGCAATATTCACACTCACATCGTTCATGGCAAGATCCAAATCAAAGTCTTCCACTTTGAATGCAAATACTCTTAACATCACGATAAACAGAATTAAAAATTACTATAAAATAAAAACCATCATTAATAAAAACATTTAGAGATAGACAATCAATTATATCAAACCATTGATCAGATTCAGAACCCTCCTTAAGTTCAATCACATTCTTATTTATCTCATTATTACCATCTAAAACCAAACAAAAGTAAACATTAATAATATAATAAGATATCAAAATTAATTTCAAATAATTAAAAAAGTAAAAATAAAAATATTTCAACATTAAGCTTTTTATCAATATAGGTAACAGTAGGTGATGATTGTTGGGCTTTTCAATCTTAAGAGGTTTGGTTGACACTTGAAGTTTTATGCTTAGAGACTTCAGCTTCAGGAAAAAGCCAGCATAAATCGACTAATGAATTAACTCCAATTGGCTGTTCATGTCCAGTAACATCAATAAAAACTCCGCCCCTATGAGTATACACACGCGTTATATTATTACTAGCTTTTTTCTTGATGGTGAGCGATTTCCTATATATTATATAGTCATCACTAGTTAGATTTTCAAATATGTATATTCTGGAGCTTATTTGGGATAAACCGAAATCCAAAAGATTCAAATTAATATGTTTATAGTATTCAGCAAGCAACCGGTTTCGTGTTCGGATATTGTCAAACGTTAATATCATGTTGAATACGGTTCACTTGACTACGAGATTTTAAGCGAAAAATGGCAAGTATACTAGATGATGTTATGCCGACTTGAAGTTTATTTGCTATATCCAGAACAATATCAATGTCATTCCGATTATCCATTTTGGGTATACCAGAAATGATCAATTGGTTAAATTTTCTTTCTCGTTCAATCCTTCGAACTTTGAATTTAAGATCCTCAATTGAATTAAAACGTTGTGAACAATCACTGAGTTTACTTTTAAGATTAGTCAGCTCAATAGACAAAGCAGTATTATCATTTCTTAAATTCAAATTTTCTTGTTCAATTTCAAACATTTTATCAACAGCTGATTTACAATCAATAACATCGACTTTCAATTTATCATGTTCGCTTTTCATTAAATTAACATCAATGTGGAGTGACGTAATATTATTTGTCAATTATTCTTATTATTATTTGTATATTATACTACAAATTAGTCTTATTATTATGTTTGTCCAAATTTTTTTTTTAAAACTCTGGCAGAAATGTCGAAATAAGACGATGGCCATAAATCGACAAAAAACGAAAACCTTCACTAAAAATGCTGTCATTCTTAGACCGGTTTTTCGATCAAAATCGTGTTTCGTATCAAACATCTGCGCTATGCATATTTAGTCTGCTCTTCAAAGTTTTCTTTCAGTGACATGCTCCATTACTAATAAAAGCACACAGAGCAGAGCGCATGTAGAGCATTGGAAATAGTTGGTAAAATATATTTGAAAATCTAAATTGACTTTATTTAAGATCAGCAAATAATCTGGATAGATTGATAAATAAAAATTAGTCAACATGAAATGGTACGATAAAACAGTAAATTTTAGTGCGGTGTGTCTATTTTGTATCGCAAGTATGACGGTTCCAGAGTAAGTCATTGATAACTGTAACACCCAATAAACGAATGTTTTGACGTTCACTTAATTTTTCGCAACACATATTAAGCCAATTAACGCGAAAAATTGCAAGTGTTTAATTTAAACTCTCCGAAACTCTTTACCAATCACTTTCAAATGTTGACCTTCCTTTCAATTTTCAAACTATCTGGATTGATCAGCTAGAGTGCTAATGGTCTGTGTTATTCATATTTCCCAAATGAAAAAATTAAAATAGGCTTCTTTTATTCTCATTACGACTCTTTGAAATTATTCTTACTAATTCAACAAAATCTACGCACACAAACTTTTTAATAGGCGTAGCAACGTACGCCGGGTTCTGCTAGTTTTAAATATAAAAATGTATATAATAGTTGCTTGGAATGCAGATAGATGTGAAACACAGAATAATTTTAATGATTTTAATTTAAACATTCTGAAATTTTAATTTGCAATGCTACAATAATTGGAAGACAGACAAAAATTACAGCTATTTCACAGATTTAAGTTTTCACTTCTGTCGGCAGTCCTTAACACTGCCTTCTTTTTTTTTTAAGACAGTTGATCCAAAATGTTTTTGGAACAACTAAACTTGTGCAATTTAAATTTTTCAGAAAAACCCTTTACTTGGCGTTTTTGCTACCGAATTTGAGCTGGTATCTCCATCAGGTTTTTAGAATTCTCAACAGTTTTAGAATTAAAAAATAAGATTTGTTTGTTGTCATTTACTTTATGAGAGAAGCAATAATACGATTGTAGTAGATTTTTAGACAGCATGTAAATATTGTACTGATTTATAAAATAGATAGATAGTTAGATAGATATATTTTTATTTAGCGATAAGCTATTTAGCGATAAGCTATTTAGCTTACATATTTCTAAAATAACATTTACGACTAATATACATTATTTATTAGGGACTACTCGTAAATAATATTGGCTACTCTATTAAATTATAAACAGATACTAATATAATTTACGATCAGCATATTTTCTGAATTTTCTCTATAATAAATTTTAAGATTTATCTGAAATTTTTGACCGAAAAGGAGCTGAGGTTTTTTTCAGCAGGCGGTGGCAATACATTAAAATAATTTATACCAACCAAGATTTTAATAATACAAACAAGGCGATACAACCACTCCTTCCTATATATCACTTCGTTTTGCCAGCCCTTTATTCAAAAATAACTAAACCACAAAACTAACAAAAATGTTATACAAAAAAAAATTTTAATTTTGATTTTCTTTCAATTTCAAAGTGTAAATCAAACAAACGGATATTCAACGATATCTGGTGCATGACTTGAATATTCTTCAAATTATATTCAAAAAAAGAATCCTAAATAGAAAAATGATTTACAATTTTACTTGTTTCAAAAGAAATATATTTTTGTATATTTTCTTAAAACCAAAAACAAAATTAAAGATAAGCAAAAAAAACGCAAAGAAAATAAAAGTTTGTTTCTTCAATTTCATTTTGGTAAACGAAAAGAAAGGATGTGCATTGCATATTGATGAACGTTCTGGTTGGTATGAGTAAGTATATAAAGAAGATTTTGGTTTTTAATCGAGTTTATGTCTAAATATCTTTCTTTGATTTATTGTGGTTGTATGTTATTTTTAGTCGGGTTGTGATATCAAGTTGTTTTTGGGGATTTCTAGTTTATCATCTTGAAGAGCACGTTCGAAATTAATCTATTTTTGATAGGAATTGTGGCGATTTTGAAGTTTATTGCAACTTTTTTGTTTGTATTTTTAAATAATTGCTTAAATTTTTTTCCATTAGGAAACAAGATGATATCTTAAAGAAAAAACTTAGATTTTCAAAAAAAAATAAAGTAATCGTTAAAACTTTAAGTGGTTAGTTGAAATTTGTTCTCCAAATCCCATATGAATGAGCTTTTTTCGATTTTAAATTTTTTTTTTGTGTTTCTAAATAAAAATTTTAAACTTTTCAAATTAATTTAAAATAATAAAATTAACTTTTATAATAAAAAAAAAATCGAATAAATTTTATGGAAAAAAATCGAACAAATGTTGAAGGAGAACTAAAAAA